>JACEFZ010020324.1:0-88687 GCA_014155875.1 Cepaea nemoralis
ACTTAAACCCCCTTTTTCCCAATACCCCCCTCCCCGCCCCCCTTTTATACTCCCTAATGGCCCTCTAACTCCCCCAAACCCCCCCCTTTTTTCCCCACCCCCTTAATTTCCCTACCCCCCTTTTTTTTCCCCCCCCTTAAACCCCCCTTATGCTCCCTAAACCCCTTTTCTCCTTTAATCCCCTTTCCCCCCAATTCCCCCCTTTTCCCCCCAATTCCCCCCTTTTCCCCTAATTCCCCCCTTCCCCCCCTATACTCCCACATGCCCCCCTATATACTCCCCAAGTCCCCCCTCTATATACTCCCACATGCCGCCCCTTTTTACTCCCACCCCCCCTTTTCCCCAACCCCCTTTTCTCCCCCCAAACCCCCCCCTTTTTTCCCCCCCCCCCCCTTTTATTCCCCTGCCCCCTCTATATACTCCCTACATGACCGCCCTCTATTACTCCTACATGTCCGCCCTCTATATCTCCCTACATGGCCCTCTTATACTCCCTACATGACCGCTTTTTATATTCCCCACATGACCGCCCCCTATATACTCCCTACAAACCGCCCTCTATGTACTCCTACAGACCGCCCTCTATATACTCCTACATGCCGCCCTCTATATACCCCCCCCCTTTTCCCCTAATCCCCCAAACCCCCCAAAATTCCCCCTCATTCCCCTCCCTTCCCCCTCATTCCCCCCCTTAAACCCCCCAAAAACCCCCTTTTTTGCCGCCCCCTATATACCCCTACATGACCGGCCCCCCCCCCCCCTTATACCCCCCTAGCCCTCTTATACTCCCTACATGCCGCCCCCCTTTTTACTCCTACATGACCGCCCTCTAATACTCCTACATGACCGCCTTTTATCTCCCCCGCCCTCTATATACTCCTACATGACCGCCCCTTTATATCCCCACATCCCCCCTCTATAACCCTACATGACCGCCCTCTATATACTCCCTACATGCCCCCCCTTATATTCCCCACCCCCCCTTTTTCCCCACCCCCCCTTTTTTTAAAAAACCCCCCCTTTTTTCCCCACCCCCCCTTTTTTCCCCCCCCCCCCTCTTTACCCCCCCCTTTTACCCCCCCCCTTTTTTCCCCCCCCCCCTCTTTTTTCCCCCCCCCCCCCCCCCCCCCCCCTTTTTTTCCCCCCTTACCCCCCCCTTTTCCCCCCCCCCTTTTTTTTTTCCCCCCCCCCCTTTTTTTTCCCCCCCCCTTTTTTTTCCCCCCAAAACTCCAAACCCCCCTTTTAAACCCCCAATTCCCCCCTTTTCCCCTAATCCCCCCTTTTCCCCTAATTCCCCCCCCCCCTATATATCCCTACATGCGCCCTCAAAACTCCCCAATGACCCCCTCTATTTTCTCCCTACATGCCGCCCTCTATATACTCCCTACATGCCGCCCTCTATATACTCCCTACATGGCCCTCTATATACTCCTACATCCCCCCCATTCTTTTCCCCCCCCCTTTCCCCCTTTTTTTCCCCCCCCTTTTTTTAACCCCTCCCCCCCTTTTAAACCCCCCCCCTTTTTATTACTCCCTACATCCGCCCTCTATTACTCCCTACGACGACCTCTATATACTCCCTACATGACCGCCCTCTATATACTCCTAGCATGTACCAGCCCCTCTATATACTCCCTACATTGACTCGCCCTCTATATACATCCCTTACATGTCCGACCTCTATATACTCCCTACATGTACGAGCATCTTATATACTCCCTATATGTCCTGACCTCCTATATACTCCCTACATGGACCGCCCTCTAAATACTGCCCCTAAATGACCGCCCTATATAGACTCCCTAATGTACCAGCCCTCTATAGTAACTTCCCTACATGTACGCCCATCTATAATACCTCCTCCTACATGACAGCCCTCTATATACTCCCTACATGAACCTGCCCTCTATATACCCTACATGTACCGCCCTCTATATACTCCCTACATGACCGCCCCTCTATATACTCCCTACATGACCGCCCTCTATATACTCCCTACATGTACCAGCCCTCTATATACTCCCTACATGCCGCCCTCTATATACTCCCTACATGTCCGCCATCTATATACTCCTACATGACCGCCCTCTATATACTCCTACATGAACGCCCTCTATATACTCCTACATGTCCGCCCTCTATATAATCCCTACATGACCGCCCTCTATATACTCCTACATGACCGCCCTCTATATACTCGCTACATGACCGACCTCTATATACTCCCTACATGTCCGCCCTCTATATACTCCCTACATGACCGCCCTCTATTTACTCCTACATGACCGCCCTCTATATACTCCCTACATGACCGCCCTCTATATACTCCCTACATGACCGCCCTCTATATACTCCTACATGACCGCCCTCTATATACTCCTACATGACCGCCCTCTATATACTACCCTACATGACCGCCCTCTATATTACTCCCTACATGACCGCCCTCTATATACTCCCTACATGTCCGCCCTCTATAACTACCCCCTATATACTCCCTACATGACCGCCCTCTATATACTCCCTACATGTCCGCCCTCTATATACTCCCTACATGACCGCCCTCTATATACTCCTACATGACCGCCCTCTATATACTCCCTACATGACCGCCCTCTTTTACTCCTACATGACGCCCTCTATATACTCCCTACATGACCGCCCTCTATATACTCCTACATGACCGCCCTCTATATACTCCCTACATGACCGCCCTCTATATACTCCTACATGCCCGCCCTCTATATACTCCCTACCTGACCGCCCTCTATATACTCCTACATGACCGCTTCTATAATACTGACACCCTCTATACACCCTACATGCGCCCTCTATATACTCCCTACATGACCAGCCCTCTATATACTCCCTACATGACGCCCTCTATATACTCCCTACATGACCGCCCTCTATATACTCCCTACATGTCCGCCCTCTATATACTCCATACATGACCGCCCTCTATATACTCCCTACATGAACCGCCCTCTATATACTCCCTACATGTCCCGCCCTCTATATACTCCCTACATGACCGCCCTCTATATACTCCCTACATGACCGCCCTCTATATACTCCCTACATGACCGCCCTCTATATACTCCCTACATGATCCGCCCTCTATATACTCCCTACATGACCGCCCTCTATATACTCCCTACATGTACCGCCCTCTATATACTCCCTACATGACCGCCCTCTATATACTCCCTACATGACCGCCCTCTATATACTCCCTACATGACCGCCCTCTATATACTCCTACATGACGCCCTCTATATACTCCCTACATGACCGCCCTCTATATACTCCCTACATGACCGCCCTCTATATACTCCTACATGACCGCCCTCTATATACTCCCTACATGACCGCCCTCTATATACTCCCTACATGACCGCCCTCTATATACTCCCTACATGACCGCCCTCTATATACTCCCTACATGACCGCCCTCTATATACTCCCTACATGACCGCCCTCTATATACTCCTACATGACCGCCCTCTATATACTCCTACATGACCGCCCTCTATATACTCCCTACATGACCGCCCTCTATATACTCCCTACATGACCGCCCTCTATATACTCCCTACATGACCGCCCTCTATATACTCCCTACATGACCGCCCTCTATATACTCCCTACATGACCGCCCTCTATATACTCCTACATGTACCGCCCTCTATATACTCCCTACATGACCGCCCTCTATATACTCCCTACATGACCGCCCTCTATATACTCCCTACATGACCGCCCTCTATATACTCCCTACATGACCGCCCTCTATATACTCCCTACATGACCGCCCTCTATATACTCCCTACATGACCGCCCTCTATATACTCCCTACATGACCGCCCTCTATATACTCCTACATGACCGCCCTCTATATACTCCCTACATGACCGCCCTCTATATACTCCTACATGACCGCCCTCTATATACTCCCTACATGACCGCCCTCTATATACTCCCTACATGACCACCCTCTATATACTCCCTACATGACCGCCCTCTATATACTCCTACATGACCGCCCTCTATATACTCCCTACATGACCGCCCTCTATATACTCCCTACATGACCGCCCTCTATATACTCCCTACATGACCGCCCTCTATATACTCCTACATGACCGCCCTCTATATACTCCCTACATGACCGCCCTCTATATACTCCCTACATGACCGCCCTCTATATACTCCCTACATGACCGCCCTCTATATACTCCCTACATGTCCGCCCTCTATATACTCCCTACATGACCGCCCTCTATATACTCCTACATGTCCGCCCTCTATATACTCCCTACATGTCCGCCCTCTATATACTCCCTACATGACCGCCCTCTATATACTCCCTACATGACCGCCCTCTATATACTCCCTACATGTCCGCCCTCTATATACTCCCTACATGACCGCCCTCTATATACTCCCTACATGACCGCCCTCTATATACTCCTACATGACCGCCCTCTATATACTCCCTACATGTCCGCCCTCTATATACTCCCTACATGTCCGCCCTCTATATACTCCCTACATGACCGCCCTCTATATACTCCCTACATGACCGCCCTCTATATACTCCCTACATGACCGCCCTCTATATACTCCCTACATGACCGCCCTCTATATACTCCCTACATGACCGCCCTCTATATACTCCTACATGACCGCCCTCTATATACTCCCTACATGACCGCCCTCTATATACTCCTACATGACCGCCCTCTATATACTCCCTACATGACCGCCCTCTATATACTCCTACATGACCGCCCTCTATATACTCCCTACATGACCGCCCTCTATATACTCCCTACATGTCCGCCCTCTATATACTCCCTACATGACCGCCCTCTATATACTCCCTACATGACCGCCCTCTATATACTCCCTACATGTACCGCCCTCTATATACTCCTACATGACCGCCCTCTATATACTCCCTACATGACCGCCCTCTATATACTCCCTACATGACCGCCCTCTATATACTCCCTACATGACCGCCCTCTATATACTCCCTACATGACCGCCCTCTATATACTCCCTACATGACCGCCCTCTATATACTCCCTACATGACCGCCCTCTATATACTCCTACATGACCGCCCTCTATATACTCCTACATGACCGCCCTCTATATACTCCCTACATGACCGCCCTCTATATACTCCCTACATGACCGCCCTCTATATACTCCCTACATGACCGCCCTCTATATACTCCCTACATGTCCACCCTCTATATACTCCCTACATGTCCGCCCTCTATATACTCCCTACATGACCGCCCTCTATATACTCCCTACATGACCGCCCTCTATATACTCCCTACATGACCGCCCTCTATATACTCCCTACATGACCGCCCTCTATATACTCCCACATGACCGCCCTCTATATACTCCCACATGACCACCCTCTATGTACTCCTACATGACCGCCCTCTATATACTCCCTACATGTCCGACCTCTATATACTCCCTACATGTCCGACATCTATATACTCCCTACATGTCTGACCTCTATATACTCCTACATGTCCGACCTCTATATACTCCCTACATGACCGCCCTCTATATACTCCTACATGTCCGACCTCTATATACTCCCTACATGTCCGACCTCTATATACTCCCTACATGACCGCCCTCTATATACTCCCTACATGACCGCCCTCTATATACTCCTACATGACCGCCCTCTATGTACTCCCTACATGTCCGCCCTCTTATATACTCCTACATGTCCGCCCTCTATATACTCCCTACATGACCGCCCTCTATGTACTCCCTACATGACCGCCCTCTATATACTCCTACATGACCAGCCTCTATATACTCCCTACATGTCCGACCTCTATATACTCCCTACATGTCCGCCCTCTATATACTCCCTACATGTCCGCCCTCTATATACTCCCTACATGACCGCCCTCTATATACTCCTACATGACCGCCCTCTATATACTCCCTACATGACCGCCCTCTATATACTCCTACATGACCGCCCTCTATATACTCCCTACATGACCGCCCTCTATATACTCCCTACATGACCGCCCTCTATGTACTCCCTACATGACCGCCCTCTATATACTCCCTACATGTCCGCCCTCTATATACTCCCTACATGACCGCCTCTATATACTCCCTACATGACCGCCCTCTATATACTCCCTACATGACCGCCCTCTATATACTCCCTACATGACCGCCCTCTATATACTCCTACATGACCGCCCTCTATATACTCCCTACATGTCCGCCCTCTATATACTCCCTACATGACCGCCCTCTATATACTCCCTACATGTCCGCCCTCTATATACTCCCTACATGACCGCCCTCTATATACTCCTACATGACCGCCCTCTATGTACTCCCTACATGACCGCCCTCTATATACTCCCTACATGTCCGCCCTCTATATACTCCTACATGACCGCCCTCTATGTACTCCTACATGACCGCCCTCTAAGTACTCCTACATGTCCACCCTCTATATACTCCCTACATGTCCGACCTCTATATATTCCCTACATGTCCGCCATCTATGTACTCCCTACATGTCTTCCCTCTATGTACTCCCTACATGTCCGCCCTGCATGTCCGCCCTATATGTACTCCCTACATGTCCGCCCTATATGTACTCCCTACATGTCCGCCCTCTATATACTCCCTAAATGTCCGTCCTCTTTGTACTCCCTACATGTCCGCCCTCTATATACTCCCTACATGTCCGCCCAGTATTATTCATCTCTGAATTTAATTCTGTTCTCCACGTGTGTTTAAGTGAACTGCTATTTCGTTTGAATTGCGGCTTCCAGATAACTCACTCGTTTGAAGTAGGATTGTTCAAGTCACGTTGAACTGTCGATCTGTCGGTTAGTTATAATTGGGACCCTTATGGTGTTTCTTTCGTGCATGTGGAAGATAAGAGGGTGTCTAGTTATAGTGTCCTGACATTGTCCCAGTGTGTGTCCTATTCAACACCATCGTCCTTTCCTCACTTCTCGGCTCACTGGAATCGCTGCACTTCTCTCTATCAGCTCTACGTTGGTGATTCTGTCATACCATTATATTCTCACTATTCTGCGCGACCATCGTCCGGGGAATGTTTGTGGCTTATTAGTAATCCCCTTAGTTCTTCTCCGTGTTACTGAGACATATTGTAGAACCGACTGCACATTGAAGTTAAGAATTCGGTTAAGTTGGATGCTGAGTTTAACTTGCTTTGAGTTCCATTAAACATGGAAGTTAAGAATTCGGTTAAGTTGGCATGCTGAGGTTAACTTCCTTTGAGCTTCACAAATTTCCCAGTGATATAAAAGCCCGTCCTTCATTTGTATTCCTACGTTAGTGTCACTAACTGTGTCCCGTGTTTGTCTGCATTGTTTCCCGGATAGGCTTAAGCTAGAGCTTCTTGAAATTGGGGTTCCCGATTAGATGTAGTCTTGTTCCTCTTGCAAGTGGGGTTTCCCGAATAGGTGTAGGCTTGTGTATATTTAAGTCTACCCCATTGACGTCAAAATAAGCAATAGGTTTGAAGTACTTCAAGAAAAGTCACCAGAAAACTTACAGTGCTTTAACATGCTGCAAACGGGCAAGACAAGCCAACAAGATACATCGGGAGAACCACATGGAGACATAAAGACTGCTGATAATCGGAAATGGATGAAACAACGGTCGAGACGTGCTGACAACCAACATGTACAGACAGCACGACCTGACTGTACACATATTATACTAGGCGATTCCTTAATGAAAGGTTTATACAGCGACAGGATGGCCACATCAGACAAAGACATTGTTTCAATAATCCCACTGACTGGGGCTGGTGTAGACCGGCTAACAGACAAGATTAGCAGGTTGGCTGTTAATCATAGTGTCAGAAGGGCAAGCGTACATATTGGCATCACCGACACCATGAACAACCAACAAATCACAGGGTCTCAACTGCTGGCACTCTTGAACGGATTACGTCACACTTTTCCTAACTCATACATTTTCTTCTCCTCCATCATATCACCGAGTTATGGACACCAGCGCCGTCTAGCTGACATAAATAACAACATGTTGCAGAAGTTCTGTTCTCAAAACAAGATACAATTCATCAACAATACAGCATCATTCACTTCACAGGCTGGTGCACCAAAAAAGAGTCTTTACAAGGATCAAATACATTTATCTACATTGGGCACCAGTTTTCTCGCCAAGAATTTAAAATATCCAGAACGGACATACCATACATCCAATACGGGATCGCGCCGGACACTTTTAGCTACTCCTGAAACTCAAGCCAGACGACATACTCCCTTCACATCAAGTACAAATAGGACAGAAGTGTGCAGACCACTCATAACCACTGCACCTGAAATCCAAGCCAGACGGGACACTACCACAACACCAAGTCCGTTAAATACGTCGTCTTTCACACAGGAGGGTAATAATTACGAAGATATGATTCCTATTCTCCCCAGAAAGGATCCGACTCTCAGCAACAACGACGTGCCAGCTCAACCTCCTGTTAGCCACCAACCAGAGGCTCTAGTTGGTAGTCATTACATACCCATGAGACATCATCAGTACCCATTTAATTGTAATCCAGAATGGTTGCACCTCACACGGTATAGCCCAGCTACACTTCGTCAAGCACTTATAATGTCGCTATACCAACAACCAACACAACCTGGTATTTACTAGCAACTTAGGACAAAGCTACACCGGATCTCGGTACAAGAAAGAGCCTCTCCTTAAACGTTTATCTGCATATTTGGTTATAACTTGATCTAGTAACGCATTAGGTTATAAGTTATTACAAACATTGACTGGTTTTGACTTTATATTAATTGATAGTACTTAGCTGTATAGCTTTTATAATAATTCTAATTGTGTTTTCACGGTGAGTGAGGGGGTCTTCACTGCTCTTCCTTACGGATCTGTGTACGTATTTTTATATATTTACAGATATATTACTGTTTCTCTGTACTTTAGAGTGTGTTTTGTAATAAGGGACGTAAGTTGTATTCACTTTGTGTGTGTGTGTTTTACTTTTAAACTTGTGATTACGCATTGTTGAAATGTCTAATAAGTACGAACACTGGCTCAGGAATAATGGGCTCAGAATCGGGCATGTAAACATATGCCATCTATTAGGGAAGCTGCCCGAACTATCACTTATACTTAATCAAAATTTTCACATGTTTGGCGTTAGCGAAAGTCGATTAAATGGCAACATCTCAGATGATGACATCGCTATCAGAGGTTTTAAAACCATTAGAAGAGATCCCTATCAGAAACAAGAGACGGGTATTGCAGTTTATATTTCCAACTCGCTTAACGCCCACCGCAGGCTAGACTTTGAAACCTGTGAGATTGAGTGTGTATGGATAGAGGTTAAACTTCAAAATTGCATACCGCTAGTAGTTGGCTATCTTTATCGAAACCCCAGTGCAGGAAATATCTGGTATGAAAAATTCACCACTATGATGGATGTAGTCTTTAGTAATGCTAGGGAAATAATATTGCTAGGTGACTTCAACATAGACGCTAACAAATCAAACAAAACATGGGAAAACATAATAGAGTCATATAATTTCCAACAGTTAGTCAAACAAGCCACTAGAATCACTAACTCATCTGCAACACTTATAGATCATATTTATACTACGTGTGCTGATAACATCACAGAATGTAGTGTACCTATCAATGCAATGAGCGATCACTATCCAGTATGTTGCACGTGGTCGAAAAGGGGCACCAAAACTCCCAAACACAAACATATAAGTATAAAATATAGAAATTACAAAAATTTCAATCGAGACGTCTTCTTACAAGATTTGGTCAACTCATCTCTAGATTATGTTTACCAGCTTCCTGACCCAGACGATGCTCTGGACCACTGGCTAAAGACCTTTCTAAGTATATTTGATAAACATGTTCCATTTAAGGAAGTTCGTGTTAAACATCACACAAAGCCCCCGTGGATCACACAGGAGGTAGTTGAACTTATGAGAGATCGCGACAGGGCTCACAAAAATAGAGATCTAACTATGTACCGTAGTCTGAGAAACAAAGTTCAATATGTTATTCGGAAGGAAAAGAAAAACTATTTTAAGAACATAGTAATAGATAAAACCAACACTAAAGATATATGGAAAGCAATTAATACCTTGACAAACAAACACAAATCATCACAATCATTACCATCAAATCAGGTTACATGTGATCAATTCAGTAGATACTTTCAGTCCGACATAAACCAACTGAAGGCTGCAATACCAGATGCGCCTCATGACATATCTTTATTATCATCATTCTGTGAGAACAAATGCTATGGACACATTTCCTCCAACATACCGCTAATGACGACAACTGAAGTATTTACTCATCTCCGTAATCTAAAAAACAATAACTCATCAGGACTAGATGGAATTAGTAGTCGGATCCTTCGCCATGCTGCACCGGCGATCTGCGAGTCACTAACTTTTATATATAATCAATGTCTAACCAGAGGTCACTTCCCATCAGCCTTTAAAATCGCTAAAGTGTATCCTCATTTAAAAGCTGGTCCTCTAGACGATCGTCTCATGAGTAATTATAGACCAATTTCCATATTATCCTCATTATCCAAACCGCTAGAAAAGCACATCCACAAAACAACACTAGATCACTTAGTTCGCCATAAACTGATAGTTGACAGCCAGTCAGGATTTCGGCCAAAATATTCTTGCCATACGGCACTAACAAACATGATAGAAAACTGGCATCAAAATATTAACAACAATACTCTATGTGGAGCGGTGTTTATAGACTTTAGGAAAGCATTCGATATGATAGATCATACTATTCTAATTAAAAAACTAGAAACAATGAAAGTAAGTTTTAATATAGTGACATTAATAAAATCATTCTTATTAGACAGAAAGCAAGTAGTATCACACAATAAAGTTTTATCTCAAGCCATTACCATTAATATTGGAGTACCTCAGGGGTCTATTCTTGGCCCTCTATTATTTGCCATTTATATAAATGATCTTCCATTAAATCTGTCGTCGTCCTGCGATCTATTTGCTGATGACTGCACAGTATATACAAACGCTGTTGATCGTAATGTGCTAGAATTATCCTTGCAACAGGAAATAAATAGTGTAGTTAACTGGAGTCATGCAAACCGCATGCAAATTAACATTACTAAAACAAAGTCTATGTTAATAGGAACCAGGCAAAGACTTCACACTCTAAACTCGCAGAGAACTCTTCAGCTGCACATTGGCAGCACGCCTGTAGAAAGTGTCACCGAGCACAAGACACTGGGTGTTATCATAGATCAAAATCTAACTTTTAACTCACATGTTCATGCTCTAGTTAAACAAATAGCCAAAAAAGTATACCAACTTGCCAAAATTAAAAATTTCCTTGACGAAAACACAAGAAAGATATTCTATACTTCTCATATACAAACACATATTGATTACTGCTCCACAGTCTGGGATGGATGCTCCAAATCAATAACAAAACGCCTATATTCACTCCAGAAAAGGGCAGTGCGTTTAATTAATGGTGAAAAGCTTACCGACAATGCTAACCTATATAAACGTCTCCGGTTACTGCCACTCCACAAGCGCCTGCTTTTTAATAAGACCAAACTAATTCACAAAATCCTATTTCAAAATGCTCCAAGCTACCTTTGGCCATTGTTTAAATATAACGCTAGACATAGCGAACGACTAAATATACTTCATGTCCCTAAACCTAGGATAGACTTATATAAAACAAGCTTAGCATACTCTGCCGCTCAGTTGTGGAACAATCTTCCACAAGAAATCAAAGACACCACCAATCATGATACATACATTCGCAACCTGTTTGAACACTACCTTAGTACAGACTACATGCCCCCATAACAAATAACACAAAAAAGACAATAATGGTAACTTATCTCAAACGACAACTAGCCAAAAAACATTCCCTTATGTATGGCACGTTACACCCTCCTTAGGTATTTATAATGCCCATGTTAAACACTGCCTCAGTGAGTCATTTGTTATTGATTATTTTTCATGCGTTTTAATGTTCTTTTGTTGTCAAAAGTTGCTTCATAAGTGATGTTGAATGAAAGAATGTATGAGAGGAAATAGAGAAGAAGGGCAGAATGTCAGACGGGCCTGCGTGCCCAATTCTTAACCCTTTGAAAATAAAGACTTATTATTATTATTATTATTATTATCTCTCTCTCTCTCTCTCTCTCTCTCTCTCTCTCTCTCTCTCTCTCTCTCTCTCTCTCTCTCTCTCTCTCTCTCTCTCTCTCTCTCTCAGAACAATCCCACAGGTCCTGGCCTGTCATCTTATCATATGACTTTGGTAACCAGTTCTCTTTGTGATTTAACGTCTGTCAGTATATTATTATTACTCTTTTTATCCACCCACATTGTTCTCGTCATTCTTGTGTGAAACACCATCTCCTCTGCTTCTATACAAATTCTAATTCCGGTCCTAATTGTCACTTTCAAATTATTAAACATAAATCATGCCAGTCAACATGCGTAAAGAAGTATTCTGTTGACAAGAGGGTCTGAGGGTAGTCACGTGACAAGCACGCTGGCCTCCTGGCCCGTGGTCTACTATTCGAATCCTTCTGGAGGTGCGGATCTTCACGTTTGAAGTGACATGGGCTCACAGTTTGACCTATTCTAGCATGGCTACCCGGAACTGGTCTGTTAGTAAACGCTGAGTGACACACTGAGTGCCAATTGTGGTCTAGAAACTACGAGACTGGCTCTTGGTGCTCAGTACACTTTAAGAGGAGGTCAAGAATCCTCAACTATTATTATTCTACACTACTACACCAGGTAAATAATGCAATCTGTAAAGCTTAAATTTAAAGAACTATCTAATACAGATCAAGACATACAAGCAATAATTAACACATTGCCGTATTCCTTGCCTGGCATATTTCGCTGCATCTCTTCTGTTATATACCGCAGAGTTATATAGCAATATGAAGTGAATACACTAATTATACTTTGGCGGAACTCTTTTTCTTTGTATAGAAACGGTCGAAACCACCTAATTGATAGTGCCTCGATTAATTTCAGCAGCTTATTACACTGGTCTACACACATTTTGGTCCCTTAAATTGTATAGCTGTCTCATCTCATCTCAGCATGTTCCTCTTGTACCTTACGATGTCGAGGTGAAGTATAAACAGCGGGAGAGTGCCCGATTATGGTCTTCCGTTTGGGTCAGTCCGTTTATCTTTCTTAGTTTTTCTACGAGCAGTATGAAGATCCCCTGCCGGCTTGCTAGACCAGTCGCAGGTTTAGGACACAAATCTGACCAAAGGGAGTCCATCCCCTATGGCGAGCCATAGTCCCCTTAGCCCATGACCTCGCAGTCATGGTTTCCCTGTCTACACCACGTGGAGTTGGGGGTTGACTTGTGTAGTCTGCGGGTCATCGGCAGGCTACTAATTTTCACTTTTGTATAGCTATACTTTGGTAATTTGCTTATTCAACAAATGTAATCACATTTTATTTCTATGAGCTCTAGTTGTTTTTGAGATAACTAAGAATGTTCTTCTTACTAGGGCAATTATTATATAAAAGCCTATAGTTAAGTGCCATCATTGACATTTGGACTGTAATTTGCATTCATATCATATTTAATTACTGTGCATTTATTGCCTTCATATAAACCACCAACAATATATTAAAACTTTATCGCTAGCATGCTCTTCATCTGTAGTCAAAGCATAGAAATCTTCTTTTCAAGGACCTCTTGGAATGTGATATGCACGGACAGTCATGCTTCAGGGTAAAACACCAATCTTACATCATGTGGGAATTTTAAAGTTCCTGGTAAATCTCTTCCATTGTTTTGTATCTTGGTGAAATCTTTAACCATGCTCCTCTCTAAAGTCGTCAAGATTATCGGGAAAGAAATGTAAATGGTTATGGAGGTAGTGCATTTGTATGCTCATGTTATATTCTCGCTTACAAAACCTCGACAGCATGTTTTCAACTAATTCAGAATAATTTTCTGCTTTGAAGTTACCCAAACAATTTTGGACAACTAAAACAAATGATCACCAAGCTGTGGACTATGTTATGTTCGTTGAATCAATAAACTTTTGATCGTTTTTTTAACTTTCTAATTTGAGGTCCATCAAACATTCCAGCTTTAATTTTTTTTTCTATGCTGAATACCGAAACCTTTCTGCATTAATAATTAAAAACAGGTACCATCTTTGTTCAGTGCCTTAACACATCGCTTCATTAAGTCAAGCTTTATATGTAATGGTGGCCGTAGAACTATTTTTCAATCAATTAGAGGCTTGTTGATACTATTGTATTCTCGAACGTTAAATTCATTCGTCAGCAGCCACTATTTCATTGTCGAGTGCGAATCTTTTGCCCTGCTATCTCACAAACATATAAAGCATGGATATTTGGTGAATCCTCTTTGTGTGTCCAAGCAAGAAGTTCATCATGTTAAGATCTGCACAAACCACCCAGTTATTTCCAAATACTTCATTGTTTTCTTTGTCAGAATAGTATTTGATTGATTGATTGATTGATTTAGGAACCGACATCACAGCGTTCGGGACATTCCCATAAGCGCTCCGTCCTCATCCTCAGCAGCCAGCGAAGAGTTCCAACACTAATAGTATTTATTGCAGCATACTCCTCCTTCATTGTAGTATAATAGGCAATTGGAACTGAGCCATATTTGTTATATTATGTAAGAGAACATCTTTCAATCTTCTTTTACAGCTGTCAATGAAAAGTCACCACTCGTCTGGTAACTTATGCCCATTTCGTTTACAAGATCTCCGACATTAGTACAAAACACAAGGTATTTTCTTCACAAAAGAATGGAAAAAACCTTGCTCTCTGCTGCGATAAAATGTAACCTTAGTTTCAGCAGTCGGTAATTTTTATTCTTTCAATCTTGAAGCCAAACGTTCTCAAGATTCCTTGGAGAGATATATATCTCGGATTAGATAATTCAATTCACTCTGATCGAACTGTTGAACGGCTGGAAAATCATCCCCGAAATCACAATCACTGTAACTCTTCATTCAACATGACACAGTTGTTTCTTCTTCTAGCAGTGAATCCGAAATCTAACTGAAAGTTGAAATTGGTGTGTCATCTCTGTGTGGAACAGGTCGTATAGCAGCATGTAAATCTGGACATTTCACTTTTTGTGATGTTTTCTATTAATTCATTTAATATTGACAATACAGATGTAACAGTCATCAAAGTCGGTCTTGAGCTCTCTCCTATCCATTGGCATTGCAAATTTTGTATGAGACTAGATAGTAATAGTTCCCCCCTCCCCCACCCGTGCCATATATAGTGAATACTGTATTAATATTAATTAAATACACAAATGTATGTATCGCAAACATTACTACAGCAGGCCTGATTTACCTGGCCTCGTTTATTCAAAATCAGGTGTAAGATGTTTGGAACACAACAAAAACAAAATTTGAAAAAAAAAAGAAGAAAGAAACGGTAGGGTTGTGCTAGTGCTAATCGAATGCACTACCTGAAACGACAATATTTGACCAATATCAGTGACTTTGTTTTAAGGATTTCAGCCCGAGAATAATGCATTTATTGTCTCCATGTGACATATGCCTACATGATGCACATAATACCAGACAAGGAGTCGTGCAATGTTGTGTTTATGTCTTCTGTGTGTAAATTCACTAAGGGAATACCTTGGTTTTGAACACACATTTAATTGAATGTTAATGGCTTTGTTATGTTATTTCTTAGATAGTGAACAGTTCAAAAAAAACCAATGGGGGAACGGATAGTGCCAAGGCCTTGAACAAATTGTATGATGAGGGTCACTTGACAGGAAATGGTCGAAGGCCCAAAGTACCATTAGTTATGATGATGTACACAGATGGAAATTCGAAAAACACAACAGCAAGTAAGATGTCATGTTATTCTCTTGTCCCAAACTGTCTAATCCTAGTGAGATAATGCAGCTGTGTGATGCAGCTGTAGTTTATGTTTGGAACTGACGTAACGAGAAGCGATTATTCTATAGAAACATAGGCTGGCAGCAAACAGCAAACAAGTTACAATTAATGCGACAGGAATCCACACTGACTTTGTATACAGTCTGCTCTATCGTGTTTCTATTCCCAGTAACTACAGTCTGCTCTATCGTGTTTCCATTCCCACTGACTCGGCTGCACTTCTAGATGATTTATTTTAATAACACCAAGTTTCGCAATGCGCATTTGTCTGTTTACCTTCCCTGTCTAGAACAAAAACAAGCGACCATGGCTATCCATATCTCTTTCCGATGTCATATTTTAGTGAAGCTGGCAACGGTAAATTTATAAATTGTTGCCCAGCTATTAAACCATGTAAAATGTATCATTCTTTGTCTATTTCTGCTTCTTCTGTCTATTATTTCCCCATATGAGATCCATCTCTCTGTAACAACTCACTTGTTTAAATGTCTATTAAATGTACACGTGATTTCTCTATGGCTGTCATTATTAGGTGTGTAACACCTGCAGATCTATGGCTGTCATTATTAGGTGTGTAACACCTGCAGATCTATGGCTGTCATTATTAGGTGTGTAACGCCTGCAGATCTTTGCCTGATCAATGCTAATAGAGGCTTCATGACCATGTAGCAGCAGGTATTGGCATCGGCGCTGTCATCACGGCCCACAATCCAGGACCAGTTCTCAAGCCTAGAGTACTTCCATGCCCGGGCAGTCAGCCTCCTTCTGTTCCCAACTATCTGATCATCGTTCTCGGGCCCTTCCTTCTTCCAGCGTTCGATCACAGTTCATTTATAATCAGTGCCACGTTTATAGCCATCAAAGATGTTCAGTTTCTGAAACCTGATACTGTTAACGAGCCTTCTTCGTCGTCGTCAGGTCACGTAGAATGACAGTATAGTTTCTCTTCTTATTCCAAGATATTCTTAGGGCGTATCTGTAACACTCAAATTCATATAGCCCTACGTTCTTCTTTAGACAGTGCCAGATGGCTCATGACTCAAAGGAAAGAAACATTTTCTCCAAAATATTACCTTAAGTTGGTTGCCGATCTTATCCTATATACGCTTCATCCTGCATAGCCGCTGTTTTCAGATGGCATATCTTCAACGATAGTCAAAGATGTTATTATGGAGACAAGATATTCGAATTGTCTGACAATTTCAATTTCTCTAATGACGGGTGATTTGTTGTTGACATGCACTTTTGTCTCTGGACATTATCTTTAACTTTAAGTTAAGACAACACATCATTTGAGCCGTGTCTCTTCACACACATGATGTAATATGTTAATCCCGTTCAGCTATTCGTGACGAGAATCCTGCCATCTGCATATAAGAATATTAAAAGCGATTTCAACCAATCTGAAGTTTCATTGAGTACTCCGACAGCTGCTAGTTTTTCAAGATATATTTAAAACTTTATATACAAGAGCATGTTATAATGGATGCTTTTTGCCTCAATTTAATGTTTGTGTTCATCTGCCAGGACCCGTTTGTGCAACAAGGTGAAAATAATATTATCTGTTACTGTAGTTGTATGTTAATTGTGTTTAGTTTAATATGTGTACCTGTAAACTTGCTTACGTCGTGTAAAGTTTCTTACTTCGTGAAGTAGTATACAATTCCGCATGTTTGCTCCTCTCAGGAACTGACTGCTGGCAGCAGATCACAACCGTCACCTGGTTCAGATGACAATTTCTATGGCACATAATATATGTTCATGTCCACTTACTGCTTCATGGACATCAAGTGTTCGATCCTCATGCAATAATGGGTTGCGATTTCGCTTCCGTTCCCAAAGCAATTACCTGATATGTAAAGGACACTGCTTTACTACGGGTGGTCTTCTTCTGAAATATTGAGACCAGCTGGGACACGTTTCAACATTTTGAAATGTCTCGTTACATTTTAGCAGATTTTTTAATAGGTGTGACGACACAATAATGTGTTACCTCTCGTTTGCAACTCAAACTAGTTGTATGTTTCACCATTGATCTGAGAGTCTGTCGGTTAAAATACTCAAAAACAATGCACGGAGTCAATCAGCGTTAAATCATGAATCATGTATGGAGACACAATGAGAACAATAAAAACGATTACACATTATGTATAAACAGTCACTAATTCCTGCCTGTGCATAATAGAAGGAACACAATAAGACAAAATCACCAATATGGCGCTCATGAAGAGAACGAGTCAAATACCAATGAATCAAAGATGTACAGAAAGTCGCCAGTGCTGGATTTGCCATACATTGAGAACACCCAATAATAGTATCACTAGATGAGATTTAAATCAGATCCCACAGGACATAAGCAATAGACGAAGACATAAATTAACATGGACAAGGTAAGTAGAAAGAGAAATAAGCAATATGTGAAGGACATGGACAGAGCTGCACGGGATAGCTAAATATAAGTACGTGTGTAGTGATGTGGTGTAGGGCACATGCCGAACTGGGGGATGAGGGTAGAAAGCAACCCAAAAAATGAGGGGACACCAAAATTGATAGCGTACAAAGAGCCCAGCGTGCTAGACACAGCGGTATTGCTGCTCGCACATATATCCCAGCCTGCTAGACACAGCGGTAATGTAGCTCCCACATATATCCCAGCCTGCTAGACACAGCGGTAATGTAGCTCCCACATATATCCCAGCCTGCTAGACACAGCGGTAATGTAGCTCCCACATATATCCCAGCCTGCTAGACACAGCGGTAATGTAGCTCCCACATATAGCCAGCCTGCTAGACACAGTGGTAATGTAGCTCCCACATATATCCCAGCCTGCTAGACACAGCGGTAATGTAGCTCCCACATATATCCCAGCCTGCTAGACACAGCGGCAATGTAGCACCCACATATATCCCAGCCTGCTAGACACAGTGGCAATGTAGCACCCACATATATCCCAGCCTGCTAGACACAGCGGTAATGTAGCTCCCAAATATATCCCAGCCTGCTAGACACAGCGGTAATGTAGCTCCCACTTATATCCCAGCATGCTAGACAAAGCGATAATGTAGCTCCCACATATAGCCAGCCGAGGCTGCTAGACACAGCGTTAATGTAGCTCCCACATATATCCCAGCGTGCTAGACACGGCGGTAATGTAGCTCCCAAATATATCCCAGCCTGCTAGATACAGCGATAATGCCGTTCCAACATAGGAGGTTTGTCTTCTCCTTCTTCTAGTGCCCACTTTCCTTCATTGGGGCAAGGTCATAACCAGGTAACTCTTTAGTTATCTATGCAGCTTTGTCCACGTGTCCCGATGTTGTCCATGACGATAGTACAATATATCAAATATGTAAGGGGAACAAACATTTAGCTCTCATTGTTGTTCACAGCTGTGGCAGCTGCAAACAGATTGGGCATTGAACTGAATATAACTATATGTTGCATCGCTGTTGGTGACGTCAACATGAAAGAGTTAATGGGCATCTCTGGGGATCCAAAAAACATCTTCAGTGTGAAGAGCATGTCCGCACTGGAATCTATAAAGTCACGGATTCTTAGCCGTGTCTGTGAAGGTAAATTGTCTTCATACATTGTGTTGCATTGTTGTAATGTCCATATTAGTGATATCTGATTGCAACAATGGCCGTATAATTCAACTTAGTGTCCGTGTCTGTGAAGGTAAATTGTCTTCATACATTGTGTTGCATTGTTGTAATGTCTATATTAGTGATATCTGATTGCAACAATGGCCGTATAATTCAACTTAGTGTCCGTGTCTGTGAAGGTAAATTGTCTTCATACTCGAATGTTTGCATTTTAGTAATGTAGATATATGAGTGCTATCTCACTGTTTTAATCTTATAGTCTCACCTGCCTCATCTTTGAGTCCTTCCCTGTGTGACGACATACTCCAACTTTCCCCTTCTCATGACATGCCCAACGAATGTGGACAGTCTCTTTCTATCGCCATAACCAGTACTCTCTGTGGGTTAACTTCTTTCAATATATCGTTAGTGCTCTTTTTATAGTTATAACCAGTACTCTCTGTGGGTTAACTTCTTTCAATATTTCGTTAGTGCTCTTTCTATCGTCATAACCAGTACTCTCTGTGGGTTAACTTCTTTCAATATTTCGTTAGTGCTCTTTCTATTGTCATAACTATTACTCTCTGTGGGTTAACTTCTTTCAATATTTCGTTAGTGCTCTTTCTATCGTCATAACCAGTACTCTCTGTGGGTTAACTTCTTTCAATATTTCGTTAGTGCTCTTTTTATCGTCATAACCACTACTCTCTGTGGGTTAACTTCTTTCAATATTTCGTTAGTGCTCTTTCTATCGTCATAACTATTACTCTCTGTGGGTTAACTTCTTTCAATATTTCGTTAGTGCTCTTTCTATCGTCATAACCAGTACTCTCTGTGGGTTAACCTCTTTCAATAGTTCGTTAGTGCTCTTTCTATCGTCATAACCAGTACTCTCTGGGGGTTAACTTCTTTCAATATTTCGTTAGTGCTCTTTCTATCGTCATAACCAGTACTCTCTGGGGGTTAACTTCTTTCAATAGTTCGTTAGTGCTCATTCTAACGTCATAACCAGTACTCTCTGTGGGTTAACTTCTTTCAATAGTTCGTTAGTGCTCTTTCTATCGTCATAACCATTACTCTCTGTGGGTTAACTTCTTTCAATATTTTGTTAGTGCTCTTTCTATCGTCATAACGAGTACTCTCTGGGGGTTAACTTCTTTCAATATTTCGTTAGTGCTCTTTCTATAACTCTACTTTGTTATCATCATTGTTCGGTGAAATCACAATTTCATTGCCTTCATATAACTCCTCACTTATCTTCTAAAGGTCAATGATTCTCGTCCATATATCAATATTTGCTCAATAAACTCTTAAGATCTCTTTTCCTCACCGCTGTCCATGTTAATATGATTTTGTTGTTGTTTTAAAAGTTCGTTCGTTTCTTTAAGACTGTTTTCACTGTTGTAAAATCCATACAGTTGGTATTCCATGGTTTTAAATGCGTTATTATGATTCTTAGTGTGTATATATTTGAAAATAAATTGTGTTCATCCTTGATGTGAGCATCGCTGTAATGCACTTAATGGTAGTATTTCATTGCAATAATATAAACAGGCGATTCCTTTAGTGAACTTAAACATAGAAGGCACACGCAAAATAGTGCACGGTGTATGCCAGGCATATTTCGCTGCATCGCTATCGTGCATACAGCAAACGTAAATAATATATGCAGTAAATAAATCAATAATAAGCCAACTGAAATCTGTAACACACATAGTTACATGAATTGTTCGAATGAAGAACATTTTCTATCCCCACGATAATTTCACATTTAAAACGATCTCTTTATGTTCGCATAAAACTGTCTGGATCCACACAATGTAATGTGCTTTAGCAATTAGGCGGCTGCAGCCAGAATTATGTTGCAACGATAGAGTTCGTGTTTAATTTGAAATAACCATGGGGATAACAAATGCTCCGCATTCGTACCACAACTGTCACTGTTTCAGCCTAAGTATTCATTATCCCTTGATTAAAAACGATATTTAAGGAATTTGTTAAACATGATGTAGCTCCATTACGGAGTTGAGTTGTTGAGTTAAGCTAAGAAACATCACTGCACTCAGGACATTCCCATATGCGCTCCGTCCCCCACGTTCAACAACCTGCGAAGAGTCAGACTACTAACTGTTCCCACCACTATGTTATTTGAAGTTATCCTGGTCTTCCCTCTCAGTTTTGAGACTACCAGAACACCTGCCAATCCCCCGCAATCTCATCCTTTCCACATACGGGTTCTCAGTCTGTTCCGCCACTTTCTTCACTGGCCCACTCTCGCACGACCACCTCTCCCTTGTCCATAGGTAATCGACCATCAAGAGATGCATTCCCTGCCAGCCTATCAGCCTGTTCATTCCCCCTCACTCCCCCCCCCCCCCCCCCCAATGGGCAGGGCAAATATCCATACAATTCTTACAATCTGCGACCTCTAAAGCGATATAAGCATTCCACATGAAGATTGTCCATCACCTAATTCATAAACGATGCATAAATAAATCAAGAACGCCTCACGGAACGAAACCTAATATTTGTCTGGGAAGTGTTAGAACCAAACCATGTCATTGTCTGGCAGCACGGTGAACTAAGCGGCTAGGCTGTGTCTCCCATAGTCCGTGGCGAGTCCAGGTAGCCAAACCTCGCTCTACGGCTCTCATGATGTGGACAGTACAACTTACAAACCGTTCTGCCAACGTGCCCGCTACCTCCCGAATTCTATGGGTCACATACATTACTTTTTTCATCTGCATAATGTAGAAGCAGAAGCAGGCATTAGTTTTGCCCACGTTATGAGAAGATAAACCCCAGCACATGTTGTGACAACTGGAAAGTTTGTGTAATAGAAATAAAGGAGGATGCGAGAAAAAATGCTTGGCAGTCTTGTAGCGTGGTACGAAAGGGAGTCAGCACACAAAATGATACATACCGTTGGAGACCACATGATGTGAGATGCATGATCGCCAGCGCCAGTCCACAATGTACTTGGTAATGATGATGATATTAATGATTATGATGGTGATGATGATGATGATGATGATTTTTATATCAGGGGAAATGTAAGATTATGGCAGTGTCGACATTTTTTTCCGCATATCCTTTACAGGACATCGCTATCAACATAAGTATCTTTCAGTTGATTGTTGATTTCTTGGCAAGATTACGCTCAGTAGTTTGCCATTGCTTTCTGAGCGACCGGCTCTAATACCACGTAAGTTACCGACTTGGAGAGAACCGCTTCCAATTCTGGCACAACGTCACGTTCCTTACGAGAGTATACGAGATTACGGGGAAAATCGTGTAACCTCTAGACCAGAGAGACCGGACTTTCCACATAAGCGACAAATATTAATACAAATAGTTATAAACCAGTATAATGATCCGTAGTGCATTTACATGTATTATATTTTTTCTCGTTAATATGTGCAATCCAACTACCTCTTGCATGGTTGTGTGATCGTGTATGTATATATTGCATTATACATTGGTTGAAAGGTGATCCCTACCTGACAGGTTCACCTGGAAACAGTTTGGGAAGTAAAGGATACCCGGACTGATATAGATCACCTTGTGGTGGCGAGGTGTATGCAACCATGCGATGCAAAGGACTACAGATATATGTGTATATAAACACTCACGCAGTGTGTGTGTATTTGTTTGTCTGTGCATATATTCACAATATTTAAATGTACTTATGTTGTACTTTCAGTCGCTTCAAAGCCATAATCCACAGGTAAGACACAGTTTACAATAAACTTAGCCTATCCAAATTTCAAGAGGCGTGATCGTCAGCTGTTGTCATTGTTAAATACACCCTTCAAGTGTATACCATAATTATTACCCACGTGCTGTTTTCTTCAATAGCCGTGTCTACAGATTAATTATAATAGTGTCCTCCTTGTATCATATGTGTGCACGTAATGATATGCAACTGATATACACCCTTATGATATTGCCAACGTCAGCTCTATGTTTACACCCAGAAGAAAACATCTGTTCGTACAATTACTTACGGTAGTTAATTTTTGAACTTGATTGGTAATAGTAGCTTATTTCCCAGACCCTACTTCGAACTGTTGAGTTGAGTTGAGTTAAGCTAAGAACCGACATCACTGCACCCAGCACATTCCCGTACGCGCTCAGTCCCCTTGTTCAACAGCCAGCGAAGTGTCACACTACTAATCGTTCCCACCGCTATCTGATTGAAAGTTCTCCTGATATTTCCTCTCACTTGTTAGGTTCTACCAGAACCTCTGCCAAACATAACCTTAACCCTAACCTTAAACAAATAAATCAGTAAAATTATTTACGAACAGTCAAAAATCTGATGGGAGAAGCCTTGAAGAGATTTGAACAAGAATCGCCATAGCGAAGGTAGCATTTTTCAAGATCAAAACATACTGACCAATAAAAATATGTTACGAGAAAATGAGTGTTGAAATGCTACATAGAGTTTGTACGTTTGTACGTTTGTTGGATATGAAGAATGGAAAATGATTTGTCAAGCTGAAAAACATCTGATGGCTGTGGAAATGTGGTTTCTGAGGAGAATGCAAAGAATACCATGGACAGACATAAAAAATAATGAACTAGTACTACAAGAAACAAATGAAAATCGTAAACTGATTAGAGAAATTAGACGTAGACAGACAACATATTCGAACATGTTATGAGAAGAAATAAATTTTAGAACTTGGTGAAAACTGGCAAGATCAAGGGGAAGCGAACAAGGAGAAAACCGAGAAGGCAATACCTGGATGGCTTACCCACCTGGCATGGTGGAGACAACATTGAATCATGACCGCCCACGCCTACCGTCACATAACGGATGGACGTCCTTCGGTAGCATCTTAGTTATTTGACTCATTAAGCTAATGGTTAAGTAAGCTTCACAATCAACAACTCTATTCTGCCTGGGTAGTGTAATTAACATGGACGTTATCAATTTCTTGGGGATGAACACAGTATTATAAATACAATTACATAATTATGTGATAGCATCAACTCCAGAATTGAAACCACAAGAGCACTAAACGTTAAGTTGAGTTGAGTTTAGTTAAGAACCGACATCACTGAATTCAGGACATTCTCATACATGCTCCGTCCTCTCGCTATCTGATTTAAAGTTCTCCTGGTCTTCCCTCTCAGGTTTTAGATTCTTCCAGAGACCCTGCCGATCCCCAACAATCTCATTCTTTCTACATACGGGTTCTCAATCTGTTCCCCCGCCTTTTCAACAAGGTACCACAAGCGCACGAACACCTTCCTCTTGTCCATAGGTAATCTACCACCAAGAGGTGCATTCCCTGCCAGCCTATCAACCAGTTTCGTGTGGAATGGCTATCGTCGATTCAGAGATCATTGCTTGTGAGAATTGTATGGATACTTTGCACTAAAAGTGTGCAGCAAATTGTGTCAAGTAATTTATCACAGGAGAAGTGTGGTTGCACGATGGCCAGAAGGCGAGTCTGCCTACCCGGTAGTCATGGAGGAGAATTCACATAGTAGTAGTAGTAGTAATAGTAGTAGTAGTAGTAGTAGTAGTAGTAGTAGTAGTAGTAGTAGTAGTAGTAGTAGTAGTAGTAGTAGTAGTAGTAGTAGTAGTAGTAGTAGTAGTAGTAGCAGAAGTATGAATGTGTGTGTGTGTGTCTATATGTATGATTGTGTGTGTGTGTCTGTATGTATGCTTGTGTGTGTGTGTCTATATGTATGATTGCATGTGTGTGAGTGTGTGTGTGTGTGTGTGTGTGTGTGTCTATATGTATGATTGTATGTGTGTGTGTCTATATGTATGATTGTGTGTGTGAGTGTGTGTGTCTATGTATGATTGTATGTGTGTGTGTGTGTCTATATGTATGATTGTGTGTGTGTGTGTGTGTGTGTGTGTGTGTGTGTGTGTGTGCAGTAGTGTGCACGTGTAGGATAGTGCTTGGGCTATATGCTCCCTATTATTGTCATCATTCATTGAGATAACACACATACATTGAATGAATACAGCAGTGAGTATTAATACATTTCTTCTACATATTGTTGTATGAAACATTCGTGTATGACATATTGGTATACGACATATTGTTGTATGACATATTGTTGTATGACATATTGTTGTATGACATATTGTTGTATGACGCATTCGTGTATGGCATATTGGTATACGACATATTGTTGTACGACATATTGTTGTATGACATATTGTTGTATGACACATTCGTGTATGACATATTGGTATACGACATATTGTTGTATGACATATTGTTGTATGACATATTGGTATACGACATATTGCTGTATGACATATTGTCGTATAACATATCTTTCTATGACATACTGTTGTATGACATATTGTTGTATATCATATTGTTGTATGACATGCGTACTAAATGTTGATTATTCCATATCTACAGTGTAACCAATCAGAAGATGGACTGACTCTTGGCATGGAACTGATCAAGAAAACTAACCAAGAAACCAGAGACCATGCAACCATTCTGAAATAAATACAAATCTGCAATATTAACGCGTGTTATTTCCATTGGTTTGCGTTTTGATTCAAAGCTGATATATGTATTACTATCATTTGTTTTAAAAATACTTTCTAGCATATACTTCTCTGTTTCATCGTTGGCCTGCAATGTTTGTGTTGGATTTAATTGCTTTATGTCTGTTTACAGCAGCGCTGCAAAATATTTTTACTGACACATCCGTCTTCGGTCGTTTGATGACCGGGTTAACTTTCCCGGGGAATACATACTTGTATAGCCATCATCATCATCATCATCATCAGCTCTACCAGTATCACTATGACATGCAAACCCTCACAGATAACATGTTACTAGTGGTTACTTCATCATCATCGTACCACACACAGAGAAACTACCAAGATCAACGAGACTCAAAAGCCCATTTATGGCATGTTCCTTCTTTGGATGAAGACAAGCGAGCAAGAGGTATACAACGATACAAGTGGGAAGATAACATCAAGAGATGGACGAACAACAATCTGTCATAATGTAGTCAGGGCGAGAGACAGACAGTGTTGGAGACCCATTGCAAACTATCTTCATTGTGGAGATGACACTTGATTGATGGACAGACAACGACTCTAACTTAATTGAACGGGAAATTTCCCCCCCCCCCCCCCCCCCCCCCCTCAGCTTTCGACATAATCAGTTAACCTGCTGCAACGGACGGAACATGCAACCACATTAAAGTTAAAAAGAAAACAGCACAGACAACTGACCTCAAATATTTCCTCAGCAATGACAGCTGGTTGAACCATTATCTACGCATGGAATCGAATTGAATCATCATCATCATCATCATCATCATCATCATCATCATCATCATCATCCACTATCTGCTTTGACATGTAAACTCTCAAGGCATTTGAAGAGCACTGTCTCAAACTCTATGCATTGTCTGTCCCTGGGCGACATCTGGCACTCATACCTCACCTCCGCTCTAACTTCAAACAACATAACAACATGTCTGTCCCTGGGCGACATCTGGCACTCAGAACTCACCGCTGCTCTAACTTCAAACAACATAACTACATGTCTGTCCCTGGTCGACATCTGGCACTCAGAACATACCGCTGCCCTAACTTAAAACAACATAACAACATGTCTGTCCCTGGGCGACATCTGGCACTCATAACACACCGCTGCCCTAACCTTAAACAACAAAACTACATGTCTGTCCCTGGTCGACATCTGGCACTCAAACTCACCGCTGCCCTAACCACAAATAACGTAACAACATGTCTATCCCTGGTCGACATCTGGCACTCATATCTCACCGCTGCTCTAACTTCAAACAACATAACTACATGTCTGTCCCTTGGCGACATCTGACACTCAGATGCCCTAACTTCAAAGAAAATATCTGCTTGTCCTTGTCAGAACTTACCAATCACAATCAGTTCCATTATATGTAGTTGACTGTGATTAACTAGGCAATGCTTATTAAACCATATACTCAACCCCGCTATCATGCAGGTCAACTACCCGACCTCCTCCCTAACTTACTTATTAAACCATATACTCAACCCCGGCTATCATGCAGGTCAACTACCCGACCTTCTCCCTAACTTACTTATTAAACCATATAACAGAACCGGGCAATCATGCAGGTCAGCCCATCTAATCAGTGGCCCCCTTGTTAAACCGCATCGCCGGTAGTATTATTGGAGTTCTGCCGATTCATTCATTCATTCATTCATTCATTCATTCATTCATTCATTCATTCATTCATTCATTCGGTAGCATGTCCTTTGCAGAACTTCGCTCCGAGAACAGCTTTCAGGAAAACCTCTTGATCATAAGCAAGACGCCCCCAGACCGATATAACATTCTTGAGATCATCAGCCACAGCCTGCACCCATCTTCTCTTTGGCCTTCCTCTTCCTCTCTTCCCAGGCTCAATTATTGTTCTCTCCAAACTTTCTTGACATTTCAAGTTATCAATTTTTTTTCAATTTGCTTTGTTTCATCGTCTGTAATAGCCAACGTTCTTCAATATTCAGCTCTTGAAGTATGGATGCATTTCTTCTTTTCTTTATCCAAGATATTCTTAGAAAACGTCTATAACATTTATATTCAAAGGCATTTATGCGTTGTTCAGCTTGTTTATTAAGTGCCCATGTCTCACTTCTGTCGATACGACTGGCAAATCTTCTTGTGGCACCAAGTACGTTTCCGGCATTAGTCATGGGAGGATATATGCCGAGGAAGAGTACTGATTACCTGACATCATATGTAATTGATCTAAACTACGCGACCGCCAAATACTGAACTCTGCTTTTCTCGATACATGAACAAATTAATAAATACTAAGGTTATGACTTTTCTCCGTAACCTCGTATACTCTCGTCGGTAACGTGATGACGGTGAAAATCAGCAGTGGTTCGAATCGCATCGGTAACTTACGGGGTATGTGAGCCGGCCGCTCAGAAAGCAATGGCAAACTACTGAGCGTAATCTTGCCAAGAAATCAACATACAGCTGAAAGATGCTGGTGTTGACAGCGATGTCCTGTAAAGGATATGAAAAATAAATGACAAAGTTGGCACAGAAAAACAACGAGATTAAATGTGTACTCACACGAAATAAACGGCTGCAAGAGCAGTGCAAGATAATTGAATTAAATGCTATTAAATAGGTTTATGATTGAATGACAGATTGACTGACTTAGGACGGGACATTCCCATAAGCGCCCCGTCCCCCTCCTCAGCATCCAGCGAAGAGTTCCAACACTAATAGTACCAGTAGCAATCTGATTATATGTCCGTCTCGCCTTTCCCCTGAGCTTCGGTCGTCGGCCAGATCCCCTCGTCACACCTCGCTGTCGCATTCTTGCCAGATTATGGTGATCCATTTGCTCCTCCGAGGTGTACACGTTCTCCCACTAGGCCGCAACCACGTCTGCCTTGTCATACATCAATACTCCACAAAGTTTTGCGGAGCCAGCCAATCTGTCCGCCTGTTCATTCCCCAGCACATCAGCATGCCCTGGAGAAAAGATCCAGACGGTGCTTGTCACCCGTGACTTCCGAAGCGAAGCAAGCCACTCTGCACGAAGCTTGCCTGTCCTCACCCTACTCAGCATGCTTTCTGAGTCAGTCACAATCACGATGTGTGTGTGTGTATCGTATTCTCCGTCCAGTGGAAAGCTGCAATGACCGCCTCCACCTCCATTCTTAAGCTAGATGTTGTGGTATCATACGCCAGGCTCTCCTGCACCAAACGTCGACCATTAGCTTTTGCTAAGAACCCCCGGCACTTCTCCTGCCTCTCACCACCGAACCATCTGTGTATATAATCACATCACTCGGGCGAGCATTATCCTGAATTAGTTGCTGTTTATGATATGCACGTACAACTTAGTGAGTAGCGAGACCAAAAAAGAGTAATTGCATGAAGTTTAAAATCAGAAACAGGGCAGGTATTAATGGAAGGAGATGCTTAGCAAATTAGAAGACCAGAGAGAAAATAGATGTAATAAGCACGCCAACGCATTGGTAATATGACACCAATATTGAAGAACAAACACGCATCAGTAGGTAATAAAAGGCGCTCGACAACACAATTTGTCAACCAACTCTAAGCTACCAAAGCCACACCTTTACAATGACAGAAAATGAGGAACGAAACATTACAATATCGGAAAAGAGATTTCTTAGAATCACGACAATTTTGCTAAGATTTATCATTGAGAGGGTTAGGAGGGAAAAAAAACTGGAAATAGGAGAAGAACAATGTGGGTTTGTAGAAGGCAAGGGCACAATAAATGATGTATATATGCTGAGAACTTTAATTGGCGTTCTATAGAAGTAGAGAAAGTCCTACATCTTTGCTTTATTGACTACACAAAACTTTCGATAAAGTAAGACATGTCAACATGATAAAGATAATTCCAGATGTACAAATTGATGGTAAAGACCATAGAATTGTTTAAAAAAACATATATTGGAAAGAATAAACCTCCATAAGGTTTGATAATGAAGTTGGTCAATATCAGCCTATTAACAGAGGTATGCGGTAGGGACGTGTAGAAGATATGAAATAAATCATCAATGAAGGACGTTACATCTATAACATGAGGTATGCGGATGATACAGTATTGATCTGTAAAATGTAGTTGATGCGGTTGTCACACAACTAGGATTAGAATTCAATTGTAAGAAGACACAGATTATGGTCGTTACAAGGAAGTAGGAGATACCACATGTAATATACACATTCCGGTCTCTCTGGCCTAGTGGTTAGCGACTTTCTCCGTAATCCCGTTTATCCACATGAGCAAAAGAGGCTGCGGGAGAACCGATAGCGGGATATGTTAGCCGGCCAGTCAGAAAGCAACATATAAAAGATGGGATATTCATAAACAAGTGAATCGGAACACTCATAACATCTGATGGAAGATGCCTTGAAAAGATTAGAACAAGAATCGCCATTGCGAAGGTAACCTTTTGCTAGATCATTGATCACTAAAAAGATGTTTACAACGAGACAAAGAGTGGTGAGGTACTACATAGAACTTGTGTTTTTGTATTTACGTGAAGCGTGGACAATGGACAAACAGGCTGACACACAATTTGATGATTGTGGAAATGTGGTTTCTGAAAAGAAAGCACAGAATAACATGGTCAAGCAGTCAATCCTATGACCAAGTCCTACAAATAACAGATGAAAAACGTAAACTTATTAGAGAAATTAGACGTTAAATATAAATTAAATACAAATAGAGAAAAATTAGAGAAATTAGGAATCACGATAGTCACAGATCACTATCACGATAGTCACAGATCGCCATTACCCTTCAACACCGCACAACATTCGTTCTCAGTATTGACCTCAAATAGTACGCAAATCACCATCACCAGTCAACACCAGACATTTGACGAAAATATAAGCTTCAGCAAGTACACTTAAAGTTAACTTGGGAAATAGCAAAAGGGGATACATTAAACACATGTAGTTATCTTTAGCTGGTCTCTCTGGTCTAGAGGTTATACGACATTCTCCGTAATCTCGTATACTCTCGTCAGTAACGTGACGTTGCATGAGAATTAGTAGCGGTTCTCTCCGCGTCGGTAATTTACGGAGTATTGAGCCGGTCGCTCAGAAAGCAATTGCAAACTACTGAGCGTACAGATGCCAAGAAAATCATGTTGTGTGAAATCATCGATAATCAGAGAAACAGCGTAAATGGGTGCTCCATAGGAGCAGCCTCGCCCGGTAGGGATAGTCATGCGCACCAGGTGACTCCAGACCGTCAACAGGCTACTAGGTGCAACAGATTAATATCATTGAAAGTAGGAACTTGGAACGTTAGAACAATGAATGCAGATGGAAAATTAGAAAACATCAAAAAAGAAATGGGGAGAGAGAAGATTAACATATTAGGAGTATCGGAAACAAGATGGAAAGGAGCAGGGATAAGGACAGGAGAGGATTGTAAGATTATTTACTCTGGGGGAGAAGAACAGCAAAGAGGTGTAGCCATTATATTAGATAAGCAAACATCAAATTCTGTCAAAGGATATCATGCTGTGTCAGACAGAGTCCTATTAGTAAAATTAAACGGAAGACCTTTTAAAATAAATGTCATTCAAGTATATGCCCCAACAAGTGAAAGCAGTGAAGAAAGCATAGATGAATTTTATAATGACGTGGAGTCTGCTTTGAAGAACTGCAAAAAATCAGAAATAAATATCATAATGGGTGATTTCAACGCAAAAATAGGAAAGCAAAGCGATGTATGCAGTGTAGGCAACCATGGTTTGGGAGAGAGAAATGAAAGAGGATACAGACTTGTAGAATGGGCAAAAGAACAAGAAATGGTGGTAGGAAACACCTGGTTTAAACAGCATCCTAGAAGATTATGGACATGGAGGAGTCCAGACAGCAGGATTAAAAACCAGATAGATTACATCCTGATTAGCAAAAGGTTTCGAAATGCGTTAACAGTCGTAAAAACAGTTCCAAATGCAGACTGTTACAGTGATCACAGATTAATTACAGTCACATTGAGGGTAAAGTTAAAGAAAGTCAAGTATACAGCAGGAAACCCTAAATATGACTTGTGCAAATTGAAATCTGACAAAGAAATACAAGATAATTTTAACATAGAAGTAAAGAACAAATTTGATATATTGTCTGATCTAGAGATCCTGTTTCAAGATGTTGATGATCAATGGGAAACGATGAAGAATTCAATCAGTTGCGCAGCAGAAAAAACTATTCCAAAAGTAAAGAAAGTGGGCCGTAAGACATGGATGACTGAAGAAATTTTACAACTAATGGAAACAAGAAGACAGAACAAAAATAATACTGCCAAATATGAAGAAATTCACAGAAAAGTGAGAACCTTATGTAAGGAGGCAAAAGAAACATGGCTTGAGAAAAATTGCAGAGAAATTGAAAAACAACACAACAGTAACAATGCGAAACTAATGCACAAAAGAATTCAGGAGCTTACTAATAAAAGAACACGTACATCAGCAGGCTGCCTAAAGACAAAAGATGGAAGAGTCATAATAGAAAAAGATCAGATATTACATGAATGGTCAGATTACGTGAAAAACCTGTATGACGATAACAGAGACGAACAGTATAATGTTCAAAATAATAATGAAGGACCAGCAATTTTGAAGATGGAGGTTCAGAATGCTCTTAACCATATGAAATCTGGCAAGACCCCCGATTCAGACAGCGTCACAACAGAAATGATTAATGCTTTAGAAGAATATGGAATAGATCAAGTTACCAGTCTGCTTAATACAATATATGATACTGGAAATATACCTCAGGAGCTATGTAATTCTGTATTTATTGCAATCCCAAAGAAATCAGGAGCCTTGGAATGTGATCAACATCGAACAATTAGTATAATGAGTCACATCACGAAGATTTTGCTAAGAATTATCATGCAAAGAGTTAGGAGGAAAATACAACCTGAAATAGGAGAAGAACAATGTGGGTTTGTGGAAGGCAAGGGTACAGTAAATGCTGTGTATATACTGAGAAACATAATCGAATGTTCTATAGAAGTAAACAAAGATCTACACCTTTGCTTTATTGACTACACAAAGGCTTTTGATAAAGTGAGACATGTCAACATGATAAGGATGCTTGAAGATCTACAAATTGATGGAAAAGATCTTAGACTTGTAAAAAACATATATTGGAAACAACAAGCTGCCATAAGAGTTGATAATGAAGTAAGCCAATATCAGCCTATTAAAAGGGGTGTGAGACAGGGATGTGTAATGTCTCCAGATCTGTTTTCCCTGTACAGTGAAAGTATTTTCAGAAATATTGAAGATATGGAAGGAATCAACATTGGGGGACGATGCATCAATAACATTAGATATGCAGATGATACAGTCTTGATTGCAGACAATGAACAGGACCTGCAAAATTTAGTAGATGCGATTGTTACACACAGTGAACAACTAGGGTTAGAATTAAATTGTAAAAAGACACAGATTATGGTCGTCACTAGGAAGGACGAAATACCACAATGTAATATACAAGTAAATGGGAATATTCTTCAACAAGTGAGCAGGTACAATTATCTCGGAACAGTAATAACATCTGATGGGAGATGCCTTGAAGAGATTAGAACAAGAATCGTCATGGCAAAAGTAGCCTTTAGCAAGATGAAAAACATATTGACCAATAAAAAGATGTCAATTGAAACGAGAAAAAGAGTGTTGAGATGCTACATTGAACCTGTACTTTTGTATGGATGTGAAGCGTGGACAATGAGCAGTCAGGCTGAAAAACATCTGATGGCTGTAGAGATGTGGTTTCTGAGGAAAATGCAAAGAATACCATGGACAGCCAGAAAGACCAATGAACAAGTCCTTCAAGAAACAAATGAAGATCGTAAATTGATTAGAGAAATTAGACGTAGACAGTCAAATTTTTTTGGGCATGTTATGAGAAGAAATGGATTGGAGAATTTGGTGACAACTGGTAAGATCGAGGGGAACAGACCAAGGGGAAGACCTAGAAGCAAGTACCTGGATGGCTTGGCCTTGTGGCATGGTCGAGACAGAAACACGGAGCTGATCCACGACTCTGGTGATCGAGTGAGATGGCAGAACATGACCGCCCACGCTTACCGGCATGGCACATGATGGATGGATGGAGCGTAATCTTGCTGAAAGATTCTGATGTTGACAGCAATGTCGTAAAGGATATGCGGAAAAAAAAGTTTATTATCTCTAGAAGTAGTATAGAAGGGTACACATTAACAACGTTTAGTTACTGGTAGAAATATTATAAAATGGTAAATATTAAACACATCCAGTTACTGGTAGAAATAGTATCAACATGTATTAATTAACCAAATGTAGTTACGGTTGGCAAGCATCGCCTGGATCTTTTCTCCGGGGCATACCGGTGTGCTGGGGAATGAAAACGCGGACAGACTGGCTGGCTCTGCAAAACTTGTGGAGTGTTGATGCATGACAAGGCAGACTTGGTTGCGGCCTTGTGGGAGCACGTGTACACCTCAGAGGAGCAGATGAATTATCATGGTCTGCCAAGAATGAGGCAGACGAGAGTGACGCCGACGCTCAGAGGAAAGACGAGACGGACATATAATCAGATTGCTACTGGTACTACTCAGGTGTGTAGTGTTATGAATAAATATAACCTAGATGTTCTCGAGGTTAGCGAATGCAGATGGACTGACTCAGTTAAACGTTTCTACACTACGAACAAAGACACATAATTTATTCAGGAAGAACTGACAACCATCATTCGAACGGAGTCGCTATCATCATGTCAAATAATGCAGAAAGATCACTAATCAGCTGGGAACCATAAACGACAGAGTCATAACAGCGCGTTATCAAACAAAATATGTCAAGCTATCACTCATTCAAATGACAATGGTTGGAAAGTCATCAACATAGCAGAAGCCAAAGGACTGCAGATCAGCAGTACCAGACTGCAAAGAAAGGATATACATAAACAAACTTTTATATCATGTGACAAGAGAACATATAATCAAATAGATTACATTTTAATTAACAACAAAAATGCATCAAACATACAACAAGTTAGAAGTTATAGAGGAGCTGAGTGCCACAGCGACCACTTCCTCGTTGGAGCAAAATTTAAAATAAAACTTAAGAGAGCATTCCAAGCTAAACTACAAAGGATACACCCAACATATGACAGAGAAACACTACAAGAAAGTACAAAGAGAAATTTGCAGATGAAATGAAATGTAAACTTGAAATTCTACAAAACCCGTTCAAGGATAGCGTTGACCAAACTTGGCTGAACATTAAGAATACAATTCAAACTACCGCAGAAGAATGTCTCGGTGTGTTAACCACGCATAGAAAGAACAGATGGTTCAATCAAAAATGTGAAGAAACAGTCATTAGGAAAAATGAATGCCAGACAGATGTGGTTAAATGACATCAACAACATCCAAAATGAAGAGCAATATAGAACTGAATGTAAAGAGGCTACAAAAATAGTTCGGCAGCAGAAGCGAGATTATATGAGCAATGTAATCAAAGATATGGAAACTAATCACCAGAAAAACAAATCCAGAAAGTTTTTTTTAAAGAATTGAAGTCAATTAATCGAGGACACCAACACAACATATATGGTTTAAAAGACAACAATAAGAATATGATAAATACCAATGAGGAAATGTGTAACACATGGAAAGAAAACTTTGTTGAATTGCTAAATTGTGAAGCTCCAAGTAACACTGTCCCACAGGAAGAGGTTCTAACATGTGAACCACAAACTGAAAAGCCTGCATTTGAAGGAATCCTATATGTAATCACACGACTTAAAAACAATAAGGCAACTGGGACTGATGGAATTGCTGCTGAATTTATAAAGGCAGTTGGCCAGGCATTACATCTAAAGCTATACGAACTAATAATAAAAATCTGGAGGACAGAAGAATTACCCCATGACTGGAAACAGTCATTATTGATACCTATCTTTAAGAAAGGAGACAAGTTCCAATGTGAAAATTATAAAGGAATATCACTACTGTCCACAAGCTATAAGATACTATCCGCAGTATTACTAAATAGACTAAATCCATATCAGAAGACATATTAGGTGACTACCAGGCGGGTTTTAGACAAAACAGATCAACAATAGATCAAATATTTATCTTACGACAAATAGCCAAAAAAATTGGGAATATAAATGAGATCTCCATAATATTTTTGTGGATTTTAAAAAGGCTTATGATAGTGTCCATGGGAATAATCTATGGAATGCTATGCAGGAATTTGGAATACCAAGGAAGTTAATCAACATGACCAGACTATGCATGAAAGATACTTATAATATAGAAACATATAAAGGCAGGAAATCAGACCCTTTCCAAATAACATCTGGCTTGAAACACTATCGCCGCTACTCTTCAATCTGGCTCTAGAGAAAGATGTAAGGAAGGTAAAGGAGGAATGTGATATTGGAGTAACATCCAAGCTGCTTGGTTATGCAGATGATATAGATATTATAGGGCAAAGTGAACAAAAGACATTGGAAATATTGACTCAATTAAAGGAAAAAGCCCAACAGATGGGGCTGGTTATCAACCAAGATAAGACAGAATATATGGTAATTTCAAGAGAAGGAATGGCTAAAAATCTGGCCACATACAAAAAGATAATATGACCATTAAAAGAACGGAAACATACAAATACCTGGGTACAATCTTCAACTGCTCCAACATCATAAGGGAAGAAATACAAACTAGAATCAACTCTGGAAATAAGATATACTATGCACTACAACATCTACTAAAATCAAATGCGCTATCTCGTAACACCAAAATCACAATATACAAAACACTGATCAGACCAGTTGTGCTGTATGGCTCTGAAACCTGGAGTACAACGAAAGGAGACGAAGCCTTGTTGCAGACCTTTGAGAACAACATTTTAAGACGCATCTTTGGACCCATTAGGGATACACAAAGTGGAGAGTGGAAAAAAAGAAGTAACAAAGACATTTATGATCTATTTAAGTCCCCGCTAATCACTGGTATCATGAAGGCTAATAGACTACAATGGCTGGGGCATATAGAAAGAATGGAAGATAATAGGGAAACAAAACTCGCTTACACTCAGGAAATAAATGACCGTAGGCCCCGAGGTAGACCAAGAAGACGGTGGAGAGATAATACATATACAGACCTACAAGCACTTGGAATCAACGACTGGCAAGAGAAGGTCCACCAGAGAGACGAATGGAGACGGATTGTAACTGCAGCAAAGAACCTCAATGGCTCGGAACGCTGAAGAAGAAGAAGTGTCTAACCTGAGGAATCGGTGGATTTAACTCTTGCCTAAACCAATTAACGAAACTGAAGGAACTGAAATTGTTAGTTGTGACGAAAATGTGCGACTGTGCAACAATCTAGGACTAAACAGGAAAACATTACGCCAGAAGAAGTTACATTTTGGTTAAAATGTGACAAAATGGATGAAGGTTTTGAGATTTTTAACGATTATGAAGTTGTTTCTATAGTCTATTTACAAAAGATTGCCCTCATTCACGATCAATGGTTTTTTTCAAAACTGTCTGTTAAATCGTTATGAAATTTTTCCTGCCGTCTTATATTTACACCTACCAATGGAATATGTCTTTGGTAGGTCCAAAGCCAGCTTAAATCATAGACAGCGGCGTCATTTCTTTGATGTTTTGGCGATTGATTGATTGACTGATTGATTTATTTATTTAGGAACCGACATCACATCATTTCGGGCATTCGCATAAGCGCTCCGTCCCCATCCTCAGCAGCCAGGGAAGAGTTCCATCACCAATAGTACCAGTAGCAATCTGATCATATGTCCATCTCGCCTTTCCTCTGAGCGTCGAGCGTCAGCCAGATCCCCTCGTCACTCCTCTCTCTCTCATTCTTGCCAGATCATGGTGATCCATTTGCTCATCCGAGGTGTACACGTGCTCCCACGAGGCCGCAACCACGTCTGCCTTGTCCTGCATCAATACTCCACCAAGTTTTGCAGAGCCAGCCAATCTGTCCGCCTGTTCATTCCCCAGCACACCGGCATAACCCGGAGAAAAGATCCAGGTGATGCTTGCCACCCGTGACCTCCGAAGTGAAGCAAGCCACTCTGCCCGAAGCTTGCCTGTCCTCACCCTACTCAGCATGCTTTCTGAGTCAGTTAAAATCACGATGTGTGTGTGTGTGTCGTATTCTCCATCCAGCGGAAAGCTGCACTGACCACCTCCACCTCCATTCTTAAGCTAGATGTTGTGGTATCATATGCCAGGCTCTCCTGCACCAAACGTCGACCATTAGCATTTGCTAAAAAAAAACCAGGCACTTCGTGTACCTCTGAACACCGACCAATCTGTGTAGATAATCACATCACCCGATCGAGCATTATCCTGAATTAGTTTTTGGATTTCCACTTATGTGGCCCCTGCTGGCCACTCCCTGCACTCCCGGCTCAATGTGATTATAACTCTGCACAAGTCTGACTGCTCCGCTGGCACTCTGACCCACACCTCTCCTGGCCTAATGTTCTGCAAGGTTCACACCTGTCTGATCGTATACTCCGCCTGAGCCATCCATGATTTCCCTCTTATCAGCCGCATGACCTTATGTATCATTCATTCTGTATGCGTTCTAATTTCACCAGCTGACTATTTGAGACAGTGAGCAATCCTAGTCCATAATCAATCACTGAGAGGATCAAGTGCTGGTATAGTGTGAAAACCATTATCTGCTCTGTGTCCATTGCAGCCATAGTTTTAGGTGCATTGAGTCCCTTTTGAGACCTTGTCACAACCATCTCCACATGGTCCTTGAAGGACAGGCTCCTGTCAAATGTTATTCCCAGATACTTCAGTTTGTTCTCTCTGTTGACGCTTCTACCATCTATCGCGAGGTTTGGGACATCAGCTCTCACAATCCTGTTGTCCAGAGAGCACCACAAAACAGCCGCCTTTTCCGGGTGGATGACAGCACTCATTTCAGTGCACCAGTCAATCGCTTTTTCTGCTGTCGCCTTTAGTTCCTGGGCTGTTTGCTCTCTATCTCTCCCCTGCCTATATGCAAGAACATCATCTGCAAAATGTTAGTATCCTTCCATCCCCTGGTGCTTCTAGTTTTACAATCTTGCTCGTATACACGTTAAAGAGCACCGGTGAGATTGCAGATGCCTGTGGCAGTCCCGGGGTTAAAATATGTGGCTCTGAGGTACATGCACCCAGTCGGAGAGCAACGCGACGAGAATCAGGACGGCTGCATTCCAGTTCACCAACCAGGGATTAACCCTCTTCTACTTAAGTGCGATCATCAAACTATCATATCGATCTCTATTGTGTGCATCCTCGAGATCAAGCGCTGCTGCCGTCGTGTTATGTCTACCATGGAACCCGTCATAAACATCAAAGGCAAGTGGCCGAATTTGACCAGGTATCTTTTCCTGGCCTGTAACTCCCCAGGCCTCTTGGAAGAAGCTTCCCCCTTTCCAAAAACTCTGTAGCTTGACCGAATAACTAGTGAATTCACGCTAACAAACTTAATTTAAATTAATGCCCGTCAGTTCGTGTGACGACACAAGGCGTATCCAGATTCGTATGGGAGTGGGTGCGATGTGTAATATTAGTAAAGGCAGAGAATAACAGCTATCTGATTCCCTTGCCGAAGCCTGGCAAATACCACACAAAAATTCAAGGATATCGTGTTATAACAATGCAGAATACAGTAGGCAAGCTGCTGGAGAAGGTAATTGCCAGGAAAATATCAAGGCAGCTAGAGAGGCAAGGTGTTTTCCATCCTATCCTGGGAGGGCACCGTCCAAAAAGAGAAACCTGGATCAATGCAGCAGTTTTTGCCCATGACGTCTAGGAATGTTTCCACTCAGACATTGAAACCTTTGCTGCAGCGATTGATCTTGACGATGCGTACAACAGAGTACCATTGTATTTCATAATGTTTCAGCTTCTTGTGCTCAAGATAAGTCCTTTACTCCTTAGTTGGATCGCCACAGCCCTCTTCCAACGGAAAGTAGTTTTCAGATGCGGCTGTTAGACTGCGGAAACAACAACAATATATCCTGGCCTACCACAGGGATCACCATTATCGCCGGTGCTGTTCAACGCCTACACTGTGAGAATCACCAGCGAGCAGATCACTAGACCGGGGAGGATACTATCATATCCTGACGATATTTTAGTGTATCGTCAGAGTAAGAATAGAGATCAGGTTGCTGTGGAACTACAAACCGAACTCAATCGCATAAGTACTTGGTGTGTTGAACCTGGGGCAATGATCAACCCAACAAAGGTAACAGTGATATGTTTCTCTTTGAATAACCATATTGTCAACACTCCAACACAAACGGTAAATCTGTGTTCAGAGACTGTGGAAAGAACGCAGGCAATGAATTATCTGGGTATACGTTTTAATCGAAGCTTGTAATGAGCACATAGACAAGGTGATAACATAGGCCACGTGGGGTTTGGCTGCGATACGGGTGTTGGCGGCAGCAAACTGTGAGCAGCGCCACCAATGTCTTCTACACGAGGGGCTGGTCATGTCTGTTTTTGAGTATGCGATGGCGATCCTGATTCTCAGCCGTAAGCAGATAGAAAGGATGGAAAGGATACAGAACGAAACTATGCGCACATTATTCTTGTATGTCCAAGAGATACAGCATGCAGGGCGATGCGCTACCTTCTTAATTTTCCAACCATTGAAGACATGATACACATTTGCTGAGCACGTGCCTACCTCAGAGTTAACACACACACACACACACACACACAACATCCACTGCATAGTGAAAATAGGAAGGTGAAGGGCAGCAGGTTAAAAAGAGGAAGGTCGTGGATTGGTCAAGCCGAAGACATTCTTCAACAGGTATGTGCACTTGAGGACTTAGAACCTGGCGAGTAGTGGGTACAAGTGCCAACAGATGTGTAATATTAGAATTGTAAAATTGTACAGAATTCTTCTATACAACCACATAATTATTCATAAATACAAAATAGTCATCTATGTTAGTTTAATAGACAGAAAACTGGCGTGTGTTAACTTATGTCCTTTAATTCGATATTTCTTTTCAATTTGCTGATGCTTGTCTTGCTATAGAACAACGTTTTATTTTGGCAAACTGCTAAACACAAATTTGCCCAGGAATTACAAACAATCAAGCTATGATAGGGTTAACTGCAAAGTCATGTAAATTACACGCAACTAACATTTTAAACCAGTAAGTACGTGCGGTTAATGTATACTATTTGATATTGTTTCTGCATGTAGCTATGTGTTATGTCGTAGTCATTCATCCATGTTTTCAGTAAATAGGGCATGTGCCGAATCTATACAATATAGAACAGTGTCCCTACTGATGGTATGACATCAGGGTTATTTTGAGAACGAACATTATGGAACACGTTGCACTAGATTAGCACGGTTTGAAAGGGTGCATGCAGTAATATGATTGGCTGATTCTCAGAGCCTGCTGAGAGATTCCATCTGGTCACGGCAAAATATAGCATAACATTATCCAAGTAGATTTCATCTCGGCTGGTCGCTTTCGACAGACAATACAGACTTTCACTTGATCAATTACTACTGTCCAAATGACCGCCCACAGGCACTGGACACACAACCATTAAAAGGAAAAATGATTGTGTGTGGCGACTTCAACAGCCATTCGCAGAGCTGGGGCTATGATCACATGGACCAGAGAGGAGAGAGATTGGAAGATTGGCAGGATGAGAATAGATTCATTCTGATTAACAAGCCGTCTGACCCACATACCTTCTACTCGAGATCATGGCACTCTACAACTACACCTGACCTGGCGTTTCATTCACCAGACCTGGAGTGGAACATTACACGAATTGTTGGGAAACAACTTGGTGGCAGTGACCATCGGCCAGTCTTTCTAACTGTAGAAAATGAGCTTTTAAGTGAAAGCAGCACCATCTCGAGGTGAAACTACAAGAAAGCAGACTGGGCAATGTACAAGCATCGCACTAGCATACTGGTTAGAAACCTGGACACTGAGAAGGACATAAATAAAGTGGTTGAAGAGTTTGGGAAATGCATACTACAGGCAGCACGCGAAACAATACCAAGAGGAGCGCGTAAACATTATAAACCCTACTGGAATAGTGAACTGGAACAGTTGCATAATGATGTGGATATATGTAGAAAACAAGCAGAGGCCAATCCCAGCCAAGAGCACCACAATAAATATCAGCACGCAGAAGCCAAATTTCAAAGGGCCCAACTGCAGGCTAGACGGAAAAGCTGGCATGAGAAAACAGAGTCACTGAACTTTGAAAAAGACACAAGAAAGTTATGGAGGCTAATAAAACAGCTTAACGATGAGGGCACAGGGAGAAACTCAAAAATTGCGCTACATAAAGACGGAAACACCTTAACAGGAAAGCAAGCAGCTGACCATTTTGCGGACTCATTCGCACAAGATAACAATATTGAAATTAGTCCAGAGAAACAACAAGAGATTCGAGAGAAATGACAAAATACAGGACAGAAGGAAGTTGTACATGAGGTTATGGAGACACCTATCACATTCAGTGAACTGGATCTAGCCATTTTAAAACTGAAAATGAGAAAATCACCAGGAGCTGATGGTATCTCCAATGAAATGATCAGGAACCTAGGAACAGAGGCTAAAGCAAAGCTGCTACAGATCTTTAATAATACATGGACCTTAGGCAGTGTTCCACAAGTCTGGAGAGAAGCAATCATGATACCCCTCCTAAAATCTGGGAAAGACAGTTCCATTGCCTCCAGATACAGACCCATTAGCCTCACCAGTTGTCTCTGCAAAACAATGGAACGCGTCATCAATCACAGACTACAGTGGTACATTGAAAGTGAAAACATCCTTGTGCCACAACAGGCTGCCTTTAGGCAGTGCTACTCTACGGAAGATCAGACAACCTACCTCTCTCAAGAAGTTGAGGATGCATTCCAAGAGAAGAAGCTGGTACTTGCGGCTTGGATAGATCTGAAGAAAGCCTTTGACAAAGTCTGGAAAGAAGGTCTGATGAAGAAACTGAGAAACTGTAAAGTCAATGGAAGAATGTACAAATGGGTAAAAGCATACTTGCACAACAGAAGAGCCCGAGTACAGATAGACGGTCTCAAGAGCAAGAAAGTATTACTGCGTCACGGTGTTCCCCAGGGCGGAGTCCTGTCCCCAACACTTTTTCTAATCTTCACCAATGATCTTGTTGCTAATCTACCCAATGGAATTAAATCGGCAATGTACGCTGATGACCTGGTTTGTGGAGCGCAAATGAACATGCTTCAGTGGCCACCATATTGCTACAAAGAGCTGTAGATACATTTGTTGCATGGGCGGATAGATGGTGTATCAGCATAAACACTGACAAGTGCAGCACCACTCTATTTACTCTTTCTCCGAAACAAAAGGCAGGGAGCATTCAGATAAATGGAACACCCCTAAGAGAAGATAAGGAACCAACATACCTTGGTATAACATTTGACGACAGGCTGACATGGAGAAAACACATTAAAAAAGCAGTAGCAAAAGCCAGAAGGAAAATTGCCATCCTGAGAAAGTTAACTGGAACCACATGGGGAGCCAGTGGGAAAATACTTAGCAAAGTTTATCAACAGAGCATACGACCACACCTGGAATACGGGTCAACTGCATGGTGTTCGGCAGCAAAAACCACACTACAAGAGCTGGACAAAGTGCAAAATCAAGCTCTTAGAGTCATCACAGAAGGGATGAAATCAACCCCTATAGTAGCAATGGAGAAAATGGGGAAAGTACTGCCATAATTATGATGCTGAAATTGAGGCAATCAAGATAGCCACAGAGAAATTACAAAATACCAGCCATGGTACACAACCTGTGGTGATATTGACAGATGCAAAATCCGTAATAGAGGCGCTCCTGTCGGGGAAATTGCCAGTTCTGAGGACACTACTTTCTGAACTTAGCAGTCATCGTAAGATCACCATACAGTGGATACCATCCCACTGTGGAATCCCCGGAAACGACAGAGCTGATCGATTGGCTAAGGAAGGAGCACAAGAAGAACAACCAGATGTGCCTATTACATACCACCAAAAGAAAAGAATGATCAAATCAGTCAGAAGGCCACCAAACCTTACGCAAGACGACTACCACGTTATGGACAGACCAGAACAGGTAATTCTTCTGCGCCTCAGAACCGGACACAATAGATTACGCAACCACATGTATACAACATTCAAGATTGGTGACTCAGCCATGTGCACATGTGGTTTGGCGTCGCAGACAGCAGAGCACATACTCCAGGATTGCCCAAACTACAACATATCCAGGCGAACCTTCTACCCTAGAGAGACAACAGTGGAAGATAAACTCTATAGACCGCTGAATGATTTTAAACAGACTGTTAGATTCATACAAGAGACAACATTGCAGTTATAAACATAATTTAACGAACGAAAGAAGAAGAAGAGATGTAGTGAAATTCATCGTTCTCTGTGTGTCCCAGGTACGACTATAAAATCATTTTAAATGTTGTGGCCATGCCTAGTGATGAAAAAGAGACGAGTATCAGTGTATTTCTAGGAGAAATGTGAAAGTGTTTGATCAGAGCTTCTTTGAGAAGTTACTCTGAATGTTTGCTTTCTGACAAACTGACATGTATAACACACTGACTATTTTACCATGTCTATTGTTTCGTCTGCTATGAGAATTCTGCTGTATGCTTGGCGAATGTTATCTCACTCTCAATGCATATCTGCAAACTTTATGTGCTATAGAACTTCCCTATGGACTCACATCATTGCACATTCTTAATCAAACTGTAGAAAATTCTTGAGAGCCTTTGTTATACAACTCGTTTGCTCAGAATGTGTTATTTGACATGTAATTTTTCCATGGAAATGCTGAGAATATTTAAAAGAGTGACATGTTGGGTTATGAGTTATAATGTCATAAAAGATTAAATATAGACGCATCGTATATTCATATGTTTGCAAGACGTGCACTAACGAAGCATTACACAATTGCTGTGATGCCAAACCTTGACAATGACAGGACAAAGAGAAAAGAAATATCGCAACAACAGAAATGAGATTCATGAGAAGAATACTCAATGTATCAAGAAGAGATAAGATCAGAAATGAAGAAATCAGGACTAAAGTGGGGGTTGTAGCTGAGATCAGAAATAAAGAAATCAGGACTAAATTGGGGAATTGTAGCTGCACTAGATTGTATTAGAAGACAGCAAGTTAAATGGTTTGTCCATGCTAGTAGGTTACCAACTAACAGTACACCAGAACAGGCATTGATGTACCGACCAAAGGGTAGCAGAGGAAAAGGCCAACCACGTAAACGATGAACGCAGGGAATAACAGAGTCCATGGTAATATCGATACATGAAGCAAATAAGCGGGCACTATCCAGCTATTTATACTTCACCTAGAAACCACAAGATACAAGAGAAACATGATAAGATGAGATCAGATACGATAACTGGGCGAATATTTTATGTTCACGAGAATTGCTAAAAGCACTCTTAAAAGATTTGCCATAATGCAATTTATCTCTGATGTTTGTGCACGTGTTAGCTAGCAGCAGTGGTTGTGTTTACGAACTGCGTTCAAAAACCCATGTTCTTAATTGTCAGGGTGAAAGGACAATATACGTTCAAACCTGTGTCTATGTTTAATGAATATATATTGGATAGCTCGTGCATTATTTCATGAGGGAAGTCTATGTTTTTCATATGTGTTTTGTTTCACATGTGAATGTTGATTATTAAATATTGCCATGCCTGCTGTGGGAGAGGTACTAATGTTGCCCAATGGGGAAGAGCAAATGGCTTGATGGTGATGAAGGATGGCACTTGTGAACCGAGTCTATCCTGAGAGAGGGAAGGACCGGCTTTGCCGTATGAGTGTGAATACGATAGGACATCTGTGTGTACCACCAGCAGGGATTGATGATTGGTCAGGTAATTGGCTATTTGCCATTTGTCAGTTAATGTTTGCATATTGCATATTGCAGTTGTGGATGTTGTCTCATGCAATATGACTCATGGTATCTGTCTCATGATGTCTGTCTCATGATGTCTGTCTCATGATGTATGTCTCATGATATATGTCCCATCATGTATGTCTCATGATGTCTGTCTCATGATGTCTGTCTCATGAAGGCTGTATCATGATGTGTGTCTCATGTTGTCTTGGTCTTATGACGTCTTTGTCATATCTGGACGAGTTGTATTATCATGATGTTTAGTTGGGTATGATATCCCCAACTCAGCAGGAAGTCTCAGTGTCAATGATGAATAGGGGTGAACAGTAAGAAGATATCACCCACAGTCCATCCGAGTAAATTAAACTCCACCACCATAACGAAGGGATTGGTTCATGAGTAACACCCCCCCCCCCCCTTCTCCTCCCCTTTTCCTTTAGTTTCCCTTTGTGTTTGTTGATATGTTGATTATGAAATTTGATTTTCGTACAAACGTATCTCAATGGCTTTTTGCATTTTTGTGCAAGTATTGGTGGACCCTCCCCAACGTTCGGAATATTTACATCCGGTCTCCTATCATCATACAGCTCTTCCAGATATATCGTCCATCTATTGACTATTTCATCTGGTCCCATCAAAACTGCATCGTTCCTCGGTTTTAAATATCCAGTGATATTTCGTGTTTTCCTACATGTTATTGTATTTATTTGTTGATACATGGAATGTGAGTCTTTTCCATAGTTTGTCCCAATTTCCATGCACTGTTGATTCAGCCATACTTATTTAGCCACTTTGCATTTATTTAACAATTCTTTATGTATTCTATTATATTCTTCTTTACCTAGCATTTTCTTTCGTCATTTTCCAAAATTTCAATTGTTATCCATTTCTTTTTTTGCAATTCTGTGTTTAAGTGGTATGAGTTCTTTTGATGTTTGTTTGATTCATTCCCTGTTTCATGTCCCATTGCTCATCAATAGTCTGTATTATCTCCGGGGTATTATATATGTTCTTTACAGTAACACTATACCTTTCTCTAATTGCTTTGACTGTTTTAAGTAATGCTAGGCATATCGTTAAGGTTTTCGTTATGTTCTTAAGTCTTAACCTCATATTTCCTATAACTGGCAAATGGTCACTATGAGTTTTGCTCCTACTAAACTGCTTCTGAATCTCTTCGGAATCAGTATGTAATCAATTTGATTGCGAATATTATCTTTAGAGCTTTTCGACGTATATAATAGTCGAGGATGTTGTTTAAACCAGATGTTACTTATTAACATTTCATGATGTTCTGCCCATGTTATTCAACTGTAACTTCTCTCATTCCTATCACATAGATCATAGCCACCAGCAACACCACTCACCGTTTCCTTGCCTATTTTGGCATTGAAATACCCGAGTAGGACAGTTATGTCCAAATTGTTATACTCGTCCGTCGTCATGACTATTTCATTATAAAATATCTATATTTTCTTCTTTACAGTCTGCTGTGGGCACATATACTTGTAATATGATATAATCCACTAATAATAATCTATCTGAGATTGTCCACAATCCTTTACCTGTCTTACTTAGCACTCATTTGATACAAAATTATAGTACCCCCCCCCCCCTTTTTTTTTTGTATTCCTTCCCTCCTGAGTAAATAATTATATACCTGTCTAAATAGTTTCCCCCTCACCTGGAAATCTCATTTCACTAATTCCTTAATACATTTTTCTTTTTTGATAATATATGTTTCCATTCTTTCTATGTGTTCTGACATTCCATGTATCAACATTTATTTTATTTTTTTTTACTCTGCAGTGAGTTGCTTGACGACAATCGGGCATCACCTGATGCTCCCTACCGGACGAAGAGACTCCACTGGATTCCCAATTAACGACGTTAACCTGAAATATTTTATTCCGAAGCAAAATACAGCGGTGGTTTTCCTTTGTATTCCCCTTGTATTCCCCTTGTATTCCCCTTGTATTCCCCTTGTATTCCCCTTGTATTTCTGTCTGGATGCCTCCACAGGCCTTTGTCTCAGCAGCAGGAGGGAGATGTCAATTATGGCACCTCTTATCTGCCAATTTATACTATATATACCAGTAATTACTCAGAAAGCAATGGCAAACTACTGAACGTAAATATTGCCCAGTACATCAACAGCAGCTGCAGTACGGTCACTGCCATAGAGGAAAGCAACGGCAAACTACCTCTTTAAAAAAAAAACAAATACAAATTACGTGTGGTTAATATAAACATTTGATGCTATTTATATCAGTAACTACATGTGGTTAATGTACACCCTTTGATACTATTTCTACAAGTAACTACATCTGGTTAATATATACCATTCCCTTCAAAATACATTTGGGAAGGTTTTAGAGAAGATAGTCGCTGTCAAGCTGCAAGAGTTTTTGGAAATGGGGGAAGCTACTTCCAAGAGGCCTGGGGAGCTATAGGCCAGGAAATGATAGCTGGTCAAATGCAGCCACTTTTGCCTTTGATGTTTATGAGGGGTTCTAGAGTAGACAAGAAACGATGGCGGCGGCGCTTGATTTCGAGGATGCGTACAATAGAGTTCGATATGATATTTTGATGACCGCACTGATGGAGAAGGGGGTCAATCCCTGGTTAGTTATCTGGATAGCGGCCGTCCTACATTATCGTCGGATTGCTCTCCGTCTGGGTCCATGGACCTCAGAGCCACATATTTTAACCTCGGGACTGCCACAGGGATAAGCAATCTCGCTGGTGCTTTTTAACGTGTATACGAGAAAAATTGCAAACCTAGAAGCATCATGGGTTGAACGGATACTAACATTTGCAGATGATATTCTTGCATACAGGCAGGGGAGAGATATGGATAAAATAGTGCAGGCGCTACAGGCGACAGTAGACAAAGTGATTGACTGGTGCACTGAAGTGGGTGTTGTCATCCACCCGGAAAAGGCAGCTGTTTTGTAGTGCTCTCTGGACAACAGAATTGTGAGAGATGTTGCCACAAGCCTCACGATATATGGTGGAAACGTCAACAGAGAGAACAAACTGAAGTATCTGAGAATCACATTTGACAAGATCGCAAAAGGGACTCAACGCACTTAAAGCTATGGCTGAAATGGACATAGAGCAGATAATGCTTTTCAGACTATACCAGCACTTGCTCCTCCCAGTGATTGATTATGGACTAGGACTGCTCACTGTCTCAAAGAGTCAGCTGGTGATATTGGAGCACATACAGAATGAGGCTATGCGGGTCATTCTGGGATGCACCAGAGACACCCTAGTAGTGTGTATGCGGTACATCCTTGATAGAACCTAAGTCATTCTCAATTACAGTCTTAGCAGCAGTGGTTAGTTGTAATTTATTTCTAATGTAATAGCTTGCTCGATCGTAGGCAAGATTTTCACATATTAGGACTTCTCGTCCATGATAGAATCAGAGAATAAATTCTAGACTATTGATTTTCATAAACCATTCTTTCATTCTTCACCCATTACATTTGCTAAGTATTAACTTATGAATTTGTTTCTAGGGAAGTTTGTAGAATTTAAATAACTTGTTAAAAAGTTAACAACGGATAATATCATATGAGTTAATATATATCATTCACCACTGTAGAATTAATAATCGCATTAATTAGTGATATTAATTAGTTTATTGATGATTTACTTGATGGTTTTTTTTATTACATGCTTTATCATTTGATTTAATCGTGAATAATTTGATAATGCATAATTACTTCAGTGTATGACGGACTGCTTTGCATCAACTTTCTCACTCAAATTCATTACTATCATTCGCATAGAAGTGTCAGTTCCTCTTGTCACTATCCTGCTCTAGTATATATCTGACTATCTCTGTGTAGGGTAATAATATAATTACTTACCTGAGTCTAAGCTGAGAAGAGATCATGGATGCACGCACATATTTCTTAGAGTCCGCTAGAGGATGGGGCATAAGGCTCGGCTTAATAGGAGAGAAGCTAGAATTATTTATTAGAGATGGAATGGAATGGTGGGACAAAGAGGATGAACAGTTGATGAAAAGACTTGCAGAATTGGAAGCAGATATGCGTCACGAAGCTGAAGAAGATGAGATGAAGACGAAGCATATAGAAACATTGAACGTGGAGGAATCTTCCAGATCGATTGAGGAAAAGCCAACCACTCAAGCCGAAACTCTGATAGAAAGCGGAGAAGCTGACCGTCACAAAGAAGAGGCATGCTTTCCTTTGAAAATCCCCATGGCTCAGAAAAATAAAAACTTGGGCACAGAAAGGCAGATGCTTCCCTCCTCAATCCCGAAAAAGAATCGGAATAGGGAAATATTTATCAAGAGTACAGTAAACAGTCACACGCATGATAAATGTTTACACCGCAATGGCTTGGCAACCCAGCAAACTCAGGAAATTCCTAAGACATCCCCATGGAGAATAATCCAACAGGACAAGGAGGACCTGAGGAAAACTATTACAGAGATCGAAGGCGAGACCTTACCCGACTCTTTTATTCCCTTCAGTTCAGAGAAACTAGGAGTGGAAATGAATTCAACTGAGACTGGAATTGATGTAAAACAGGATTCCATTATTTCTCTCGGTATGGCCACACAAGATGAAACAATTATCAGTATGAATTACGTATCCCAGGTGGGAGATGACATTGAAAATGACACCCCACAACATTCACTTCCATTGGATTTGGCACAAGAAACCCAGTCCAGGGAGAGAATACCTCAATTGGACATGGCACAAGAGAGCCCAGCCATGGAGGGAAAGCAAGACATGGAGGAGAATTCTTGCGATGTCAGTATCTTGGAGTCTTTCACGAAGGAAATTCAAGATATACAAAGCATTCAGGTAGATAGTACTACGGACTCTGATTCAGGGGCGAAAAACATGTCTCTGCTACCAACAAAGAAGAAAATACTTCTTTGGACAAGATGAAGGAAACACCTATCATCAACACAGCTGAAGGTAACAGGGATCACAGATGACCTCTGCAGTGGAACAAGCCAGGAGCGGTTGGTATACTCAACACTCAGGATCTTGTTTACCTTTCACTTCAACCAATGTTGGATGTTTAGAACAGCTGTTTATGTATACTTCTACGCGGAGTGATACAAATTCACAGTTCTTGGGGAACCACCTGATTTCTCAAAGCTGGACAACTTCTACTAGCCTAATACTTTCAAACACAGATTCAAAATGGAACTCTGTTGGAGAGGGACTCACTCAGATAAAGAATTATCATGAGAAGAAAACTCTTAAATCAGGAGGGAGTAAACGGATGCACTACCAAGAAAGAGGCAAGTACGAGTTGAATGCACATCATAACATTATGATGTTTAGCAAATTTCCTGCCAAAAGGAGGAGATTAAAGGATTTTATTATGATCTTTGGCCGACGGAGGAAAAGAAAATGGAGCAACATTACTCCGACCAATTCTTTTAAGAAACACTGATGGCACTTTCCTTCAGCTTATAGGACAAGGACCAGAAATTGAGTGGACAATAACAGTCCCTCTGCGCCGCAGAAGAATCATGTTATACATTTTGCAATTTCCCGGCTGGGAAAAAGTAAAACCTCCAGAAGACAGGACATTACCGAGCAATAGCACGGAAATCCGACACAACACTAGGAGCAAAGATTTGCAAGATTTATCCTAGGGATGATGGACATGGGATATCTTTTTGGACTCACAGAACAACCCACTGCCACAAGGAATATTGGGAACCCAGACTTGGAGGCAGTCCCAGTAGGAAGAGAACTTACATACATTCTTGAATGCTGCCGAGGCTCTCTTAAAGGCTTCATTGCTGAACCTACTTAAATTGCGAAGCTTTGTGACGGGACGCCGTCGGTCAGCATCCGAATTACACAAGTTTGAAAATAATTAAAGAGCCACAAGAAATTTTATATCATTCTCTAAAAGAATAAACGTCCACCAGAAAAGGATAAAAACGCAAGAGAAAAATACAGAGTCACTTAGAGCGTGCACTATCATTTTTACTACATTGGTAGATCAAAGCAACGTCTGGTCTCTACATCTAAGAGATTTTCCTTTTGATGTTGTGATCAACCAGACATCGCGGAGCCAGTCAGTGGAGATTGACGTGTTAGTCTACAAACGTTTGTAGTTGCAAGCAAATTCAGCGGACAGACGGGTGATCCTAAACAGCAAGATAAGGCAGGCCTTACACCTCATCGCAACCCAGGAGATAAATCTTGTTAATTCCAGGGAAAGCGAGGAGGCAATAGCAGAGTGGAATGTAGTTACGACGCAATGTCTACTGCATCGGCGCCAAGGCGTGTTTCATTGTTTCATGCCGTGGCGGGGCATCGGTTAATTTGATTGACAAATGCAACTACCGTCCACAGGAAAGGAGGAGGGGTGAAAAGAATTTAGGACTTAATCCATCCCGGTACCTCATCCTACATGAAATAAAATAGGCGGAGTTAATGAATATGGGACCTATTAATTAGCCCACGTGGAAACTAGCCAGAAACGGAGAGAATAAAACTACGAGCAGTGACAACAATCCTCAGACGCAAACTCAAGTATAGCAAAAGGATACCTACTGGAGAAATACTATCATTTCGTTCTGTTTGACTTCTTTACGAAGTTTTATGACATAATTTCCTAGCTATAACCTCAGTTAAAACCATTATTCTGATAAGATTGTCTGCTAGTCTGAGCCTGTGTAGTTTTCTTGTTCTGTTTATTCTCCCAAACTTTACACTCGTGGATTTTCTTTGCACTTAAAGTTCCAGTTCTAGCTTTATGATTTCACTGAGAACTATCTTCTTCTTTCATTCACTACTTGGTTGTCTGATGTGTTGTATGTGATAATTTGGAGAAATCCATTATCCAAGCTACATGAGCGTGTGGCTTATTCATGTACAGGGGATACATTTAGATTCATCCTGTATGATGTTAAACATTGGGTAGACTGACTACTTAGGAGAATTTCCTGAGAGCTACTAGTCTCTTGATAGCGTCCAAATTAACGTTGATTATTTGGTCCAACAATTTGAATGCCTACCAAGATTGGGGTGATCCCACTTCGGAGAAATATCACTAGTTCACCTTGTCTGCATGATGTCTGCATGAGGACAGACATGACTTAGGACATTCAATATTCCGGACAGATTCAGGGAAGGCATTTAATGTTCGACAGGGACTGTGCGACTAGTCCTTCCGACAAAACAGTATGAATGAATTAGAAAGGGAGAGAGTAAGTGAGGTGAACTTATATGGGAAACACTTCATTACATAAATATATGTGAATATGTATTTTTTGAGCTATAGATGTTCTAAATGGTTTTATAAATATATACATATATATTTATTTATTTAGAACTGATATATGTTTATGTAACATACCATCATATATCATCATACGATCATATATTATGACTTGAATGTAGGTTTATATGAATGTATATCCATATGTATTTTGAGACGTGTAGACGCAGATACTATCCATCTCCGTTCGTTTCATTCCACATCTCTTAGGAGCAATGGACAGTCAACTCATATCAGGAAGTGGCTGAGCCTTGTGAAGGGACCAATCTGGACTCCTTCAGTCTGTCAGTGAACTGCGTCTCACTAGGGGAAGCATGACCTATGTGTCCTCTTAAGTTACGAATTCCATAATATAATCATCATCATCATATGATCATCAAGACTAGAAATAATAAACACAGTTGTTTATTTTAAACTCAGCTTGTCCGTATAAATTCTATATGTCGATAAATGTTTGTGTAGTTTAAATATGTACACACATTGGGAGAACACTTAGTGGGAGTTTGCACATATTGTCCAGAAGTAGGAATTTATGTCAGGGAGGTACCTTGTCTATGCAGCCATAAGTAACGAGATTAATTTGCATATCTTAACGCCTCCTTTCTCACTTCCGGTGATACCAAGTACAGCCAAATCTATATATTATATCTTCAACGAGCCACTTCTTGGCTGTTTTCTTGAGTATCAGGGACGGTGTCTTAAATCAGCATAACAGACATTTGTTCCATGTTATTTTTTCTCTGGGATCTGGTGTGGTAATTAGTCCTTTCTGACAGAGTTAGGGGATCTCAAACTGCATCCAGAACTAAACACCAGTAGAAGAAAATGATTTTGGTTGAGTGGTTGCCCATCTGGGATCTAACCCCACCCAGTTGATGACACACCCCAGTAATGTGTATGCGGTACATCCTTGGTTTGCCGACTGTTGCTGGTTGGCTAAAGGTGATGCAGGCAAAGGCATACCTCAGAGTAGCTGCTGACACAGATCACCCGTTGCACGAGGCGCTGGACGCAGTTAAGGACAAGCGACTGATAAAAGGGAAATCATGGATGGCTCAGGCGGAGGATACGATCAGACAGGTGTACCCCTTGGAGAACATTAGGCGAGGAGAGGAGTGGGTCACAGTGCTAGCGGAGCAATCAGACTTGTGCAGAGGTATAATCACATTGAGCCGGCAGTGCAGGGAGTGGCCAGCAGGGGCCACAACAGTGGAAATCCAGCAACTAATTCAGGATAATGCTCGCCCTGGTAATGTGATTATCTACACAGATAGTTCGGTGTTGAGAGGGTAGTAGAAGTGCCTGGGGTTTCTTGGCAAAGGCTAATGGTCGACATATGGTGCAGGAGAGCCTGGAATATGATACCACTGAAGGCAGTCAGTGCAGCTTTTCGCTGGATGGAGAATACGATACACACACATCGTGATTGTAACTGACTTAGAAAGCATGCTGAGTAGGGTGAGAACAGGCAAGCTTCGTGCCGAGTGGCTTGCTTCGCTTCGGAAGTCACGGGTGGCAAGCATCGTCTGGATCTTTTCTCCGGGGCATGCTGATGTGTTGGGGAATGAACAGGCAGACAGATTGGCTGGCTCTGCAAATCTTGGTGGAGTATTAATGCATGATAAGGCAGACGTAGTTGCGGCCTTGTGGGAGCACGTGTACACCTCGGAGGAGCAAATGGATCACCATGGTCTGGCAAGAATGCGACAGCGTGGAGTGACGAGGGGATCTGGCCGATGCTCGACGCTTAGAGGAAAGGCGAGACGCACATATAATCAGATTGCTACTGTTACTATTGGGGTTGGAACTCTTCGCTGGCTTCTGAGGATGGGGACGGAGCGCTAATGGGAATGCCCCGAATGCTGTGATGTCGGTTCCTAAATCAATCAATTAATCACTATTACTACCGGCATGTGTTTAATTTATACCCTTTGATATTATTTCTGTCAGTAACTACAAGTGGTTAATATATACCCATTTATACTATTTTTACCAGTAACCACAGGTAGTTACAGTATCAACCTTTGCTAATTTTCAAGTCGACTTTTAGTGTACGTGCTGAAATAAATAAGGAAATTATGAACAAATACGCTTGGGAGTACGACGGGGATGTGCTTTGTCACCAGATCTCTTCTCCCTCTATAGCAAAGTAATATTGAGAGAGATCAAAGAGAAGCCAGGAATAATATTCGGAGGTAATAATATAAACAATATACTCTATGCAGAATAAACAGTATTGATGGCAGATAATTTAAACGATCTGCAACAATTGTTGGACATTGTGGTAACAGAGAGTGCAAAGAAAGGACTCTCCTTGAATATCAAGAAAACAGTAACAATGGCGATATAATAAAAAAAAGTGCCAACCAAATGTGAAATAGAGATAGAAGGGGAAATTCTTCACCAAGTGGATAGTTTTATATATCTAGGTGAATTCATAACATCACTTGGAAGATGCACAACAGATATTAAGAGCAGAATATGGCAAACAAAGGCTTGATTTAAGAAAATGAAAAATATCTTATGCAATAAGTCACTATCATTGAATGTAAGAAAGAGAGTGATGAAGTGGTATATAGTAACCAGTTTTGCTGTATGACTGTGAATCTTGGAATGTAAATGAAAAAAAAATAGGAAGAGATTGGTAGCGACATGAATGTGGTTCCTGAGACGAATATTGCTAATTCCTTGGACCGCCAAAGTATCTAACAATGAATGCCTGAAAGAGGCTAAAGAAACTAGTACATTATATACAACAATAAGAAAGAGGTAATCATCTTATTATTTGGCTATGCGGTGAGAACACAGGCTTTGAAGAACATCGTGACAGATGGAAAGATCGAGGGGAACAGAGGTAGAGGCAGACCAAGCGAAATGATAATGGACGGATTGCAACCGTAGCATGGAGGAATATCAACAGCGGAGGTGATCCAGGAAAAGAAAGACTGAGATATGTGGAGAGTCATGAACGCCTACGTCAGCCGGCATGACACTTGATGATGATGATGATGATGATGATGCTAAAGCTTAGTATTACGTTAGATGTCCAGTGTTGACTGGTGATGGCGATTTGTGTGCTGTTTGTGGTCAATACTGAGAACGAAAGTCCCTCGGATTCACTCAGCTAAACAAGCTAAACTGATTCGAGAAAGAGAAGCATTGTAAATTGTTTCACCTATAATTGATGTGCAAGATGCATCTCGTCTCACCATGTTCTTCTTGACCCTTGCCGTATCGAGGTGAAGCATAAACAGCGGGGTAGTGCCCGTTTATGAGCTTCAAATACAAAGATTCCCATGGACTGTTTTATTCTACCTGTCCATCGCTTACATGGTCGGTCTCTAATAGAGAAGAAGGGCAGAATGTCAGACGGGCTTGCGTGCCCAATTCTGTCTGCGTGTAATTTCTCTAATCAGTTTATGATTTTCATTTGTGTCTGGTAGGACTTGGTCATTGGATATTCTGACTTTCTATGGTATTCTTTGCATTTTCATCAGAAACCACATGTCCACAGCCATCAGATGTATTTCAGCCTGTCCACGCTTGACATCCCTTCAAAAGCATAGGATATATGTAGCAACGCAACACTCTTTTTCTCATTGCAAATGACATCTTTTTATTGGTCAGTATGTTTTCTATCTTGCAAAAGTCTACCTTCGCCATGGCGATTCTGGCTTCAATCTCATCAAGGCATGTCCCATAAGATGTTATGACTGTTCCGAGAAAATTATACCAATTCGCTTGTTTAATAATAATTAAACTTGTTCAATTTCAATTTACTTGTATATTACATTGTGTTATATACTTCTTCCTAGTGACAACCATAATATGTGTCTTCTTAGAATTTAATTCTATTCCTAGTTGTTGACTGTGTGAATAACCGCATCTACTAAATGTTACAGACCCTGATCATTGTCTGCAATCAATACTGTATCATCTTCATATCTAATGTTACTGATGTTTCGTCCTCCAATGATGATTCCTTTCATAGCTGCTGCATTTCTGAAAATATTTTCACTATAAAAGGGGGAAAAGATCTGGAGACATTACACACCCCATCTCACACCTCTCTTAAATGGTGATATTGACCTACTTCATTATCACACCTTATGGCAGCTTGTTCTTTCCGATATATGTGTATTACAGTCTAAGGTCGTTTCCATCAATTTGTAGATCTGCAAACACCTTCATCATGTTCACATGTCTTATTCTATCGAATGCCTTTGTGTAGTCAATACAGCAAAGATGTAGCTCTTTTTTTTTAAACACTTGTATAGATCGTTCAATTCATGTTCTCAGTATATACACAGCATTTACTGTACCCTTGTCTTCTACACACCCACATTGTTCTCCTATTTAGTGTTGTATTTTCTTCCTAACTATTTGCATGATAATTCTTAGCACATTCTTAGTGATTCTCAGGAATCTCATTTCCGATGTTGTAATGTTTCGTTTCTCTTTTTCTGTCATTGTCCAGGTTAGACATTGGTAGCATAGAGTTGATAGGAAGACTGTGTTGTAAAGTGATTGTCTAGTATCTACTGATACGTGTTTATTCTTTAATATTGGTGTCATTTTCCAAATTATATGGTTTGCTTATTCCATCTATGTTCCATCTCGTCTTATAATTTGCATATCATCTTCTTCCATTAATACCTGCTCTGTTTCTGATTTCAGACATCATGCATTTATTCTTGTTTATCTTTCTCCCTACTCACTAATATGTCTCTGTATATCATACACATCTGTAATAGCATTTAATTCAATTTTCTTGCACTGCTCTTTCAGAGGATTTCCTAGTGTGAGTACACATTTAACTCTTTTTTTTTTTCATTGCCAACTTATTCATTACTATTTATTAAGTTGTTCATATATCGGGAATAGCAAGAGCCATGGGAATCTCGATACATGAGCCCATAAATTGGGCACTCTACCGCTGTTTACGCGTCACCTCGACACCGCAGTTTACAAGAGGGACATTATAACATGAGATGATATTAATAAATGTCAGTCAAAGAATGCACGCGAAGATGGCATATTATGTCAAATAAATGTCATAGCGTGCACAAATAAATGTCACAGTTGATGACGACGTGAATGCAAGAATCTCCAAGGCCAGCGCGGCCTTTGGCAGACTGTATAAGAACGTATGGGACAGAACTGGAATAAGCCTGCAAACAAAGCTGAAAGTCTACAAAGCAGATGTATTATCCACACTGCTATATGCTTGTGAAACCTGGACTGTTTATCAGCGACACGCTAGAAAACTAAACCACTTCCACACAGTCTGCCTTAGGAAGATACTGAAGATTAATTGGCAAGACAAGATCCCAGACACTGAAGTCCTAGAAAGAGCATCCATGCCCAGTATCCACACTATACTAATGAAGAATCGGATTTGCTGGACTGGTCACTTAACTCGCATGCCAAATCACAGGTCCCTAATGTCAGCGTGTTGGATGTCTAGGTATCTGAGCTCGGGCTCACACAGGCAACAATAACTCCTGTTAAATATAATATCTAACATTTATTGTATTTCAATATACAGTGCGTTGGCGCAGTGGGTTTAACAAGCCCGCACTGAGTTGCATATCACAGAGGTTTAACATCATTACACATGGTTATCACAAACATTCTAAGCAAACTATCTAGCATATGTCTATGAACCCCAATACACATGGGTCTAAACTATTGAGTCCCTCTAAGGCAGGCCCTGTTGCCTCTCCGATGGTCCGTATATCTCTGCCCTATTCACACGTGTCGCAATCCGACACGGGTGGTAACTCTGTTCGAGTTCCTCGTGGACCCCGCAATAGGCGGGCCACCTCAGTGTCCACGGGACAGTGGACGCAATGACCAGTCCTTCGAGAAGGCTCTGGATTACTCTGGCCTTCGAGTGACTTACTTCTTTCCCTTAGGCGGGAGTTGTAGCCCTTGGCTACTGTCAACTAACTTATGTTGGTTTATCATATGATGTGAGACGGTGACAGGAGTCCCCCCTCTCCCCCGATTTGATGGGTTGTTATAAGGTAATTAGTTCTGTACTAATTCTGTCACAGAATCACATCAAGTCGGTGTTTGTAGTTTGGTGGACAGTAACTTGGTAAACTACATACTGGCATCAACACTCATGTATTCTCCCATACACCACTTCTCTGATTTGGTGAAGAGATCTCTCTCTCTCTCTCTCCTGTGTCCTTAAAATGCTTATCTGACCGAAGTTCCGTGACGTTTACTAGTTGTTTCTACAACCCGTCCTTCTCATAGTATCCCACTGATACCAAGATTATTAACCTCTATATTAGAGGATTAACAAGACAAAAGTCTTGGCTAATTAAGTACACCTTCAAATCTTGTTCCGTGTGTGCATTTCAATACACTTTTACTCTCGTATGTTGTATAATGCTAAATATGTAGTTACGTTGTTATTTTATCCCATCTGACTACATGTGTCCCTGTTGGCTTGTTAGTGTGTTGACTAATAAGTTGATGTTACTAATAAAGTGACTGTATTTTAATTGATAGTGTTCAGTTTTGAGTTTTGTGTAAAGTGTGTGCTGAATGTGTGGCTTATTTCCAAGCGTCACGAGTTGGGATATCCTTAATCATGAATTACTCCAATGTGTGTAATGCATGATCAGGCATTCCAAGCAGTGGTGCTTAGATGTCGTATCCTAAATACTAAACTAAGAGTATTAAACTAACTACTAAACATGTATCAACAATTTAGACAAGTAATACAATTTACATGAAAGACGCAGACAAATTAAAATAAATACGTTTTGCGTACAATTTGTCCGCTCAGTATATCGCTCTCTCATTTAATTCATTCACTCTGTCATTCACACATCTTTCATTCCAAATAGTATTTGGTTAAAATATATAATTAAAGTTGAGGTAAGTGTTATTGCCCTTAGAAAAACGGAATAGGCGATATTTTCCCTTTAAGATAATACGTACTTTTTATACGATGACTCAAAAATGGTTTATAATTTACATAGAGAAAATTGCATAGGAAGGTTATTTAGCCTATGAATGGAAATACCTGTAATATTATGGTAGAAAATGTACAAATTACAGGTTAACACATTTTATATACATAATTCAATGCAAATATAATACATATTTAATACTAAATTAATTAATTAACTAAGTAACTAAATCCAACGATGATGTGCGCGTTGTCCTCCTGTTGTTAGCGTGTCGTGCCATGAATGTTACAAGTTAGTATGGCTGTCTCTTGAGTGTTGTAGTCGACGTAGTTCTGTTTCGGCTGTTTGCAAAGTCTCTTAGCAACAGCAAGTATGGAATGTTCTCAATGTCGAGTATAAAGTGTTATTAATGCTTTCATGATCAATGTCAGTTCACTGGTTGTAATCATTTCACAGAAACTCTCTTGCTCGGATTGTTCCTAGAGCTTTGGTAATTGGTAGCTATAGTTATCAAAGTTTCACGTTCGTGGGTGTTATACGTAACCTATTCACTGGGGTGTTATTACTTTTAAATGGGAGTTCTCTAGCAGGTGTAGAGTTACACTGTTATATGACACAGAATAAAATAAAATATCACAATTTCTGGTATGGCCAATGGTCAATGTGCCAAATGTTATTCTGCTGGCGCATTCGTCTGCCGCGATAAAATATCAGCTATAATTTTATCAGTGCCTCTGATATGGCGGATTTCGAAGTCGAAATCTTGGAGAAGGAGACACCATTTTGTAAACGATGGTTTTTCGGAGCACCTTGCTTTAGCACCAACAATGGCGAGTTATCGGTGAGAACAACGAAGTGGGCACCCAAGAGGAACTTAGATAATCTTAATACACAAAATAATAGACTTAATGCCTCCAATTCCACCGTAGAATAACGGGTCTCTGCTTTCTTCAGCTTATGGCTTACGTAGAGAATTGGGTGTCTCACTCCATTCACTTCTTGCATTAAACAGCCTCCTATTGCGATAGCACTCGAATCTGTGGTCAAAATAAATGGTAAATTTATGTTTGGTAAACGTAAGACTGGTGGATTAGAAAAATGCATTTCAATCTGCATATTGCATCCTCTAAGCGAGTACTTTTAGAAACTTTTGATGGATGATCTTTCGTCAACATATTAGAAAAAACTGATGTAAGTTTTGCCCAATTTGGTATAAATTTAGAATAATAGTTTATAAGACCTAATAAACTACGAACTTGCTTCTTTGTAGTAGGAACTTCTTGATTGAGAATTTTAGAAACAATTTTCTCATCTGTCAACAATTTGCCTTAAGAAATTCTATGACCCAGGAAGTCTATTTGTTTATAGCCTATTTCAACCTTGGAAGGTTTGATAGTAAGTCCAAAAAGAAAGATTTGGTTGAAGACTTGTTGGAGTGTAAGTAAGTGAGAAGTCATATTAGAAGAATGAATGCATATATCATCAATATAAGATTGGACGTCTTTAATTCCGTGCAATAGCAATCTAGTTAATCTAACAAATGTGACAGGAGCGTTCTTGAGACCAAATGGAAGATATCTCCATTCGTACAAACCAAGTGGTGTTGCGAATGCTGTTATATGTCTAGAAGCAGGGTGTAGTGGTACTTGCCAATAGCCTTTCGCTATATCAACCTTCGAAAATAAGGATGATTGAGACATATTTAAAATGAGGTCTTCACAGCTATTCATTGGCTCCGCATCTGTTGTGGTTATTGTATTTAATCTTCTATAATCGATGCACAAACGGATTGTCTGGTCCTTCTTTTTCACCAGGACTATCGGTGAAGAATATTGAGACATAGATTTCTGAATTATTCTATTTTTCTCTAGATCTAAAATTTCTTTGTCTAAATTTGCTCTATAATGCAGAGGAATAGAATATGGTCTACATTTGACCGGTGTCAGATCTGTCAGCACAATTGAATGTGTTATTCTGTCAGTCCGTCCTGTTTTGTTAGAGAAGATAGATTTATAATCGTCAAGGAGAGTCAAAATGTCTTGTCGCTGCTGTTGTGTCAAAGTGTCAGAGATTTATATGTCCTTTATACTACCCTCGTCATTCATAATCGGTACTGGGATTTCAGTATTGTCTACGTCTGTGTGATTTATCACAGATGCTACTGTTTGTAAATTGTCCTCAATGTCATTGTCGTCGTCGTCAAGATTAATCGTTGTCAATATGTCGTCAAATTGGTCGTCGTTGTCGTTGTCCCATATTGTCGGTAATGTCAATATGTCTTCGTCGTCTTTGTTGTCGTAAGAGTGCGTCGTTAACGATGCGTCGTTTGTCGAGGTGTCATTCAGTTCGGTAATTGTCGTTTTGTTTCTGTCATCAGTTAACTGCGTCTGCTTACTCGTGTCACTGTCCTCTCTAGCATAGTATGGTTTTAACATATTTACATGGAATATTTTCAACTTTCCATTTAAAGAAATGTCATAATCCACTTCAGAAATTCTTCTAACAATTTTAAATGGTCCTTGCCAAGAGGTTGATAGTAAATCTCTCTTGTCAGGTAGCAATAGTAAAATATCCTGACCTGGTTTTAATACAATTGTTTTTGCACCTTTGTTGGCGTACTGCCTGTACCTAAAACCTTTCTCCTGTAGTGATGTTCTGGCCAGTATACATGATCGTATGATTTTGTCTCTGGTGTCAGTGACTAAATCATAGGTGGAAATGGGTAGTTGGATATTTACAGGTTGTGATATGATATCTTTGTAAATAGTAAGAGGTCCTCTTGGGTTCGCTCCATATATCAATTCGAAGGGAGAGAACCCTGTGCTTGATTGCGGGACTTCTCTATATGCGAACAGCACCGTTGGGAGAAGTATATCCCAATCGGCTGGATGTTCAGCTGTCACTTTGGATAGCATATGTTTCAGGTCCCCGTTTAGTTTTTCGCAGATACCATTTGCGGCCGGTCGATATGGACTGGTGAAACATTGCTTTATGCCTAGTAACTTAGTTACCGATTGAGTGGCATTGGATATTAACTGTGTTCCTCTATCTGAAATTATTTTCTCCGAGAAGCCAAAACGGGAGAAAATATTTAACAATACGTCCGTCACATCCTTAGAGGAGATAGATTTTAATGGAATCATTTCTGGCCATCTCGTACATAAATCAATAAGAGTGAAAATATATCTATTCCCTTTACTTGAGATGTGGTTTAACGGGCCTACTAGGTCAACTGCCACGATTTGGAATGGCCTCGAGGCAGTTGTGGTTGATTGGACTTCTGCCGTAGGGTTTTTCCCCTTCTTCACCAGTTTCTGACATATATCACATGATCTACAATAGGTTTTTATGTCTTGGCAAAATTTCGGCCAATAAAATTCGGTCAGGACCCTAGCTCTAGTCTTTTCGTACCCCATATGACCTCCGAAAGGTGAGTCATGGGCTATCTTTAGTACTTTCTCTCGATGTGCTTGTGGTAACACTACTTGTTGTATCGTGGTCTGATTTGTTGTGTATAATCTAGTCAGTACATTGTTATGTAACCTAAATGTCCACGATGCATTCTTTGTTAATTTTGGTTTAAGTCCTACTAACCTAAAATATGGTGAAAGTGTAGGATCTGATGTTTGTTCATCTCCAAAATTAGTGATGGTAGTGTTTGGTGATACAATTTCTAGTGACTCCTGCAGTTGGTCGGTGTTGGTTTTGTGAGTTGTCTGTCGTGTTATTGCATTCGTGTGTTGTGTGTGTTGTTGCACATCTACAGGCTTGGTAATTTGTGAATCGCTGGCATCCTCAATTCGAGGTTTTAAATTGGTCGTATCACTGACAGATTCGACCGCCCCTGCATCATACACCTCGGTGAATTCTTTCTGAATTACTTCATTGGTTGTCTCGCTTGTTCTTTTGGCAGATTGAGACAAGCATGAATGGTGTTTCTCTTTAGAATCGCTGTTTGGGTGCTGGATACCGTTTCTCTGCTCCCACTCTCTGATTTCCTTTTCAGAGCATGATCGAATGTGGGGCAGATTACCCAATATAATATCAGCGACAGGATTTTCTAGCGCAGCGCGCAATAATAGTCCTGATATGAACGGTGTTCGAATTTCGACAAGAGCAAGGGGGTACTTTTCTATGGTGCCTGAGAATGTGCGACAAGTCACGTGTTTGTGTGTGTAGTCTTTGTCGTTGATTAATGTTTTCTTAATCCCACAGAGAGTTGCGCCGGAATCACGAATTAATGTGCACTTTTTGTTATTTACAAACCCTGTTGAAAAAGTTAGCTTGCCAGTAGATGATAAGGCAGCATTGGCCGTTTCATTCGAAATAAGGATAGTGTGGCCACATAGTAATGTTGTGTCAAGTTGGAACTTCGTACAGGTGTTACACTTACTGTCTGTAATGGTGTCAATAATATGCACTGCATTTCCTAGCTCACTCAAACATTCATTCTGATTATCACACTCATTCAATAGTTCAATATCCTCATCTGAGGAACTTTCAACTAGTGCCGCATTGGCCTGTTTCAGTATTTTACGCCCTTCACAAAAGCGTCTATAGTGCCCAAAGCTACTGCAAAAATAGCATTTGACCGCTCTCTGGTATGCATTTCGCTTATTCTTCTGCTTCTCCACGATCATTTTGAGGTGGTGTGGGTAGTTCGGCGATTTATCGCACATCGCGTATTCTTCATGAGTCAAACTACAATATTGACATTTAACTGGCTTCCTGACATTCGAGCGTGGTTTAAACTTGCTTTTAGTTGGTTTCGAGTATCTAGTGTTTACAACTGCTGCTGTTTCGTTCTGACTTAGGTTTAATTGGAAAATATCTCTGTTCGCTGTGAAAAATGAATGTCCCTTTGTCTCTACATCTTGAATGCTTCTACAGTCCATTTGTTTCAAAAATTTAGCAAAAGGTGTTGGGATTGTACTAACTATTTTGTCTATGATAATAAGTTCTTTAAGTTTGTCATGGCTGTTGTTAGTTTTAGCTGAGTTAATCCACTTTGTGCAAACATCCTGAACTGTCGAAACGTAGTCTATAAAGGTTTGGTTTGGTTGTGGGGATAATTTTGCGAACTGTTGTTGGTAACCTGCAGTATCTAATGAGAAATGTTGGAGAATGCGTTGCTTTAAATAATCATAATCTTTTCTCATTTCCTGTGGCACTGTCTCTATTACTTTTAAAGGTTCCAGAGCTAAGTTTCTCATTAAAATAAATGACCAATCTGATTTTATGATCTTATGATAAGACATTAGACACTCAAAATTTTCCAGGTATGCACTGATAGAATCTCCTGAGCAGAATGCTTTGACGAGGCCTTTATACTTGTTATACTTTTGTTCCTCCTCCTTGCTTCTCAGTTTATTTACAGATATTTCTACGTTGGAATCGATTTCCATCTGCTTTAGTTTTATTTGTGTATGAGCATTTAATTGGGCTAATTTGGCCGCCGCCTCAAGCTCCATTTGTTTCTCTTGAGACTGCAATTGTATCTTCTTTTCTTCTGCCTGCATTTGCATTTTCTTTTCTTCTGCCTCAATTTGCATTTGCATCTTCTTTTCTTCTGCCTGCACTTGCCTTTGTTTTTCTTCTCGTTCTATCGCTCTTTCTTCACGGGCAATATTCTCTGCGTGCGTCTTCTGTGCCCATTCTGACAGTTTCTCTTCTTTATAACCTAATTTCATACCTAACTCGATACATTTTTCTAACGTAGACATTTTGTCTTTTACTTGTTGGTAATTTCAATGAAGTTAAATCCCTTAGAAAAAATGTTGGTGAGTAGAAAATTTAGTTATCTCCCTTAATTATTACATGCGCAAATACAACTGCAAAGTTATGTTGGTTACAAGGTCATGAATATACATACAAAACAATGCAAAGCAAAAATGTTACATGGATGGATGGTGATAAGTACCGCTTAGGGCATGATATGAAACTTATCTTATATTCCATGAACTTGCGAATGGTGTGTTGTTCTCTCGCCACTGTTGGATAGATTGTATTGGTTACAAGCACGACACTTCACGGAACAATCTGCTCGTAGAATGAGAAAACATTAGTAACAGTCAAAAAATGTCACAGTCATGTCAAAATAGTTCATAGTAATAACATCATCGAGAGACTAGCTGCAGAGGGACTACTATTAATACTAGTTTATTACGCTAGATAGCTGCAAACAATTCAATTTTTTGAAAACAATTAAATTTGTTTAGAAATAAATTTTATATTATTTCTTGAATTTTACTTGGTAATCAATAGCCGTCTTAACGTAAAGCTTATGCCAAAACCGGAGATTAGCCCCCAAAAAGCCTGTCAGCGTGTTGGATGTCTAGGTATCTGAGCTCGGGCTCACACAGGCAACAATAACTCCTGTTAAATATAATATCTAACATTTATTGTATTTCAATATACAGTGCGTTGGCGCAGTGGGTTTAACAAGCCCGCACTGAGTTGCATATCACAGAGGTTTAACATCATTACACATGGTTATCACAAACATTCTAAGCAAACTATCTAGCATATGTCTATGAAACCCAATACACATGGGTCTAAACTATTGAGTCCCTCCAAGGCAGGCCCTGTTGCCTCTCCGATGGTCCGTATCTCTCTGCCCTATTCACACGTGTCGCAATCCGACACGGGTGGTAACTCTGTTCGAGTTCCTCGTGGACCCCGCAATAGGCGGGCCACCTCAGTGTCCACGGGACAGTGGACGCAATGACCAGTCCTTCGAGAAGGCTCTGGATTACTCTGGCCTTCGAGTGACTTACTTCTTTCCCTTGGGCGGGAGTTGTAGCCCTTGGCTACTGTCTACTAACTTATGTTGGTTTATCATATGATGTGAGACGGTGACACCTAAACGATTTTTTACGGGAGTTGCTTTGTGGTTAACGCTCCCAACGCGGCCAGTGGAAACTCTTTAAAGACACTGAAAATCTCACTGAATGCTTTTGGAATTCATCATGACACCTGGGAGACTGCAATCAGAGACCGAAATTCGTGGCATGCATCATTACGCATGGGTGCAGTCACATTTGAGGCAACCAGGACGGCAAGAGCTGTGAAGAAAAGGCAGGACAGAAAAACCACTGCAGGAAATCCTCCCCCAGAAACGTCAAGCATTCTTTGTCAACATTGTCAAAGAACATTTCGAGCCAAAATAAGCCTTATCAGCCATCTTAGAACTCATGGCTCCATACTTTCTACCCCACTAGATGAAATGAATGGTCATCATCATTCTTGATGGACAAACAACACAACACACAACACAAATGTCACATAACACATTCGTGCATATCATAGCATGCACATCCTGTTACATTAATGTAGCTTGTAATGTGAGCATTAGATGTCATCGATTCATGGTGAAAGTATGTTTCGTTCGTATAGGAGAGACATTTCCATGAGTGTTACAGCTGTAGGGTTGCTGTATTTGGCGATCACATTGTCTGGGTCAACTGCATATGATGTTAGGTGATAAGTCCTCTTCCTCGGCATATATCCTTCCATGACTACTCCAGGAAATGTATTCGGTGTCCCTGGAAGATGTGTCAGTCGTATCGACGGAAATCCAATAAAACTACCGCCCATAAGGGACACGGGGCCACATATTTAGTGGGCTGACCTGCATAATTGCCAGATTATGTTATATGGTATGCTTAGTAAGTTAGGGAGGAGGTCGCCGTTGTTGACCTCTATGATAGCCTGGTTCTATTACATGGTTTAATAAGTACATTAGGGGGGATGGTCGCCGCGGTTGAAATGCAACACAATTGCCTAGCAGATTACTCGCAGCCTATATGGACTGGGTGTGATTGCAAAGTGTTGTCAAGGAAATGTAGTTATGTTCTGTGAAGTTAGGGCAGCGGTGAGTTCTGTGTGCCAGATGTCGACCAGTGACAGACATGTAGTTATGTTGTTTCTAGTTAGGGCAGTTGTCAGTTCTGAGTGCCAGATGTCGACCAAGGACATACATGTAGTTATGTTCTGTGAAGTTAGGGCAGCGATGAGTTCTGAGTGATAGATGTCGACCAGTGACAGACATGTCGTTATGTTGTTTGAGGTTAGGGCAGCGGTGAGCTCTGAGTGATATATGTCGAATACTGACTGACAATAGACTGAGTTGGAGGCAGTGCGCTGCACATGGTTTGAGAGTTTACATGTCATGGCAGATCGTGGATGATGGTGATAATAATGATGATGATAATGATGATGACGATGTTGGTAGTGATGGTTCAATTTGATTCCATGTGAAGACAATCGTTCATCCAGCTGTTATTGCCGAGGTTATATTTGAGGTCAGTTGTCTGTGCGGCTTTCTTTTTAACTACAATATGGATCCACGTTCCATCTGTTGCAGATTGATCGATTGATTAATTGATTGATTGACTGGTTGATTGATTTACGAACCGACATCACAGCAATCGGGGCATTCCCATAAGCGCTCCGTCCCCATCCTCAGAAACCAGCGAAGAGTTCCAACCATTATAGTACCAGTAGCTATCTGATTATATGTGCGTCTCGCCTTTCCTCTGAACGTCGAGCGTCGGCCAAATCCCCTCGTCACTCCTCGCTGTCGCATTCTTGCCAGACTATGGTGATCCATTTGCTCCTCCGAGGTGTACACGTGCTCCCACAAGGCCGCAACTACCTCTGCCTTATCGTGCATAAATACTCCACCACGCAGACGATTAAGGCAATACATCTCCAATACTGTTTTTCTCTCGCCCTGACTGTAAATTCTGTCAGATTGATGTTCATCCACCTCTTGATGGTATCTTCCCACTTGTATCGTTGTCTTCCTTCATCCTAAGAAGGACTATTCCAAAGATAGGTTCATGAATCTAGTTGGTCTTAGTAGATTTTCGTTGTGTGTTGTGATGATAATGAAAGTAATAACTAGAAACACGTTCTCTGCGAAGTTTTGCATGTCAAACTGATAGTGGTAGATATGATTATGATGATAATGGTAATGATGATGATGATGATGACGCTGTCTGCCTCATATCGGCACATGGCAATAATGATGATGATGATGATGTTGATGATGATGATGATGATGATGATGATGATGATGATGATGATGATGATGATAACAGTTATACAAGTATATTATCCACGGGAATGTTAACACGGTCAGCAAACGACAGAAGAATTCTGATGTGTCATTTGAAAGGACCAAATATGGCAGCTCTGCTGTAAACATCCATCCATCATGTGCCATGCCGGTAAGCGTCAGCGGTCATTATTTGCCATTTCACTCGATCACGAGAGTCGTGGATCAGCCCAGTGTTCTTGTCTCGACTATGCCACGCTACCACGCTATCCAGGTATCTACTTCCCTTTGTTCTCCTTGTTCTCTTCCCCTCGATCATGCCAGTTGTCACCACGTTCTCCAATTTATTTCGTCCCATACCATGTCCAAAAGGTTGTGACTGTCTACGTCAAATCTCTCTAATCAGTTTACGATTTTGATGTATTTCCTGTATTACTTGGCCATTGGCTTTTCTGTCTGTCCATGATAATTTGTGCATTCTCCTCAGAAACCACATTTCCACAGCCATCAGATGTTTTTCAGCCTATTTGCTCATTGTCCAAGCCTCTCATCCACATACAAGCACAGGCTCTTTGTAGCACCTCAACACCCTTTTCCTTGTTTCAATTGACATCTATTTATTGGTCAGTATGTTTTTCATCTTACTAAAGGCTACTTTGATCATGGCGATTCTTGTTCTAATCTCTCCAAGGCAATTCCCATCACATGGTATTACTGTTGCGATATAATTATACAGATTCATTTTTTGAAGAAGATTCTCATTTACTTGTATATTACATAATTATAAGCTGTAAACATACGTACCCATTTACGTCCAAAACATACATTTCAGGCGAACGACGAAGCAGAGAAGTATATGTTAGTAAGTCATTTAGAAGACAAATGATAATATTATATATAATATAATAATACAATAATATAATATAATTGAATCATAACGCAAACAGGTGGGCAGAACACGTGCTAATATTGCAGATTTGTGTTTATTTCAGAAAGGTTGCCGAATGTCTGGTTTCTTGGTTAGTTTTCTTTATCAGTTCCATGCCAAGAGTCAGCCCATCTTCTGACTGGTTACACTGTGGATATGTAAAAATCAACATTCAGCACGCATGTCATACAACAGTATGTCATACAACAATATGTCATACAACAATATGCCATATAGCAATACGTTATACAACAATATGTCATACAAATATGTCTTACAACAAAATGGCATACACCAGTATGCTCAAGAGATATATTAGTATTCAATGAATTAATGCTTATTGTCCAATGGATGATGACACTACGAGGAACACTTTTATTCAAGCACTATCCTACACGTGCATAAAATACTGCATATCAACATAAAAACACACGAACACACACACACACATACAAACACACACACACACACACACACACACACACACATATATATATATATGGCTAAGTTAACTATGTATGAGTGAGTGGCACCTTACAGTCTTGACAGACCAAAGTATGTGAGTTGGAATATGGCCAAAATTCCATCACAATGTCTGGGCAGATAACTATATATATCTAAAAATTAAAAGAAGAAAAAGAAGAAGAATGAGAAGATGGAGAAGGAGAAGTCGAAGACGATGGAGAAGGAGGAGAAGAAAGAGGAGAAGGAGGAGGAGAAGAATGAGGAGAAGGACGAAAAGGAGAAGCAGGAGGAGAAGGGCGAGGAGAAGGAGGAGAAGAAGGGCGAGGAGAAGGACGAGGAGAAGGAAGAGAAGGGGGAGAAGGAGGAGAAGGAGAATGAGAAAGAAAAGAACAACAAGGAGGAAGAGGAGGAGAAGGAGGAGGAGAATGAAAAGGAGGAGGAGGAAAATGAGGAGGAGGATTAGGAGGAGGAGGAGGATGAGGAGGAGGAGGAGAAGAAGAAGAACGAACGAACGAACAAACTTTACTTTCAAAAGGTTAAGAATTGGGCACACAGGCCCGTCTAACATTCTGCCCTTCTATCACTCTCTTTCATACATTATTTCATTCACACATCATTCAAGGCTAACAAAGAACAGCAACAATATAAAAGATATGCATTATAAAGGCATGGGCAAAATGCGAACATCAAAACTACATGACACAGTAATATTAGATAATGGTCTGACACTTGTTATTAGCCATGTGGAATATACTGGCCTACAAAAAGGGGACTGGCTGTTATACTAGGGTTTCGTTATTATTATTATTATCTCTATTATTAAGGGGGAAGGTAATCCGTATTGAGATAGTGTTCGAATAATTTGCGATTATATGAATAGGGATTGGTGATGTCTTTGATTTCTTGTGGAAGATTGTTCCACAGCTGAGCTGCAGAGTACGTTAAGCTTGTTTGTATAAGTCAATCCTAGGCTTCGGAATGTGTAGTATATTTAAACGTTTACTGTGTCTAGCATTATATTTAAACAATGGCCAAAGGTAATTTGGGGCATTCCGATGCAGGATTGTGTGAACTAGTTTAGCTTTATTGAAAAGCAGGCGTTTGCGGAATGGTAGTAACTGAAGGCGTTTATACAGGCTAGGATTGTCAGATAAATGTTTGCTATAAATTAGACTCATGGCCCGTTTCTGGAGTGAGTAAAGTCGCTTAGTGTTTGAATTAGAACAATAGTCCCAGATTGTGGAGCAGTAGTCAAAGTGTGTCTGTATATGAGAAGTATAGAATAGTTTCCTTGTGTCCTCATCAAGAAAGTTTTTAATTTTGGCGAGTTGGTAGACTTTTTTCGCTGTTTGTTTAATGAGCGCTTGAACGTGGGAATTAAAGGTTAGGTTTCTATCAATGATTAGGCCTAATGTTTTGTGCTCAATTACACTTTCTACTGGCATGTTATCGATGTGAAGTTGAAGTGATGTGTGTGAGCTTAGAGTTTGAAGTCTTTGTCTGGTTGTTAATAACATTGCTTTTGTTTTAGTGATGTTAATTTGCATAGGTTTGAATAGCTCCACATAACTACATTATTTAATTCTTGTTGTAAAGACGACTCTAGTAAAATACAGTTTTCAGCGTTTGTGTACACTGTACAGTCATCTGCAAATAGATCGCAGGACGACGAAAGATGCAAAGGTAGATCGTTAATGTATATGGCAAATAATAGAGGGCCAAGAATAGAGCCTTGCGGTAATCCAATATTGAAGGTAGTGGTCGAGACAGAGATTTATTATGTGATACTACTTGCTTTCTGTTTGATAGAAAAGATGATATTAGAGTGACTACATTAGGGCCAATTTTCATTGTCTAAAGTTTTTTAATTAAAATAACATGGTCTATCATATCAAATGCTTTCTTGAAATCAATAAACACAGTTCCACATAGACTGTTGTTGTTTATATTCTGGTGCCAATTTTCTATCATGTTTGTTAGGGCCGTATGGCAAGAATATGTTGGTCGAAATCCTGATTGGCTGTCAACAATAAGCTTGTTGCGAACTAAATACTGTAATGTAACTTTATGGATGTGTTTTTCTAGTGGCTTAGATAGTGATTATAGTAAGGAAATGGGTCTGTAATTGTTCGGGATACCATTGTCCAATGAACCAGATTTAAGAAGAGGGTACACTTTAGCGATTTTGAGAGCTGATGGAAAGTGGCCTTTGGTGAGACACTGATTATATACATAGGTTAGTGATGTACAGATCACTGGCGCAGCACAACGGAGAATCCGGTTGCTGATTCCATCTAACCCAGATGAGGTTGTGTTTTTTAGGTTACTGAGGTAAGTGAATACTTCAGTGATTGTCATTAGCGGTATGTCGGAAAGAATATCGCGGGAGCATCTATTCTCGCAAAACGATGACAATAAAGACTTCAACTGGTCTATGTCAGTTTGAAAATAAAATTACTGAATTGGTCGCATGTAATATGATTTGATGGTAAAGAATTTCGGAAGTTACACTTGTTTGTCAAGGTGTTAATTGCCTTCCATATATCCTTACTATTTGTTTTATCCATTACTAAGTTCTTAAAGTAATTTTTCTTTTCCTGTCGTATGTTATATTGAACTTCTCTTCTAAGAGTACGGTATGCACTGAGATCCCGCTTTTTATGTGCTTTATCTCTGTCTCTCATAATTTCAAGTATTTCCTGGGTGATCCAAGGTGGCTTGACGTGGTGTGTTTCTCGAACTTCCTTGACTGGCACATGTCTATCAAAAACATCAATAAAGATTTTCATCCAGAATTCCAGAGCATCATCCGGGTCAGGAAGCTGATAAACATTGTCTAGAGGTGAACTGAGCAAGTCCTGTAAAAATGCGTTTTGGTCGAAATTTTTGTGATTTCTATATTTTACACTTATGTGTTTATGTTTATGAGTTTTAATTCCTTTTTTAGACCACGTGCAGCATATTGGGCAGTGATCGCTCATTGCACAATTGGGTACGGTGCATTCTATGATGTTGTCTGAGCAAGTTACATAAATGTGATCTATGACTGTTGAAGATGACTTTGTTACTCTAGTAGCTTGTTGTATTGTTTGTTGGAAATTGTATGATGCAATTATATTTCCCCATATTATGTTGGATTTATTGGTGTCAATGTTAAAGTCGTATAATTTCCTTCCCAGAAGCGAAAACCACATCCATCATGGTAGTGCAGTTTTCGTACCAGACGTGTCCAGCACTGGGATTTCGACAGAGGTAGCCAATTATCAGGGGTGTGCGGTTTTGAAGTTTTAGCTCTAACCAAATACATTCTATTTCGCAAGTTTCAAAGTCTAGCCTGCGGTGAGCATTTAGTAAATTAGAAACATAGGTTACTATGCCTGTCTCTTGTTTCCTACATGGATCCCTTATAAAAACTTTGTACCCTTTAATAGAGATGTCCTCATCTGAAATTTTATCATTAAGCCTACTTTCACTAAGGCCGAATAAATGAAAATTTTGATTAAGAATAGAAGATAACTCTGGTAGCTTGTTAAATAAGCTGCAAATGTTTAAGTGTCCAAGAAGTATTCCTGACTTATTGAGCCAGTGTTGCCACTTCTTAGACATTTCATCCATGAAGACTCCCTGATATTTCCTGCAAGTCATCTACAAGGTTCTCAACATTACACTCTTTCTGATTTTCATGAAATTCTTGTGCAGTTTGATCTGTGCTGGTACCACAATGTGGAGATGCTGATCCTGTCTGTTCATTGCTTTCTAAAGTGGCATTTTCACTGTCCTTGCTGATGGGCCTGTTCGTTATTTCTGAAGGCATAAAATCATCTTCTGTAAAAACATCTTCGTTAAAGGGCCAAATACCTAACACTGCAAAGCCTGATTGAATGTTAATGGGAGTTGCCGCTTTAAGAAAAGCGTGGCCTCCTAGATTTGCAACTTGATAGATTGTCAGTGGTGTCCCAACATTTTTCCTCATCCATGAATCACACGCATTGTTGTAGACCGACTTCATGGGTCCAAAAACTGAACGGTCCAAGGGCTGAGTTTTAGATGAGGTGTGTGGTGGCAACGTGATCACATGAATGTTGTTTTTCTTGCACAGTTCAAGTGATTCAAATGAAATTTGGGAATCGTGATTGTCCAAGATCAAAATCAAAGAGAAGTCTTTGGAAGGTCTTGAATGCTTAATGAAGTGATTTATAACTTTGACGAAATTATCACGGGTCATCCAACTTGATTCATTCACAAGGCCAAGGGAACCTTCAGGTGCTCCAGCAAGCATACAATTCTTAAAAAATTTTCTGGGAAACACAACAACTGGAGGGATAATGTGACCCGCAGCTGACACAATGCAACAGATTGTGACCAGTTCTCCTCTTTCTCTGGATGTCACCTGGCCTATTTGCTTCACTCCTCGTGGGGCAATTACTTTTGGCACTTTCTCTACAGTGGTTAGACCTGACTCATCCAAATTGTAGATTTGAGCTCCACTCACATTTAGTTTTGTAATGGTTTCCTTCACAATGTTGAAGAAGGTGCAAATATTATGTTTGTTGAAAGCTGTAGCTCTAGCCAGAGATGTTGCCTCAGGTTGCCTTATGGTCAGCTCGCGATTCCGTCGCAAAAATCCACAAAGCCAGTCATTCCCTGCCTTCATTTGCTCATCCCAGGTTAAAGGATGTGCAATGTTATTGACTTTCGCCATCTCGTACGCCAAAATACGAACCTTTTTTAGTTGTGAGTCCATGGAACATTCTTGCACAATCTTTCAAGTAACTAGCAAAATCGGCTTCTTGCTTAGCTGTGAAAATAAGGCTATGCCTATAATTTGGTACGAGTCTAGTAGGCAGACCATTTCCTTCTCTGCCTTTTGTAAGATTGTTATTGAGGGTAGAGCGAGCAATGCCGTACTCCCTTGCAGCTTTCCTCACTTTCATTCCATTTTTCACAGCATTAACAGCTTCTCTCATGCGTTCCTCCGTAACGAGACCCTTGTTGGTGTTTCTGATGTACAATCTTGGCATCTGAAACAAAAGAGTGACATAATTATATAACATTTAGAATGGTAGGCCTATCATTTGCAAAGAAATACTGATCATAGCACGAATGGCGTGCATCTTTAATAAATCACTGAAATCAAATTTGTTAACAGTTTTATTGGTCTAGATTTAGACCCCAGTATTAAAAAGAATCAATAATGCTGATATTAGAATGCAATCTTCAACACTTTTAATAACAACAGACTGTCTTGTCAATTTCTTCTATGGAGAGAAATGAACCATGGGGAGAAATGAACCGGTCCATTTCTCCCCCATCAATGTATTAAACTATTCAGCCATAAAGTCTCTTAAATCTAATATTATATGCTATATTTTTTATATGAACTCTTAAATAACAAGTAAATAAAGATATTAACGTAATTACCTTGTCCTGATTCCTGACTATGCGTCTGCTTTACGATGGTGTCTGGAACTGGAAAAAGAAACTTTAGTGCAGAAAATTTTTCAAACTTTGCGCGGGAACGACCTGTGCGGGAAGTCGATGGCGAATGAAAAATTCGGACTATGTTTGATGTGGAAAACAAACTTATTATGGTTTCACTTTCATTGCATCACAGCCAGGGGCCAGAGATAGGGTGGTCCATTTCTCCCCTATGTCCATTTCTCTCCAGTCTCCCCTACGTCACCGAGTTATGGATTCCAGCGTCGTCTAGCTGACATAAATAACAACATATTGCAGAAGTTTTGTTCTCACAACAACATACAGTTCATCAACAACACACAGGTGTTTACTTCACAGTCAGGAGCACCTAAAAAGCGACTTTATAAGGATCAAGTACATTTGTCTACATTGGGCACCAGCTTGCTCGCCAAAAATATTAAATACCCTGAACGTACACAACCTACATCCAAAACTGGATCGCGTAGGTGTCACAGACTCACATTTATAGATATTAGTCTAAGGGCTACATCTCCCGCCCAAGGGAAAGAAGTTAGTCACTCGAAGGCCAGAGTAATCTAGAGCCTTCTCGAAGGACTGGTCATTGAGTCCACTGTCCCGTGGACACTGATGTGGCCCGCCTATTGCGGGGTCCACGAGGAACTCGGACAGAGTTGCCACCCGTGTCGGATTGGGACACGTGTGGACCGTCAGAGGACAGACGGACCAGCAGAGAGGCAACAGGGCCTGCCTTAGAAGGACTCAATAGATTAATAGATTAAACCCATGTGTATTTGGGATAGATAGACTATATGCTAGATAGTTTGCTAGGATGTTTGTGATAACTATGTATGATGATGTTAATCTCTGTGATATGTAACTCAGCGCGGGAGTGTTAACCCACTGCGCCAAGGCACTGTATAGTGAACTACAATAAATGTTCAATATTATCTTGAACGGAGTTATTGTTGCCTGTGTGAACCCGAGCTCAGATACCTAGACATGAGCAAGACGATGACAGGCTTTTTGGGGGCTTATTCTCCGGTTTTGGCATAAGCTTTAACGTTACACGGCTATATATTGCCAAGTAAAACATCAAATTAATGATATCAAATTGATTTCTGTATAACAAATTGATTTCTGTACAACAAATTGATAACTGTACAAGTTTAACTTATTTGAAACTTATTTGCAGCTATCTAGCGATAAAATAGTAGTAATAGAAGTCCCTCTGCAGTGAGTCTCTCATTGATGTGAATAATTGAAACTATTTTTGACATGACTGTGACATGTTTTGACTGTTACTAATGTTTTCTCATTCTACGAGCAGATTGTCCCGCGAATTGTGTGGTGCGTAACCTATGTAAACTATCCAACAGTGGCGAGAGTACAAGACAACATCCGCAAGTTCTGGGATTAAAAGCTAAGTTTCATATCATGCCCATTGCAACCCTAAGCGGTACTTCTCACCTTCCATCCATTTATCATTTTGCTTTGCATTGATTTGTTTGTATATTCATGACCTTGTAACCAACATAATCAATGTGGCTGCAGAAACAACTACTCCAAAATTAAAGAAGGTGGGTCGTAAGAAATGGATGACTGTAGAAATTTTACACCTCATGGAAACAAGAAGACTCAACAAAAATAATTCTGTCAAATATGAAGAAATCCACAGACAAGTCAGAATATTATGTAAGGAGGCAAAAGAATCATGGCTTGAGGAAAAGTGCTTAGAAATTGAAAACCAACACAACAGTCAAAATACCAAAATTAGTGCACAAAAGAATTCAGGAACTTACTAATAAAAGAACACGTACATCAACAGGGTGTCTAAAAACTAAAGATGGCAAATTCATAATAGAAAAAGACCAGATTCTACATGTATGGACATATTATGTGAAACACCTTTATGATGATAACAGAGACGAACAGTATGATATTAGATTTAATAATGAAGGACCACCAATTTTGGAGTTGGAGGTTCGAAATTTTCTTAAACATACGTAATCTGGCAAGGCCCCTGGTGCAGATAACATCACAACAGATATGATTAAAGCTTTAGAAGAATTTGGACTAGAGCAAGTCACTAGACTGATGAACACATTATATGATACTGGAGATATACCTCCTGAATTATGTAACTCTGTATTTATTGCAATCCATAAAAAATCAGGAACCTTGGAATGTGATCAACATAGAACAATTAGTATAATGAGTCACATCACAAAGATTTTGCTAAGAATTATCATGCAAAGAGTGAGGAAGAAGATACAACCTGAAATAGGAGAAGAACAATGTGGGTTTGTAGAAGGAAAGGGTACAGTAAATGCTGTGTATATGCTGCGAACAGTTATTGAACGTGCTATAGAAGTAAACAAGGATATGCATCTTTGCTTTATTGACTACTAGCTGACCCGGCCCGGCTTCGCCCAGACTCTGGTGGGGAGCATCTCATTTAATTCATATAAGTAGTCATATAAGTTCTCGTTCCCGTTACCGACTATCTGTCTGTCTGTCTGTCTGTCTATCTGTCTGTCTGTCTGTCTGTCTGTCTGACCCGGCCCGTCTTCGCCCAGACCCTGATGGGGAGCATCTCATTTAATTCATATAAGTAGTCATATAAGTTCCCGTTCCGACTATCTATCTGTCTGTCTGTCTGACCCGGCCCGGCATCGCCCAACTCCTGGTGGGGAGCATCTCATTTAATTCATATAAGTAGTCATATAAGTTCCCGTTCCCGACTGACTGTCTGTCTGTCTGTCTGTCTGTCTGTCTGTCTGTCTGTCTGTCTGTCTATCTATCTATCTGTCTGTCTGTCTGACCCGGCCCAGACCATGGTGGAGAGCATCTCATTTAAATTATATAAGTAGTCATATAAGATCCCGTTCCCCACTATCTGTCTGACAAGCAATTCCAAGTTGAAAACATGAAATGGAAAACTGAATTATTGAATTCAAGAAATATTCACTATAGTTATATTGTCTGCTGTAGAGTCGAGAATCTTGCAGGATCGTTCACATAATGAGCATGATTTCGTGAAGTATGTACGGTCAGCCTAAAGTAATACAATAATGTAGTCCTCACTTGCCTGTGGCTGATTTCGTTTTAAATAAGACAATTTTAGAGGCAGTAATAGTGATTTATTTCTTCATTAGGTTAACATCAACAATGAGACTCTTGAGTCATTTGCACTCGTAATGACGTGCAGTTTTTATGTAACACTTGCTGAGACTACTTTAAATAATTTGCAAATAGATAAACTAACTTTGTATTTGAGAAACTTGACATGAAGAATATCATACAAATGTGTTATTTTAAAGTAATAAACTCCTGGAACAGAAAGAGTTATTATTATAGCAGTTTGAAATACAGAAAGTGAAAGCAACAAATAAACTTGCAACTGATACCGGGCATTTGCTGTGAATATACGATGTTATGCACCTATTTTCTAAACACAACTGCACTTGATGTTGTTATTATTGTGCTGGCATGCTGGAAGTACCACATGGACCCCGGCACTTAAATCAACATCTTCTGACAATCATGTTTAGAGGATAATCAATGTTGGATCCAAGTGGTTCAGAGGCAGGAGTCTAAAGCAATAATCAAGGCAGAATGGGTTAAAGTTACACGAGGGCAGCTTTGTCAAATATACCCCAAAACTAAAGGTGTTAGATTACGACTATGACTTAAAGCCAAAAATTTCCCCCAGGATCAAATGTGTTAAAGAAACACCAGAACATAATGCATTTAAAAAGCTTGAAGACATTTGTACTTTTCTACTATTTCTCATTCTATTCTCCTCATCCTCCTTTTTTTTTTATCTTTCTCATCCTTTTCGCCTTCTTCTTCTCAACCTCTTTTTCTTCTTCCCCTCTTTTTCATCCCCAAATTCTACTTCTTCTCATATTCCCATCCTTCTTCTCTTCTTTGCCTCCTCTCCTGCTTGCCTGCCTGCCTGCCTGCCTGCCTGCATGCCTGCCTGTCTGTCTGTCTATCTAGAGGAGAAAAGTTTGCTTAATGCTAGGATTATTTTTTTTTAAATCTTGTATAAATTTCAAGTTATGGCCGAACACCAAATATGATGTCTAACGTAGTGCTTTTTGATAAACAATATTTTTTGTTTTTCTGTCTGGTGCGTAGACGAATAAATCCGAAGATTTTCCAACGCGTGAACAGGCCACATATAGCTGTCCGTGTGTGAAGCACGGATTTTCCAAATTTAGTCCACACACTTGTAGCGATTGTCCCTGTGCTTTGTTGATCGTCATGGCAAATGCAACTCGCACCGGAAACTGCAGGCGTTTGAATTCGAATGGCATGTCTGTTGGAATCATTGGGATGCGAGGCAACAGTACATCTTCTCCTTTAAATTTCCCATTCAAAATTGTAGCTTCGATGATATTGTTCATCATCTTTTTGACTGCAAGCCTGGTACCGTTGCAAAGTCGAGGTGGATTGATGTTTCGGAGAAGAATGATAGGCACACCAATTTTCAATGTTAAAACGTGCGGCGGTATGCCTGGCAAATCAAGGGAATTCAAGAATTCAGTTGGATAATTGACAACTTCGTCTTGATTCATCATAGAATCGATGGACTTATACGTTGTCGCTTCGCCTGGTATTTCGTTTTGAATGGCGCAATTGATGGCATTGACATCGTTGTTTTTAGCTGCTAATATAGCACGTGCACTGAGCCATTGATGATTTTTGTGATTCCGTGCCATATTTGGGAAAACTTTGTCAATTAATTCGTCTATAGTTGCTGTGATGTTACAGAAGTTTGTTGGCAACGTGATACTATGTGTGGATTCATCGATTGGCATTTTTCCATTCCCAATATCCAACAATTGTTTTGCGAAAACTTCTGCGGATGCATCATGTTGTAGTTGTACACGCATGTTGGTCTTCAAAGTCAATTTCTGAACGTGTCGCCACAAAACTGATGATTTCAGACATGCATTAAGTTCATCAGCGGGTGTTGAACGTGGTATAACTGGTAGAGTTTGTCGAAAATCACCAGACAATAAAATAAGTGCGCCACCGAAGAGCTGTTCATTTCCTCTGAAATCTTGTAGTGTACGATGAAGCGCCTCCAATGCTTTTTTGTGTGCCATAGTACATTCGTCCCATACAATGAGTTGACATGATTGGAGTACTTTACCCATTCCAGAATTTTTTCGGATATTGCATGTTGGTGTCTCAGTGATGTGAATATTCAAGGGCAATTTTAGTGCTGAATGTGCTGTTCGGCCACCATCCAAAAGAGTTGCCGCAATTCCAGATGATGCGATAGCCAGCGCAATATTTTGTCGTGATCGTATGGTTGCCAATATAAGTGAAATGAGAAAAGTTTTCCCTGTGCCCCCGGGCGCATCTAGGAAATACAATCCGCCGGTTTGGCTTTTAATTGCATGCATAATTATGTCATACACTATACGTTGTTCTGGAACCAATTTCAGAAGATTCGTTTGAACAAATGCACACAATTCGTCGACATCAAAGAGTGATTCTCGTTGCAAATCACGATCGAAAAGATCGTTTGCAGATCGATCTGGCGCAGTCATTCCCATTTGTACCAGTGGTTTGGTAGCGATTGCCAAACATATGTCCTCCGTCGAAACCAATGCTTCATTATACACATTTTGTGTGAATTGAATGTCCGGATTTTGATTCATTGCACGCAAACGATGTAGGATGTCTTCACTCATACAGTCTTTGTATTTTTCCCAAAGATCTTTTGGATTGGATGGGAAGCAAGTTGTCAATATGATGGCAAATAATGTGCGTATTTGCTGTGGTTGAGCAGTATTTGATGCATCAGCGAGTGAAGTGTCCCAGTGTGCATCGTTTTCAAGAAGATGTAATTCTTGGCAAGTTTCACGATAAGTGGCACATACTTGACCGTTTACTGTTCTTAATTCTTGAAAGGATGTCGGTCCACGTACGTTGATTAACAGTAATCGCAAGTAAAAGCATTCTGCATTGTTTGGGTGAACAGTGTACAGACGGCCTAACGCGTCGGTCGAATATAAATTGGTATGTCCTTCAACTGCTTTACCTTGTTTGCGACGTTGAAACTTTTTCGCTGATGCATTCCATGTGTAGTATGTTGGCACTTCAGAGTAAAGTAGTGTCTTTGCAAACATATCATTCCCACACAATGAAAAAAATGCAGTTAACGTTGTTGGTGGTGGTGACAATGCTCGTTCACTTGCATTTTCTGTTGTGAAGTACACGCGCTGTCCATTTTCAAGGTGCACTGCCAAATGAACAACTGTTGGATGACGTTCATGGATTGGAAATGATAACATACGCCATACTGCTTCATTACTATTAATGTAGCGTCCCACTTGATATTGGTCTATTTCATCGATAGACGCAGTTGCATTTCCCACTCCAAAAACTGCCATATCGCTTCCTTTGTTGACATATTTGCAAATGTACTTGATCGATTTAACCGAATTGCAATACTCGACATTGATGTGTGCTTTGTACGTTTTCGAGAGTAACGGTGAATACGGTACAACCCAACGATTATCGACTTGAAGATCATTGTTTCGTACTTTTAAAGTGATAGATTTGCCGCCATCTTCAGTTGAGCGTCGACGATATAGTGGATATCCGTCATTGCCAGTGATTGTCTCTGCATGTAAATGTCTTGGGTACCGTTTTGTGCATTTTCCATCAGACATGCAAGGTGAATTGTTATTGAGGAAGCCACATGGACCATGAATCATGTTTTTGGTGACGACTTCAAGTAACTCTGGATCAATGTCGACATCTGGTATTTCTGCTGAGATGACTTGATCAATTTGATCTGGTGTGATTTTTTCCATCAACCAAATCAAAATGTGTGCATGTGGCAATCCTCTTTTTTGCCATTCGATGGAATACATCCAACAGCGTGTCTCTCCAAAAACGTGATGCTTGACAATTAAATCCATTAAAGATTTCAATTTTTGTTTGAACACACGTGCGGAAATATCATGGCGATCTGATGATGATTGTCCAGTTAACAACAGTTCTGTTATTTCATCCATGTAGGATTGCATGTGAAGGTAATAAACAAATCTGGGCGGCCATATGCGCGAACATATGTCATTGCATCTTGTGCGTATTCATGCATGTGCCGCTTGACCACCCATCTGACTGTGTTTGAATCAGTGTTTCTGATTCTGGTGTCTTGGTCCTCCTTCCTCTCACAAGTTTTTGTATTCGTCTGTGGGTAGTCGTCGCTCTTCTTATTGGTAGTTTCATTGACTGTAGGTTCAGATACTTTATTACAGCTTGCATGCAGACTCTCCAAAGGCAGGTTCGTCTTCTTGATAGTCTGGTCGGTTTTCTCACTATGCATCTTGGAAGCTGCTTGTTTCTTTGTGCTATTACGACGTGCCATTTTCCCCCCGTATCAGACTGCTTGAAATGTGTAAGGCGTCTTGGCTTGATAGCGCTGAGAAGTGCAGTCAAGCGAATCGTGTCGATATGATGGCGGAAAACACTAAAGATGCGATGATATTGTTCAACATCTTTTAGATAACTTCTTAAGTATAGAAAGATGAGTTACAATGTTATGCATTATGCATTATTTTTATGTAAACTTTGAAAATGTCTAAAAGATTGTATCATTATTTATTATAACTCATATGCCGGTACATAACTATAGACAAAGAGTTTATAAATCATTGAAAACGATACAACAATATGACTATAAGTTATACAACAATGTTATTAAAAGTTATGCCCCTTGAAATAACTTTTTCTAGAGTTAAGTCCCTTAGCTAATTTGTAGTCACGTCATTTTCTTCCCTTTCCCAAGCGTTTTGGTTCGGGGATTCTTTCATCATCATCATCATATATTTACGTACGTATTTTGGGAATGGGAGGAGGGAGGAGGAGGAAGAAGAAAAAAAAATACGACAGTTGACAGCTCTGGAATGAAAGGAAGGCGTGTAGAAAATTTCATCTCAATCGGATGGGCCGTTAGCGAAAAAATAAAGGACATACATATTTACATATTTACATATTTACATACATACACTTTGTTTTATAGATATAGATACAAAGGCTGTTGATAGAGTTAGACATGTCAACATGGTGGATATGCTTGCAGATCTACAAATTGATGGGAAAGACATTAGACTTATAAAAAACATATATTGGAAACAACAAGCTGCAATAAGAATTGATAATGAAGTGGGACAGTATCAGCCAATTAAATTAGGTGTTAGGGATGTGTGATGTCTCCAGATCTTTTTTCCCTATACAGTGAAAACATTTCCAGAAATGTAGAGGATATAAATGGAATCAGCATTGGAGGACGAAACATCAATAACATTAGATATGCAGATGATACAGTATTAATTGCAGACAATGCGCAGGACCTGCAACAATTAGTAGATGCGGTTGTTGTACACAGTGAGCAACTGGGGTTAGAATTAAATTGTAAAAAGACTCAGGTTATGGTCGTCACTAGGAAGGAAGAAGTGCCACAATGTAATATACAAGTAAATGGAAATATTCTTCAACAAGTGAATCGGTACAATTATCTTGGAACAGTCATAACATCTGATGGGAGATGCCTTGAAGAGATTAGAACAAGAATCGCCACGGCGAAAGTATCCTTTAGCAAGATGAAAAACATTCTGACCAATAAAAAGATGTCAATTGACACGAGAAAAAGAGTGTTGAGGGGATACATAAAGCCTGTTCTTTTGTATGGATGTGAAACTTGGACAATGGGCAGTCAAGCTGAAAAACATCTGAAGGCTGCAGAAATGTGGTTTCTGAGGAGAATGCAAAGAATACCATGGACATACAGAAAAACCAATGACCAAGTACTACAAGAGACAAATGAACATCGTAAACTGATTAGAGAAATTAGACGTAGACAGTCAAAATTGTTTGGACATGTTATGAGAAGAAATGGTTTGGAGAACTTGGTGACAACTGGCAAGATCGAAGGAAACAGACCAAGAGGCAGACCGAGAGGAAAATACCTGGATGGCTTGGCCACATGGCATGGACGAGACAGGAACACTGAGCTGATCCACGACACTGGTGATCGAGTGAAATGGCGAGTCATGACCGCCCACGCTTTCCGGCATGGCACATGATTGATTGATATATTGTCTGTCTGGTTGGTCTGCTCTATATAGCGTTCGAAGAGGGATTTGCCCTTGTTCTCGTCAGTCTTCTGCCATATGAGGTCAGCACCTTGGAAGTCAGACAGACTCTTATTCTTGACTACTCCGGTCATGCTTTAATGTAGTCGCCAGAACAGTTTCAGTGACTTGTCTGTCCTTACTCTTTGACACACCTCTGCCCATTTTTCACTTTTTACCACCTTAACCAGGTTTTTTTTTTTTTGGGTAATAGCTTGCTTTTGTCTGCATCTCTCTTTCTAAGTGCATGCAGAGACTAGGATGGGAAGCTCTGTTCTTCTTGGCGTTTTGCCATATCCTTACAGAACTATGCTTAGCATATCCCAGCCTAGACAAATCAGAGTAAGCAAGGCGCCATGTTGTCGTCTGTTACATCTGTTTAGCAGAGTCGGTAGTATTGTATTGAAATTACATTGATTTCAAATAAAAATTTACCGTTAAAGCCTATAAACATGTGTGTGGAGAATCTAAAATCAATTAATGGTAACAAGCGAAAATGTGAAGACGTTGCTTGTCGTGAATTCAACGAAGAATGGACGGAGAAATTTGTTTTTATGCCTAGCCGTAGTGGGGAGACAGTTTGCTTAATCTGCGGAGTTTGTGTTTCTGTTACCAAAAAAAAATTATAATCTGGAACGACACTTCACGACCACCCTTTCAGACATAAATGCTCAATATCCGGTGAATTCGGAGTTAAAAGATTTCATAGCTAAAACAGAAAGTTCTCTGACCAGGCAGCAGTCATATTTCACCAAGACAAACGAACAGAGCAAGAGTGCTGTTGTTGCGTCGTACGAAGTCGCTCTTCTGTTGGCTCGCAAAAAGAAGCCGTTCACTGATGCAGAAGAAATAATCAAGCATTCCTTTAAAATTTCTGCTAGAATGATTGACGATAAATGTGTAAAACAAAATTTGATCATATTACTTTGTCTAATAATACCATGGACAGGCGAGTTGAAAAATTAGACAACGATGTTAATTATCAAGTAGCAGCACATATCAACAATTGTAAATATTTTTCATTAGCAGAAGATGAATCCACTGACATTTCTGACACACCTCAGGTTGCAGATTTTGTTCGAGCAATAAACGATAATTTTTAAGTCATTGAAGAACTTCTAGGACTGGAATCGATATATTCAACTACAAAAGGGACTGATCTGTTTGAAACTCTGAAGTTGTATGTAGAGAAAAACAACATAGAATGGACCAAATTGGACAGTGTATACGCCGACGGTGCTCTGGCTTTGACGGGTAAAAAGTCTGGATGTCTAGCATTAATTGAACAGTTTCTTGGCCGCACAATATTAAAATATCGTTGTATCATTCACCAAGAATGCTCTGTGTGGAAAGACATTAAATCTGAAACATGTCATAGATGTTGTTCTGGGATGTGTGAACAAAGTTCAAAGTAAGGCGCTGATCAGACGTGAGTTCAGACAGTTTTTATCAGACCTGAACAAGGAATACGGTGAGCTACTGCTACACAGTGATGTCACATGGTTATCTAAAGGGAACCTTCTGTCGCGTTTCTGGGCACTGAAAGATAGTGCCTATCTATTTCTGTCTGAAATAAATGAATTGCCTACAGAACGGGAATGTCTGCTGAACGATGACTGGCTTAATGACCTGGTATTTTTGGTGGACATCACGTCTCATTTAAACTCTATAAATGCGAGGATCCAGGGCTGGGGTGTGAACAAACTATTCACAAATTTAAGCGATGTCTTTACTTCATTTAAAATGAGACTGCGGCTGTGTATCGGACAACTGAGTGAAGGGACTTTAGAGGCGTTTCTAACCCTGAAGACGCTTGTGGTGGAAATTAAATGTGACTTGTTACAGTACAAAGTAAAAGTTGAAAGACTTCTGGATATCTTTCAGTCGCGATTTCAAGAATTCAAATTAGAGGAGGATAATGTTGCTCTCTTCATAAATCCGTTCGTATTTTATTATGCCAAGCTCTGTCAATTACAGCAAATCCTTCAGCACGAAGTAATTGATCTGAAATGCAATTCTGCACTGAGATGTAAATTTCTGGAGCTGCCTGTTTCACCTTCAGCTGATCATATGATTTCATTCTGACGACTATTTCCTGTTGAACAATTTTAACACTTACGTTCATTCGCCCATAGATACATTTGTCGTTTTGGTTCGACTTACAGATGCGAGCAGTCATTTTCCGCAATGACCGTTATAAAAACACAAGCAACGTTCCAGACTCACCGACAGTAACCTCGTTGTGCTTATGACTTTGGGCACGACCGATTTGTGCCCAGACATTGATAACCTGACATCTGAACTTAAGTAACTGGTTATGAAGAACAGTTACAATTGTAAATTAATTACATTAATAGCGATTTTCGCAACTGATTTGCAATTTATTGTTAAAGTAACTTTTGATTTTAAATCAAAAAATGACCGCAGTGCAGTAATGACACTGACTGCCTTTAAAGTTTTAGAACTTTGTTGACGAAAGTTAAGAAAGGTAAGAATGATACTGCACGCCTTTTATAATTTTATAACGTCGTGGCCCGTTTAACTACCGAAAATAGTAGATATAGCCAACTGCTTGAAATGCGTGGGAACCACTGCTGTAAAGCATCATCTGATCTACCCCGGTTGCTGCCATCGCCATAAATGCATTAAGTCCCCTGCCAGCCCTCACCACCAAAGCCTCAACGTGATCCTTAAAAGACAAACACCTGTCAAAGGTGATACCCAAGTATTTCAATTTACTCTCTCACCTAAGAGGACATCCATTCAACATAATGCCTGGGACATCTGCCTCGTCGATCCGGTTATCCAGGGAGTACCACACAACCGATTTCAGTTTGGGTTTATAACTGCCCCTGCGTCCCTGCACCACTCTGTCATCCTGTTTACTGCCGCCACCTGTAAGTTTTCGGCCAAACTGGCCCTGTCTCTGCTCTGTCTGTACACCAACACATCATCTGCAAATGTCAAGATTCTGCCCACACTTGGTGTCTCAATAGCTGCGATGTTGCTGGTGTAGACATTAAAGAGCACCGGAGACATGGCAGATCTCTGTGGCAAACCAGGTGTAATAGTACGAGGGTCAGAAGTCCAGGAACCCATGTGCAGTGCAAACCTACGCTCATAAAGGACTGCAGCAACCCATCTAACAAGACAAGGGTATACCACCATGTCCAACAGTGTGCATATTAACTGATCATATCTGAGCCTGTTATACGCATCCTCCAGGTCACGAGCTACCGCAACTGTCTCTTGTTTATCCTGGAAGCCCCCTCC
>JACEFZ010020325.1:0-5000 GCA_014155875.1 Cepaea nemoralis
TCAAAGGCCTATTCTTATGTTTTTTCATTTATTTTGTTTTCTTTTGGGTTTGTTTTATTGTCTCTTGTGTTTTTCTCTGTTTTTTTGATTTTTTTTTTTTTTTCCCTACGTGCTATTCTGTATGCTATTGTCTCTATGTGCTTTTTCTAGCCTGCCTGCCTTCCCGATAGTAATATATTCCAATCCCCACCGAGTTGATTGGTTTATATAAATACATATAGGGCCCAGGTCATTTGTAAACAAAATCCCCGCTTAATTTAGACTCGAACACATATCCATCCAACAGTCAGTACTTCAGAATTTGTTGTCTTATGCATTAATGGTATTTTCGACTTTCTTCAAAAACACACAACTACATTAAAATAAGACATAACATTTTAACATCCCCCTTGTGGTTTAATTTTAAAAAAGGGTCTATATCAAAAAATAGCACCTAAACTTCTGTGGTTTTGGGCCAAAGAATAAAAACAATTGGGTGACTGTAGAAAAATGTAGGATTACCCAGATATTGACTTTATAGAATACAAACGAATTAAACGGTCCGGATATTGGTTAAAATAGAACAAGATCAATCAGCGGCTAGAGCTTTCTACATTAGAACATCAGAATAAAAGGCGTGAGAACAACCCAGGAAGAGTTGGCTAGATGGAATAAAAAAGACATTGAAGAAATCAAATATGGCGTCAGTACACGCAACAAAACGCGTGAAACACAGAAAGTTACATCTCCCTCCTCTGTGCCTAAGCAAAAACAGGACAAAAGCAAAGAGGAAGACATGCTTCTATTCCACCGTAGCCAAAATTTGCCGGATATATAAAAGTGGACCAAGAAAAAAGACCTAAACTAGCCAGAGTTTAAAACTTAATACTGAATACTTATTGTAATAATAAAGGTCAATGTGGTTGGGGCATTACCACGCACGCTCTATCTCGCTCTTCAATAGCCACAGAAGACATCACAGTTTGATAATTCCAGTAGCAATATGTGACATTTTGATTATTCCACTAGCAGTCTGTGACATTTTGATTATTCCAGTAGCAATCTAATTAAAAGCCCGCCTGGCTTTTCCTCAACTGTTAAGCAATGTCCAGGATCATCAGATGATGCAAAGATAGATGAGTAGTATAAGATATCAGGATCTATTGATCCAGAGAGAAGATTCTGGATCGTTTGACACCATGGCATGGAGGAACGTCGGTATCAGAAATTAATGGCAGCACAAGAGACAGAAATATGTGTACATACATGAACACTAACACAACACGGCATGGACTATAAGGACAAAAAGATCTAGGTGGAGCGAGAGTAAGTGCAAAGCTGAAAATAGCTCAATTACGTTCACATAAACAGTTTTGTTGTTGTTGTAAATACAGCAAAGTGTATCTCTGGACAGGGGTGGATTTCGCTTGCGGTGTTTTTCAGTTTTTATGCCAGCACAGATGTGAAATCATGGACAATTAATTCAAGGCAAATCACGCTAGAAAGATGAGTCAGTTAGCCGTTTGTCCTCGAGCGTAACAGACACAGATTCAACCATCTTGGTGGGCATTTAGGCCCGCCTATTCATTTCAAAAGATCATATAGAAATCTAGTGGCCTTAGGAAATATATCCCATCAAGTAATATGATGTAAAAGTAAACCTCTACCTCCTTCAATTAGGAAATATATCCCATCAAGTAATACGATGTAAAAGTAAACCTCTATCTCCTTCAATTAGGAAGTATATCCCATCAAGTAATACGATGTAAAAGTAAACCTCTAGCTCCTTCAATTCACTGTTGACATCGTCAGCCATTTCTGTGAGTATCAACATCTTTTAGAAGACTTTGCAGTCAACCCCAGTATATTTTGGCTGTTTATAGTTTCTTGGCAAATTTACGTTGAGTAGTTTGCCATGTGTATCAACATGATGAAAATACTTGTAGATCTACAAAATAATGGGAGAGACCTTAGACTTGTAAAAAAAAAAACATATCCTGGACACGACAAGCTGCCATAAAGATTGATAATGAAGTAGGTCAATATCAGCCTATTAAGAGAGGTGTGTGACAGGGATGTGTAATGTCTCCATTAATGTCTCCAATAATACAACTTGGTAACATCTGGCAATATTGAGGGGGAAAAATAAGGGGACGGCAGAGAATTGAATACCTGGATAGCTTGACCACGTGGCATGGTCGAAACAAGAACACAGAACTGATCCACGACTCTGGTGATCATGTGAGATGGCGAAACATGATCGCCCACGCTTATCGGCACGGCACATGATGATGATGAGTGTGCCATTGCTTTCTGAACAACCGGCATTCATACCACTCTATGGAAACCAACGCAATGCAGTCTGCTTCCAAATCGTCCGCAGCTGTGTTTCGAACGCGGTATGCAGGATTGCGAATTGCGTTCAGAACCCCTTCGTCACAGCACTGGATATTGGGACCAAGCATCTAAAAAAAGTAAAACATAGTCTGGTCACCCTTCCATATATGGAGTTTTCCTTGTCTGGTCACCCTTCCATATATGGAGTTTTCCTTGTCTGGACACTCTTCCATATATGGTGTTTTCCTTGTCTGGTCACTCTTCCGTATATGGAGTTATCCTTGTCTGGTCACTCTTCCATATATGGAGTTAATCTTGTCTGGTCACTCTTCCGTATATGGAGTTATCCTTGTCTGGTCACCCTTCCATATATGGAGTTATCCTTGTCTGGTCACCCTTCCATATATGGAGTTATCCTTGTCTGGTCACCCTTCCATATATGGAGTTATCCTTGTCTGGTCACCCTTCCATATATGGAGTTTTCCTTGTCTGGTCACTCTTCCATATATGGGGTTCTCTATGTCTGGTCACTCTCCCATATATGGGGTTCTCTATGTCTGGTCACCCTTCCATATATGGGGTTCTCTATGTCTGGTCACCCTTCCATACATGGGGTTATCCTTGTCTGGTCACTCTTCCATATATGGGGTTCTCTATGTCTGGTCACCCTTCCATATATGGGGTTCTCTATGTCTGGTCACCCTTCCATATATGGGGTTCTCTATGTCTGGTCACCCTTCCATATATGGGGTTCTCTGTGTCTGGCCACCCTTCCATATATGGGGTTCTCTGTGTCTGGTCACCCTTCCATATATGGGGTTCTCTGTGTCTGGCCACCCTTCCATATATGGGGTTCTCTGTGTCTGGTCACCCTTCCATATATGGGGTTCTCTGTGTCTGGTCACCCTTCCATATATGGAGTTATCCTTGTCTGGTCACCCTTCCATATATGGGGTTCTCTATGTCTGGTCACCCTTCCATATATGGGGTTATCCTTGTCTGGTCACCCTTCCATATATGGAGTTTTCCTTGTCTGGTCACTCTTTCATATATGGGGTTCTCTATGTCTGGTCACTCTCCCATATATGGGGTTCTCTATGTCTGGTCACCCTTCCATATATGGGGTTCTCTGTGTCTGGTCACCCTTCCATATATGGGGTTCTCTATGTCTGGCCACCCTTCCATATATGGGGTTCTCTGTGTCTGGTCACCCTTCCATATATGGAGTTATCCTTGTCTGGTCACCCTTCCATATATGGGGTTCTCTATGTCTGGTCACCCTTCCATATATGGGGTTCTCTATGTCTGGTCACCCTTCCATATATGGGGTTCTCTATGTCTGGTCACTCTCCCATATATGGGGTTATCCTTGTCTGGTCACCCTTCCATATATGGGGTTCTCTGTGTCTGGCCACCCTTCCATATATGGGGTCGGTTGTACACATGTCTCGTGTCGGTTGTACACATGTCTCGTGTCGGTTGTACACATGTCTCGTGTCGATTGTACACATTTCTCGTGTCCGTTTTACACATTTTCCATCTAGACCACAACCCATGCATTCTTTCTAAGGCACCCTATCATAATGAACGTTACAACACAATGGAACGAGAGTCTTAGAAAAGACCTTAGGTGAATCAATTAGTATGGGAATACCACATGACGTAGTCATTTTAAGGGGCTGTCTTCGCCGCTACCTCGATGATCATTTAAAAAAAAAAAAAATAAGTTGTACGCCTTTACATAATAAGGGTTCTGAAAATGTTGTTGCTCACCCTTTTTTCTTCTACACATACATACGCTGCATTGTTGCCCTTTCTCTTTTCTTCCACACACACGCATACGCTGCATGCGTGCGCGCGAACACACACACACACACAATTAACCCTTCCCCCCCCCCCCCCCCCCCCCCCCCCCCCCTGCCCTAAATGTAACACAGAGAGCCATGATTTCATTTAAATTACTATTTTTTTGTTTTGTTAACGGGAGACAAACAGTTATTTATTCATCAAGGCCTAGTTCTAATGAGTTATATTTCTTTTTAACCAATCCTGATGGTTTTGACTACATGGTTTAACCAATCTTAATGGTTTTGGCTACATGGTTTAACCAATCTTAATGGTTTTGGCTAAATGGTTTAACCAATCTTAATGGTTTTGGCTATATGGTTTAACCAATCTTAATGGTTTTGGCTAAATGGTTTAACCAATCTTAATGGTTTTGGCTAAATGGTTTAACCAATCTTAATGGTTTTGGCTAAATGGTTTAACCAATCTTAATGTTTTTGGCTACATGGTTTAACCAATCTTAATGGTTTTGGCTACATGGTTTAACCAATCTTAATGGTTTTGGCTACATGGTTTAACCAATCTTAATGGTTTTGGCTACATGTTTTAACCAATCTTAATGGTTTTGGCTACATGGTTTAACCAATCTTAATGGTTTTGGCTACATGTTTTAACCAATCTTAATGGTTTTGGCTACATGGTTTAACCAATCTTAATGGTTTTGGCTACATGGTACAATTTTAAATACATGTTTTTAATCTTGCGTGTCCTTCGCAGGACTTTGCGATCAACCCCAGGTTGCTCTACTAGGCAAATTTACGTTTAGTAGTTTGCCATTGCTCTCTGAAGGCGAAGTCATCGTGGAAGTCCAATTGACTGGCGTCGGGAATTAGTCCATT
>JACEFZ010020325.1:10000-95924 GCA_014155875.1 Cepaea nemoralis
ATTACACAGCAGGTTAAAGCGCTATTGTTCTGTGTGTCTTGTATGGGCTCCATCAACATAGGGACAACAGTGTATTCATAGAGACTCTAGCAAGAGTATATATCAGAACTATACAAAGACTCTAGCAAGAGTATATATCAGAACTATACAAAGACTCTAGCAAGAGTTATATACCTGAATCTAGTATGGAATGTTACACTGACAAATAGACATAAAACAAACACAACAACTTGATCTGACTCACATGGATTGTGTCATAGAGGCAACCTTTATTTTTACATTAATGGTTTACATATACATACAAAGTTTCATGTAATACAGATACAGATAACAGGAACCGTAACTCTACACGCACAGTGGCTTCTATGTACTTTATTTGTGTATTTTCTGTGAAAGTTGAACCTTGTCTTTTTATATGTTGTACTCTGGTCCGTTGTCAGACTGACTTTGTTTGAGGACATCAGTGGACACTGGTTGCCTTGTTTCCACCGGCCACTTGAACTCATCAGAGAACAACTTTTTTTCCTGAGTTATTGTTTTGCTTAGGTCTAAAATGGTCAGAGTGTCTTTTATTTAACTTTACTTGACATTTTATCTGTGTTTTACCGTCAGATTTGTCATTATAACTTCACAAGTGTCTCTGTTGTGTTGTTTTACTGTCAGATTTGTCATAACTTCACATGTGTCTCTGCTGTTGTAATACTGTCAGATTTGTCAGTATAACTTCACAAGTGTCTTTGCCGTGTTGTAATACTGTCAGATTTGTCATTATAACTTCACATTTGTCTCTGTTGTGTTGTAATACTGTCAGATTTATCATTATAACTTCATAAGTGTCTCTTTTGTGTTGTTTTACTGTCAGATTTGTTATTATAACTTCACATTTGTCACAAATGGGTTTCTGTTGCATTGTTATACTGTCAGATTGATCTCTCTTGTGTTATTATACTGTCAAGTTGATCTATCTTATGGTATTATACTGTTAGATTTGTCATTACAACTTCACATTTGTCTCTGTTGTGCTATTATATTGTCTCTGTTATGTTGTTATACTGCCAGGTTGATCTTTCTCATGTTATTATACTGTCAGATTCAAATGTCAACATTCCATTCTGGGCAATGACAGAAATAAATAAATAACATCGGTGGGACATCTGGCTTATGATCTGTTGACCTTGTGGTTGTCTCACTTTCTCTGTTGTCCTGGTAGTTGTGACACTTTCTCTGTTGTCCTGGTAGTTGTGACACTTTCTCTGTTGTCCTGGTAGTTGTGACACTCTCTCTGTTGTTCTGGTAGATGTGACACTTTCTCTGTTGTCCTGGTAGTTGTGATACTTTCTCTTTTGTCTTCCTCCTCTGCTCCTGATCCCATATTGGACCACAGGCCCCCTACCCAACTCATGCCAAGCCTAGCCAATCTCTTCCTCTCTGTTGTAGGTGCCATATATTTCCAGTGTCAGACAATTGTGTGTTGTGCAGTTTGTGAGTCCATCTCTACACACTTCTGGTGTTTATCTGAAGATACTTGAACAATCCCCGTGACATTCTTTGTTCCAACCATAGTATTTGTCTAACTGCTCTCTCTCTCTCGCTTTCTCTCTCTTCCAAGCATGCACATAAAATGTGTAATAATACACATATGTACTTGATAATGCACGTATATATTTATACATGTATATGTTTTACACACACTCAGTCGTGCACACAGTTATACACAATACACACAGCCTCAGCCATGCTTAAATTGTTACACAGATGCACACAGATCTTGACATACACAGCCACTGACTAACATGAAGAAAATGACACACATGAAGGAATTGACCTACATGCAGGAATTGACCCACATGAAGGAACTGACCCACATGAAGGAACTGACCCACATGAAGCGTAAGTGCAATCAAGGCATGATAGATAATTTACACAGAGGTGGGGCATCTGGCTTATGATTGACACATGATAGCAACAGAGGCGGGACATCTGGCTTACGATTGACACATGACAGCAACAGAGGCGGGACATCTGGCTTATGATTGACACATGACAGCAACAGAGGCAGGACATCTGGCTTAGGACTGACACATGACAGCAACAGAGGGGGGACATCTGGCTTATGATTGACACATGACAGCAACAGAGGCAGGACATCTGGCTTATGATTGACACATGACAGCAACAGAGGCAGGACATCTGGCTTATGATTGACACATGACAGCAACAGAGGCGGGACATCTGGGTTATGATTGACACATGACAGCAACAGAGGCGGGACATCTGGCTTATGATTGACACATGACAGCAACAGAGGTGGGACATCTGGCTAGTGACAGAGAGAAGATCAGACAGACACGTATGAGGGCAGCGATCTGAGCAGGAAAAACCACTCGGATGATGATTGCAGACCTGTCTTATCCCATTAAAATATTTTATGTATCAAATTAGTAGTCATATTTCAGCTTGGTACATACATATCTGATCCCATTGAATATTTCATATCTCAGCTCAGTACAGACATATCTCATCCCTTGTACCATTCCATGCATCAACTGAGTAGAGACATGTCTCATCCCATTAAATATTGTACGTATCAACTGAGTAGTCATAACTCATATCATAAAATAGTTCATGTTACAGTTGAAGTATATATCAAGTGAATCCAGTCATACCTCATTCTATCAAACAATTCATGCATCAACTGAGTACATTGATACCTCATTCTACCAAACATTTCATACATCAACTAAGTATATTTATACCTCATTCAATCAAACATTTCATGATCAACTGAGTACATTCATACTTCATTCTATCAAACAATTCATGCATCAACTGAGTACATTGATACCTCATTCTACCAAACATTTCAGCATCAACTGAGTATATTTATACCTCATTCAATCAAACTTTTCATGATCAACTGAGTATATTCATACCTCATTCTATCAAACAATTCATGCATCAACTGAGTACATTGATACCTCATTCTACCAAACATTTCATGCATCAACTGAGTATATTCATACCTCATTCAATCAAACATTTCATGATCAACTGAGTACATTTGTACCTCATTCTATCAAACATTTCATGCATCAACTAAGTACAGGCATATTTCACACTATAAGATATTCAATATTAGCTACTCAGTAAAATCATTCCATGAAACAACTCGTGCATAAACTGCGTAAAGTCATAACTCACCACATCAAATACGTATCAACTGAGTATAGTCATATATATATATTACCTTACCATATATTTACAGTTTCCCTCACATATGCACATTAATGCACCCACACAAACACACATATATACATAATAATATGCACCTGAACAGGCTCATTTTAGTAATGATAAATAAATAATATCGTCACGTTTCATTACAGTAATGATTATTCACATATACACTAGCCATGTTACTGATATACAGAGATAGCAAATATATCACTGAGATATATCAACTACATAACTAAGATAAGTGTTGCATTCAGGAGATAAGCTTTATCATCAAGATATACAAACTGTGTTACTGAGACAGCATTACTGGTATATTCAAACTGCTACTGAGGTAGTGTTATGAAGATAATATTACTGCGATAGCGAATACATCACAGAGATATATCCACCATAGAGTTAAGAAGATAATATTGCATGATTTATTGCTTGGCATATTTCGAGCATCTAGTGAATTCAGAAATGAATTTCTGAAACTTTGGCTCCCACAATCATCTGTGAAATGACTGGATGGATTACTCGAGCTGAAATGTGTCCCAGCTAAAGTATTATTTAATTTCTTCACTCCATATGATATAAAACTCGGCAGTGTACACCTGACGAGATGCAGGGAAATATGACAGACAATAAATTTTGCAAGATATTGTTAGTGACTTCTGTGTTCAAATGACATAGTATTACTCTGATAATGGTGATGAGACACCAACTGTCACTGAATTTTGCAGCGGCTGGATGGTCAAGCCTTTGGAAGACTGAACTTTAACTCATCTTGAAGTATAGATGCTCAGGTTGTCCTGAAATTGGCAAACTGGATTAGGAGACTATGTTCCTCCATCTAATGGAGTGAGGTTGTCACGGAGACTTAACTCTTGACTTGGTACAGTGCTGCAGAAACTTCACATCCATGGTGGGGAGTATTAGGATGTCACCAGGTGATAATTCAATATCCATGGTGGGGAGTATTAGGGTGTCACCAGGTGATAATTCAATATCCATGGTGGGGCTTACTAGGATGTCACCAGGTGACAATTCATTATCCATGGTGGGGCTTACTAGGATGTCACTAGGTTGTAATTCAACACGGACATACAGGTTGAGATTAGACAGACTGGTCATGTTTAAAGCATGGGATTTAGGTATTTTACTGTCAACAGACTCCAACACAGTGGCCAGGGAGAATGCAATAGTGTTGTTGTCTTTCCATTACCCTCAGCCCACACAACCTCAGAAGAGAAGTTATAATTAGAGTTCTTCGCAGCCTTATTTTTTTCTTTGCCGAAATATAGCAATGTATAAATAAACCATGAACTGGAAATAAATATCCTAACAAATGTGCCTATCTATTTAATTTTTCCTGGGCTCTGTGATGAAGGGGTTACAAATTTAATTTGTAATTCCACTTACCACATTTGAAACATCTGCAGGCGATTTGGAAACAGACTGCCTTGTGTTGGTTTCCATACAATGGTATGAGTGCTGGTCATTCAGAAAGCAATGGCAAACTACTGAATGTAAACTTGCCCAGGAATAACAAAAGGTCACAATATGCTGGAGGTGAGTGTTACATCCTGCAAAGGATATGCAACTAACTTTAACTGTAAAATGTTATTGTACATTCTGTCTATTTTCCATTTGAATATGTATTTCATTGCCATCAATTACATGATAGTCTGTCGTAAGCTTGTCAGCAAACCCCTTCTCTCCAAACATGCTGATGTATGCAACTTTTTTCGGTTGAAGCCCTTTGCATTCATAGGAATATTTACTTTAACCACTTTGCCAAACTTTTCAAAGTATGACCAAAGATCATGTCTTGTACAAGTCCAGCTTAGATTTAGAACAGAAAGCGATATCCGCCTCAGATTAATAATCCTGTGACCAAATCAGGCACATTTTGTTTATTAGGGCTTGCGATTCCCCCAGGGGCCAGAGCTGCTCCATCAGGTCCCCACGAGTCATTCGTTAACCTCCTCTACTGGTGACCCTGGCAAGATCAAGCACAGATATTCTTTTAAGAGTTGGTGGTTCCCCCAGAGGCAAGAGCCACCCCATGAGGTCCCCATGTCCCTGTTTTTGTTGTGGGCCCTTTAGTCCCATTATGTGCCTTTGAGTTGAGTTATGAAGATGGTGACGTCTCATTACTTTAGCCAGATCAAGCGCAGATACTACACTTTGATCTTAGTTAAAAGGCAGAGAAGCGATCAAATCAGCCACATTTAGGATATTAAATTGAAAGGGATTGTTGTCCACAGCGGCTAATGGTAGCTAAGTAAACATTTAATGAGACAAACCAGCAGTGTGTATGGTACACAAAGAATGTTGCCATGGCTAACAGAATGATACCTATGACATAGATCTACAAGCTGAAGGTCACACACATTAGAGGTATACAAGTCCAGGTGATCTCCGCCTGCTGCAGGCATTGACTCAAGCCATCAGTCTAAGCCAAATTAATATGTTGCAAGTTGTGAGGTAATTATCTCCTTTTTATACAGGGAGTCCAAAGTAATTATTCCCCTTTCACATAAGGATTTCAGAAGTAATAATTTCCAATTTCATGCAGGTAGTCGACACTCAGCAAACACACAAAACTTAAAATCTTCAACTCTTGTGTGATTCCAGTGCTAACGTATGGATGTGAAAGTTGGAAGTCAATGGTAGCTTTAGATTAAAAAAACTAGACAATTTTGAGAACAAATGTCTTAGAAGAATTCTAAACCTCCACTGGACAGATTTTAGAACCAATATGCAAATAAGACAAGAGACTAGGCAAGATATATACAATTATATATGAAAACGCCGTCGGAACTACATTGACCATGTACTCAGAATGGACAAAACATGCCACTCCCCTACCAAGCCCTCATATGGACACCGTTAGCGAAAAGAAAACGGGGAAGACCAAGGGAGATCCTGCGTAGAATCATCATCAGAGAGGGCTCATTCAACGGCCAAACAAACATCCAAGATCTACAACAGGTGGCAGCAAACCGCCAGACATGGAGAGCCATGACTTCTGCCCTATGCACCACTTTGGGCTCAAGAGGAAAGACTAACTAACTAAGTCATGAAATAAATTATTCCCCCCTCCATACAGTGAGTCATGTGGTAATTATCCCCTTTCCATACAGGGAGTAAAAAGTAATTATTCCCCTTTCATGCAAGGAGTTCAGAAGTTAGTTAGTTAGTTAGTTGCAGTTCCAACTTCACAGCAGAAATCAGAAATAATTATTCCCCCTTACATACAGGGAGTCCTGAAGTAATTTATCCCCCTTACATACAGGGAGTCATGAAGTAATTTATCCCCCTTACATACAGGGAGTCATGAAGTAAATATTCCCCTGTCATACAGGGAGTTCATAAATAATTATTTCCCCTTCCATACAGGGAGTCATGTGGTAATTATCCCCTTTTCATACAGTGAGTCAAGAAGTAATTATCTCCCTTCCATGAGTTAATTATTTCATCAATAAAGAGTGACATGTGAGTTACTGAATCCACTTCCAAATAGGCTCCACCACTACAGCATGTGAGGGAACTGGTCACATACAAATCCCTCAAAGATGGAAGACACATTGCTTATAGATAACTCCAGAAGTAGTAGTCCCGCGGTTTGAGTCAACATAGAAATAACATACACATACAACCCTGGGATCGGCAGTTGAAAGCAGAGTGCTGGAGACTGCGTTGTCAGACAGTTGTTACTGAAAGTAATGGGTTGTATTGTTTCCCCTCGCCAACTTTATTGCCATGAGCCAGCATTTCCTTCACTGTTGTGAAATTGTCGAACACTTTCTTCCCTTTATGCTTCATCATCTTTCTGTGACTTAATTCTACAATGTTCACTTCCTTTTTCTCTTCTGTTTCTTTCAATGTTTCCAGCTTGGCTTTCACCAGTAACTCTTTTTTCTTTTTGTAATCTTTAGCTTTTTCTAAGTGGCGCTTGCGGTCTTCTTTTGACCAGTAGCGTCCAGTTTTCATTTCAGACATGGCATCATCATCTGTGGTCAGTCCGCACCTCTCCTCACTGATTTTCTTGGCTCTTTCCTTTGAGAAGTTTACTACGGACTGGGCGACGGGTGATGTATCGTGTACCATCTGGCCGCCGTTTGACCTACCCACTCCATCTGACCGCTGTCAGATGGCGCTGCCTGGCCAGTAATATTTTTCCCACCGTCACCGGTAGCATCATTACCACTGCCAGGGTTAGAATGTCCCTGGCGATTTGACATGACCTCGTAGACGGGTCTGTTGTTCTAGCTGCTGTTGAAACAGCTTCTGTTGGACAGCTAATAGTGTGCTGTAGGTTGGCACGGTTTGTGTACATGACATCGGCACATCGGAGGTACTAAGTCCTTGCAGGGACTCTCCCATGTGTGCCTGATGGATCAGTCCAGCTTTCATGCTTTCAGCAATGCTCACAGCTCGGATATTATGAGACGAACTTGACCCCTTTAGGACGTCCATGACCACTGTCCTCACTGGAATAATCCCGGGGTTTTGTGGGCGTTTGTGTTTGTTTTTCTGTGTCACTAGAAATGAGGCCGGATGAGCCACTTGACGGTGTGGCTAAACACAGCATGGAGCCACTGATCCCTGGCTCCTCGCTGGGTTCTTGCGAGGCAGGGTTGAGTTCAAGGGTCAGAGGCGTGCTTCGGCATGACTCTCCTGTGTTGTACGCACTTGTAGTAGTCCACATGTCTCTTTCCTTGTCACACACCCCCATACTTTTAGCTGAGCTTGAGCTGGTGTTGGTGTTGGAACTGAATTCTGAATTGACTCCTCGAGTTGAGGACAATGTTGATGTGACAGAGGATGTCACAGCAGAGCCGTTACTAGCCAGCGTAACTTTTTGCTGGGCCCAAATTGTTTGTAGTGTTGTTGTTGTTTGTAGAAACATTTCCTGAATTGGATGTCATGTGGCCAGATTTTCTCATAAAAGTAGAGTCTAAGAGATGTTTAGAGTACTCCAAGCGTGTGCCCATGCGGGGCACGATTCTGGGGTTTCTCTGGCCGTCTCCGCGAAGAGCTTCTGTGTGACCTAACAGAGCCATCTGCTGTTGTTCCCACAGTTGATTGTCAAAGAGATCTTGGTATTCAACCTAAAGTGACAAGAAAAAGAAACAATTATAACCTTACCTCAAGAATGACCCAATCATATAAGATTATTCTATTGAGCAATAAGTAGCAGAAACAAACACAACTAGTCAGAAATGTAAACACAGAAGTCACAAACAATAAGTTGCATGATTTATTGCCTGGCATATTTTCCTGCATCTTGTCGGGTGCATACTGCAGAGTTATATATTACATGAAGTGAATGAATGAATGATACTTTAGCAATATATTGTTTATGGCTTCTGTGTTAAATTTTATAATTCCCTTGTTTCTATTGATTGAGTAGGATAGTGAGGTTTTGATGTTATTCTGATCTGGTCTTGTCTTAGATCCACCATTTACTAATGGAATACGTTGAATACATTGTTTTGAATTTATGTCAGACATTATTGCATCATTGGCACCTTGCCGTCTTGACAGACGATAGTTTGTAAGGGATGGAGTTATTGCCTCTCCATAGCACAAAGCCTGGGCTAAAATATAGAGATCATGTGTTGCCCATGCAGCATGATCCCTCTCTCGGCCTGCCTAGTTCACTCCAGAGGAAAGGTAACACCTCTACATCTGGAACAAGGCAAGCTGCAGAAGCTGCCGGATCAGCAAAGCAATGCTCTAATTGTCCGCCTGTCGGAGCTTCGATCCTAGACCAGCCGCCAACCAAGGCTTAGGGCCTGGTCTGCCCTGCCATGACACTTTGTCTTTAGGTTGCATTTCCTTGCACCAGGAATTGCGCTCTTCCGCCCGAAGCCGTTGGCACAATGTGGGGTGTCGGGTTTTGGTAAGCGCCGCCCAACGTTCGGCGCTAACAGAAAGCAGGTAGTACCGTCTACTGTTATACGGTAGCTCAGTCATATCTGACTAAGACCTGACACAAATTATTGCATAATCTCACATAAATACAAATAAAATTGCAATGAGCCCACCACAAAGTCACATGTAAAGTAAATATGAAATGTTGGTTCATTGACAGAAAAAAAGTGGTAGGACATGCGCAATGAAACTTTTGAAATTTGGTACTAGTAAAATTTGACTAGTTATTGGTTTTATTTTTACTTCTGATTTGCAAAATGCTGGGATAAAAACAACAGAATACTGATGTTATCCAAATAAAATCACATGAACTTCATATAAGAACTCAAAATGCAAAAAACCTGTCAAAGTAATGTTCAACTTGACAGTTTGGCAGATATATCCCGCACAATGTGCTATCTGGCATAATCACTGCATCTGTTCTGGTGTGTACTGAAGAGTTATTATTATTTTTGGATATGCATTCTCTCGCTTTGAACCCAAACATAGTCCACACACGTGCTGCTACTTCTAGTCCACTGAATTAATTTTTGTGTGTGGATTAGCTTTCCCTATTACCAGTGTTCCTCGCCATCTGGCAAACCCACTCCATCTTCTGAGGTACTTGTAATTTATGTTCACAAGTCAAGGACGAGAAGTCAACATTTTAGTCCAACTGACCGGTGTAGGGGTTGAACCTGCTACCTCAGCATCAGCACACCAAAAGTTTAAGAGCGAGTGCTCTTATCCATTCGTTATATATCACATGAAGTGAATAGATGAATCCTTGTCTGGTGAAAACACAAATCACATCTTCTTCTTCAGCTTTCCGAGCCATTGAGGTTCTTTGCTGCAAATACAATCCGTCTCCATTCGTCTCTCTGGTGGACCTTCTCCTGCCAGTCGCTGATTCCAAGTGCTTGTAGGTCTGTACATGTATTATCTCTCCACCGTCTTCTTGGTCTACCTCGGGGTCTACGGTCATTTATTTTCTGAGTGTAAGCGAGTTTTGTTTCCCTATTATCTTCCATTCTTTCTATATGCCCCAGCCATTGTAGTCTATTAGCCTTCATGATACCAGTGATTAGCGGGGACTTAAACAGATCATAAATGTCTTTGTTACTTCTTCTTTTCCACTCTCCACTTTGTGTATCCCTAATGGGTCCAAAGATGCGTCTTAAAATTTTGTTCTCAAAGGTTTGTAACAAGGCTTCGTCTCCTTTCGTTGTACTCCAGGTTTCAGAGCCATACAGCACAACTGGTCTGATCAGTGTTTTGTATATTTTGATTTTGGTGTTACGAGATAGCACCTTTGATTTTAGTAGATGTTGTAGTGCATAGTATATACAAATACATAGTATATACAAATCACATAGTCAGTTATATATCACATGAAGTGAATAGATGAATCCTTGTCTGGCTAAAACACAAATCACATAGTCAGTTATATATCACATGAAGTGAATAGATGAATCCTTGTCTGGCTAAAACACAAAGCACATAGTCAGTGATACTATTTGAATGTGGAACATTTGTTATCTTCGAGATAATTAAAGACTCGCTGCTTGTTTTTTTTTTAATGTGCAAGTGAAAGCTTCAGCACACTTTATTATTCATTTGTCCTTCGCCGAATAAAGTATACAGAATATTTTTTATTTGTTGACCACATGGTCATAATTTAGCAGGTACTGGGCGATAGATGAGGCTGCATTTATATGACCCACTGACCGAACATGGTTTTCAGAAAATTGTTTGATTTTCTTTTTCTCCCATATGTGTATGTGTTCAGCTGCTTTATTTGCTAACTGTCATTCTGTTCTACCTATGTAAGTCATGTGACACATTGAGGATAACAAATGCTCCACAGTTAAAGTTTCAGTGACTACATGTGTTAAATATTTCAATAAGAAAACAATTTGTCGATTTACGCCACATGATATCTAACTCTGAGTACGCACCCTAATGAGATGCAACAAAATATGCCAGAAAACACATGTAACCTATTGTTTATGACTTTTATGTTTAGATACTTATCTTGTTTTCTGTCATACATAAAGAGATATTCAAGGAGCAAAGAATAACATAGACAAACAGAAAAATTTATGAGAAAGTCCTACAATGAAACAAAATGAAAACCATAAATTGATTAGAGAAACTAGGCGTAAAGAGTCAAGATAGTTTGAACATGTTATGAGAAAAAATAAATGTGAAAAAATAGTGACAACTGGCTAAATTGATGGGGGGAAAAGCAAAGGGAAGGCAAAGAAATAAATAAATGCTTGGATGGCTAGGCTATATGGCATAATCAGGACAATAATAGACCCGATCCAAGATTCTGGTGACAATGTGAGGTGACAATTCAAAACCACCCCACACTTATGAGCAAGACACATGATGATGATGCATGCAGTTTCAAACATTACCAGAGAATACTCCTACCTGTATATCCTCCAGGTCTCTGTTGAGTACAGCCAGACCAGGCTCGAGGTGACATTCTGTTGCCTGTTTGCCATCCTGCTGGCCAGCATTATGAATGTCTAGCACATCATGAAACCTGGCACAGATGTCAGCTGGAATGTCGCTAGATAGGAAACCGCTGCCGTAGCTGTGTTGTTGCTGCTGCTGTCTACACATCATCATCTGTTGCAGGCTGAGACTTTCATAGTCTGTTTCCTGGAAATACAGCAGAGATCATTGCTATGATTTGTGATGACTAGATTCGGAGACTATGTTACTTCACAACAAAATGGCAGAAAGCTGTTTGCTGAACTGGCTGGTTTTGCATTATGCAGTAATGTATGTGCAACTGCTCTTTGTTTTAGTGACTGTTGCTTCCATCAAAGATCAACTGTAACTTTAGTGGTGGATTGTTGTGTTGGCATTTTGGCAGCAGCCTTAAGCATGTATGCCTGTGCATGCTGTTGGTTTGTTGGGACTGCTGTCTGTTCCACTTTTCAATAGGACAGTGATGAGTATTTTGTGTGATATTCACTGGTTAGTTAGTTAGTTAGTCGACAGATCATCCTCGTTGCACATCGAACCATTCAGTCCATAAGTGCTCGGATCCCCTCCTCAGCAAATCCCGCAGCGTGTAGCGGCTAACAACTAAAACGTAAACACAGACTGCTGATAACCACACACGCTGCTGAAAATTCACTCAAGGATGGCTTCGCTCGATGCACGAACTCCGTAGCACCCGCGCAGATCTTGAGTAGAAACTCCTGGTTTTACATCCTGGCACACCAATTACATGCAAGAGATGAATAAATCCATCCCCTACGCGAAAAAGTTAACGAACACAAAACAACACGACCGTCCGTCGCCATCTTGAAACCGGAAGTCCTGTTCACTGGTACAGGAACTGAGCTTTATGAAGTGACCCATTGCTGTGAAGTTGGAACTGCCACTAACGACCATGTACATTGTTTCAATTGAAACTTCTATGAGTTATAATTTTCTTATATTGCAGTTGTTTTATTTTAATGTATAATTCTTAGATAAGCCAAGCAATTACATGCTCTGTCAGCTGGTGTAGGCTTTCATGTCTCTCCACAGATCTCAGTCATTGATGCTCTCTGGATTAACTCTGCTGCTGATATACCTCTATTGTCCTCACTGATCAAATAATGCTATTTGTCTTTCTTGTAGTTGAACATAATGTTGCAAAGCTGCATTTCAGAAAATGAAAACTATCTTCGCAATAAGTCTCTATCATTGAATGTCAGAAAGAGAATGCTGGAATGTTATATGGAAACTGTTTTGCTGCATGACAGTAATTCATGGAACATGAAGGAACAAATTAAGAGACTATGGAGATTGGTGTGTCATGGATGTAGATTGTATGGACAAGATGGTTGTGTCACAGATGTCCATGTGATGACAGATTATTGTAGTATTTATTTGCATGAGGAAAGATTAGAGCTTCATAGATGTGGACTAAAATGGCAGATTGTGTGTACAATGGATGTGGATTGAGAGAACCTGTATCATGGTTTAGGATTGAGAGACCAGATTGTTGTATCATGAATGTGGATTGGAAGGATAGATTATTGTATCATGGCTATGAACTAGGACAAGAGTGTTGTGTCATGGATGTGAAATGAGAGGACATATTGTCTCATGGATGTAGATTACTGTCACACAAACACACATGTGTCACAGATGTAGACGACTATCTCACCTGTTCACAACTCTCTTCATTCCTAGTACTCTCATCAGTACGACCAAATCCACTGTCCTTCTCATGTCTCTGGGACGAGGTCTCTGTGGCAGTTGTGTCTGTGGCACCACCCTCTTCATCAACATTATGCTAATGACAACAACAGCAATTAATGGATCAATAATTAGTTGGCTATATTTCAACACATAACAGAAATATGTTTTATGGTTATAAGAGCTCTACATTGTTATTCAGAAACAATAAAGAAACAAAACCTTAAATCTGATTTTGAATCAGTGGTGTAATTGTACCAAAGCTCTATCCTGGTGCTTATTTAATGTAAGAAGGGTACATCACTCTGGATAGGATATATGTATAAATACAAACAATGGGAAACCCATGAATAGTATAACTAGAAAAAGCCTTTGTCTGGAATCCACAGAGCACAGGAAAGAGAGGAAGACCTAAACACACACACAGAAGAGACATAAATAAGGTGGGGAGGGCATGGACGGAGCTGCATGAAACAATAGAAGATAGGATGGCTGAGAGAGAGAGAGAGACAGACATAATGTGGGGAGGGCATGGACAGAGCTGCATGAAACAGTAGAAGATAGGATGGCTGAGAGAGAGAGAGAGAGAGAGAGAGAGAGAGAGAGAGAGAGAGAGAGAGAGAGAGAGAGAGAGAGAGAGAGAGAGAGAGGGAGTGAGAGAGAGAGAGAGAGGGAGTGAGAGAGAGAGAGGGAGAGAGAGAGAGAGAGAGAGAGAGAGAGAGAGACACACACACAGACTGACAGACAGACAAAGAGACAGAGTGTATGAGACCTATGTCCCAAAAGAGGACAAAAGGCAAAAGAGAAGAGTGAGATAAACACACTGATATCATGTGCCTATGCAAACTCAATGAAACACATCACTGGGAACTGAACCCTGGACACCGGAGGTGGCCAGTGTATGCTATACTACTCCACCTTGCAGGTGAATCGATGCGTGACATTCTGCACAAAGCAGGTCAGTCTTCACCTTTGCCAGCATGCTTTGTAAATCAATTACAATCAAACTGTAGTTTGTTCTCCAATCAGTGGAAATCTGTAGTAACCGCCTCCACCTCCATTCTCAGACTTGAGGTTGTGGTATCATATGCCAAGCTCTCCTTTACTAAACATTGACCATTTGCTTTTGCTATGAATCCCTAGGCACTTTTTGGCCTCTTAACACAGAGCTATCGGTATAGATAATCACATTGCCAGGACAATAGTAGTATACCTAGAATGAGCGTGCTGCTTGCCTCATCATCATCATGTGTCAGGTGTTTTTTGCAGAACGTCGCTCTCATCAAAGCCCCACTTCAGTTTCTGGATTCTTGGTCAGTTTTCCTGTTCCATAAATTTTCATGCTCAAAGCATCTGCAATGACCTGTGTCCATCGATTCTTCTTCTTTCATTTGTTTGAAAATTGTCTATATCTGCAGTGTTGTCTCTTGTATGTATTGCACTATATTTTTCTAGTTCACTCAGTGATTCATAGAGTTTATCCTCCACTGTTGTTTCTCTAGGCCAGAAGATTTGCCTAGATATGTAGTATTTTGGGCAGTCTTGGAGTATGTGATCTGCTGTCTGCAGCATCAATCCACATGTGCACATGGCTGTTTCACCAATCGTGAATTTTGTATACATGTAGTTACATAATCTATTATGTCCTGTTCTTAGGAACCATGCCTACCAATAATTTTTTCCCCAAGTGTCTGTGACATTTCAGATGGTCAAGATATTTCAGTTTTCAAGACACGATGCTCTGTATGAGCCAGATTTCTTCCATATTCAGAGTTTGTAGAATGCCAGAATTCTTCTTCTTCTTGGTCCAGGATATTCTAAACACTTTTCTGTAGCATTTAAGCTCAAAAGTCAGAGTTTTGTTTTTACTGGCACTTTGGCGTCATGACAGATGATAGTTTATTACATTGTGTTTAAAAACAAGGCATAATAACAACTCATGGTGGGGACCAGGAATGGAGTTATACCCCTCCATGGCACAAAGCCTGGGCTGAATTGTAATGACCATGTGGTGCCTATGCAACATGGTCAATCTCTCAGCCAGTCTAGTTTACTCCAAAAGAAAGGTAACACCAATACATCTGGAACAAGACAAGCTGTTTCTTGTTTAGTGATTGCAAAATGGTCCGTGACTCATGTTTGCCTAACAGAATGGAACTGTCACCACCAGATACTAGCAAAATAAGTTATTCAGGAATGAACATCCCAGAATGACAACACTATTTTGGAGACAAATTGTGCTCCTAGAAAAACATCAACTGAGTGGTAGCTGCAAGAACTCACCCTGGCCAACATGGACGCCATAAACTGCATGTTGTCATGGTGATGTTTCTCCAGCAACTCCATGTGCAAATCATCCAGCACCGTGTTGGGCTCTTCCATGTAGCCATCGTCAAACTGTTGGGACCAAACAGTATTAGATTACTGGAGTGGAACATCAGCAGTCTGTGCAAGCAAACAACACTTTTCCTGTGGTAACACCTCTGTCCTCAACAACGCACCGTATGTGATTGGCTATCCTTCATGTGTGCATCTTGTCATGCGTAATTATTTGTTGTTGTTGCCTATCCTATTGACAGGACATTGCTGTCAACACCAGCACTGCTGTTGTTGATGTCTTGGCAAGTTTACATTCAGTAGTTGCCATTGCTTTCTGAACGACCAGCTCCCATACCAGCATGTTAAAACCCAGTGCGACACGGTCTGCATGTGTAATTATACTTACTTCAAAATATGCTTAGCATATCTGACAGTGCATTAGTTGTTTGCAAGATGTATATGTTTGGACTCTATAAAAGTAAAGCTCTTATGATTGTGTTGCTGTTAATGTTGTCTCCTTTAGATACATACATATATTATTATTGAATGATAATAATTTTAATCTCATCATCATCATCATCAAGTGCCCTGCCAGCTGGCGTAGGCGTTCATGATTCTCCACAGATCTGAGTCTTTGATTTTACCCTAGTGTGAGGAAATGCAACCTAAAGACTAAATGTCATGACAGGGCAAACCAGGCCCTAAGCCTTGGTTGGCAACTGGTCTAGGGTGAAAGTTTCGACAGGCAGACGGTTAGAGCATTGCTTTGCTGATCTGACAACTTCTGCAGCTTATCTTGTTCCAGACATATTGATGTTACCTTTCCTCTGTAGTAAACTCGGCAGGCTGAGAGAGGGATCATGCTGCATGGGCAACACCTGGTCTCTACAACTCAGCCCAGGCTTTGTGCTACAGCGAGGCATATCTCCATCCCTGGTCCCCGCCATGGGTTGTGGTTGTGCCTTTTCTGAAGCATAATGTTACACACTGGACTTCCGGTCGCCAACATGGCGGTTAGGCATTGAACCATTAAGGTCTGTGGCATGTTTATGCTTGCAGCTATGGTTTGCAATTGCATTTTCCTCATGTTGGACTGGTAGTACATGGTTCCGTCGCCCTGCTACGGAGTGAGTGCGTGGGCGACAATGTGAGCTATGAATTTCGCGTGGAATGCTTTTACATCTGTCCTGTACAGTGACCTGCATGTTCGGAACAATGGATACCGGCTGTTGCTAAACTGACTGATGTGCCTTTTTGGTTCACGAGTGCATTTTTCAGGAGACTCCTGGGAGTCTGCGCTGAAGCTGCGGAGTTCGTGCTTTATGCGACACTTTCAGTGGGTCGCCCTGCGGTAAAAGACCGAGCCATGTGAGAAAACCCGGGTCAATGAATTCTTTCTGGTGACTGCCGAATCCATTGACGATGAGCTGTGGTTTTTGTGGATCAATTTTGTGTTAGCGGCATTATGCACAGTGTAGCTGTGCGGGCTGTTGACTTGCCGAGATTCCTATCTGTTCCACTTTTCACATTGGGGAGCATTTTGTGTGATGTTCACTGGCACAGAAATGGAGCATAATGGGGTCGACTCGTTGCCGTGAAGTTGGAACCTCGACTGACTGACTGACTGACTAACTAACTAACAATGTTACACAAACTATCGCCTGTCAAGATGGCAAGCTGCTAGCATGATAATAACAGGTTTGTGAGTGTGGTATGGTGGTTGCAGCAACTACACATGGACAAAACAAGAAAGGAATTTATGAAAGGTCTAGCAAACCACTAGGGAAATTATTTTATCCAAAGCAAAATGTTCACAAAACTATGGTGGAAACTGCATGAAAAACGTTCGTCACAAATTCTGAAACTTCAATTACCCCACTTCACAATATATAATCACCATTTTGTTTCTATGTAAAATAGTATTACCATTATGTTGTATATTTAGTCTATTATTATCATTCTGTTTTATATGTAATATATTATTACCACTCTGTTTATATTCAATATATTATGATCCTTCTGTTTTTATATCTTTTTGTCTCCCCTTTTAACTTTGGGTGATGATTATGTTAATCCACTATCCTAGGATGTCGTGTACAATAAGACCTTGTGATCATATGTCTAGCATAAATAAAAGAGAGAGAGAGAGGAAGAGAGAGAGAGAGAGAGAGAGAGAGAGATGAAGAGAAAGAGAGAGAGAGAGGAAGAGAGAGAGGAAGAGAGAGAGAGAGGAAGAGAGAGAGAGAGAGGAAGAGAGGGAGAGCATATCGAGAGAGACAAGAGAGTGACTGTGAGGGAGAGAGAAGAGAGAGATTGTGAGGGGGAGAGAGAGACTTGAGGGAGAGAGAACAGAGACAGAGAGACTGTGTGAGAGAGACAGAGAGAGAGAGAGAGAGAAAGAGAGAGAGACAGAAAGAGGAGAGAGAGACTGAAGTAAGAAAGCAAAGAAGGATTCTAATAAAACTGGACAAAAGAATACACATTACATAGAAATCAAGACATACCTGTAGTTGTGGGCGAGCTACGGTCAGCGAGATGTCCGTACCTTTGCCAGAAAACAATGAAATGGCTTCAGATCGGCTGCGGACATCCACTCCATTGATCTAACAAATTATGCACAAATGTTAGTGGTGATGTGATGTTATATGTCTCGTTTTACATCCATTGACCAGTCTGACTACACAGACAGCTAATTACAACATTGCAATGCTATGAATAAACTGTCCTACAAATAGCAAACAATATGCATTGTCACCCAGTGACTTTTATGGTCTTTACTAAATTACTATGTGGTTTAACTGTTTCAGCTGAAATATAAATATAAATATAATATTCATTTATTCACTTCATATGGTAAATAACTTTGCAGTATGCACCTGACAAGATGCAGCGAAATATGCCAGGCAATAAATCGTGCAATATATTGCTTGTGGCTTCTGTATTTAAACTCAATTATCAGTTTTTGATGTGGCTAATTAGGGTGATCCTCTATCACAGGAGAAGTAAGGCGCCTCCTTCCCTCTGCTAACCTATGGGACACCCTTGGACAAGGTGGATTACCCATTAAGAAGCCCTGATCAGGATAATGTGAAATTATGAGATCAGGTGGTGGATAGAGCTGGGGAGCAGCTATGGGACAATTGTTGGTTATGACCTGAAGTTTCATGACTGTAAGCAGATCTCTTGATAGAGGCAGTAGCTACAGTCACCGACCAGTATGGTCACTGCCAAGATGGAAAGTCATGGCAAAGTACTTTCTTTACATATACTTCTCAGATCATGTGGGGTGAGGGGGTGGGGTATCTACACTTCAGGAGTAACCTCCCCTTACAGGAAAAAAGGCGTGTCAGCCATGATGTTGAGGTAACTCTAATTTGGTGAACAAAAAAGCTAATTATTTCTGTCAACTTTATATTGATGGTCTGTCTAAAAAATGTGGACCCGCCTCTTCTGATTTGAAACATCTATTCATCTTGTTGCATACATTAACCCTTCTTTGCATGAATGATACCATTATTAAAGTTTTTTAAACAAAAGTGAAGAACACTGTTACATAGCACATACGGTATAAAACCCACGAGTTTATGATGTGGTTGATATCAAGCCAGCTGCCTTTACTTCCTGAAACATTTCCTGGTACCTACTTAAGGCTGAGTTGACCAGGGAGCTTAGGTAATTACAAAAATATGTCTGAGATTTGAACCCATGACAAACAACCAATCAGTGGCATAAAACATAACAATTCTTGCCATATTCTCGAGAGAATCAGTCAAAGGGGTAACAACGAGAATGCGTGAGCACGAGAATGTTACAGGAACGTCTAATTGGTAACATAGAATAGTGAATTTTGAACTAATAGTTGGAGGAATGGTTGTCTTGAACAATGATACACGACTAACTCTCATTATACGCAAACAATTCACTATGCAAATAAATTAACCACTTTCAAATGAATGATACACATAACTTAAGAGTTTTAAACAAAACAGAGAACAACGTTGGACAAATGACATCCAGAAAAAACCCACAGATTTATGAAGGTTGATAAAGCAAGCTTAACATTGAAACATTCACGGTACCTATTAAACGATGACCAGAACTATAGATTACCAAAAAATGACCGAGATAAAAACATTGGCACACAACCAAATCAGCAGCAAAAACATAACAATTGACATCACAACAAATTCACCAGACATGCAAGACGATCAACAACATGAGACCCAAACAAGATAACACAACGAGCAATCGGAAGCCACAAAGATAAACAACACAGGAACGTGACACAGCATCGGCACACACCTTGGAAATCGGAACATTTAGACTAAATAGTGGATGACAAAGATGACGGGACATGACTGGACAACAACCTTACATCACAAACTAATACACCAAACAAGACGACAAACGAACACAAACAAGATGAACAACAACCCAAACTAACAACAAACTGACAACCCAAACAAGATGACACAGAGACAAACAAGCAGTTGGGCACACACACACTGTAACAACTGCAGTGGCACCACACCTCGATGACTCCTCCCTGCCTGCTACTCTGCCGCACTCAGGGTCAACCTGGCAACAGAAGAAATCAGGTCAGGGAAACCAAGAATGATCAAAACAATAAGTACTAAGTGCACTAAGATTCAATGAGCATGATTCAGAAAGTCGAAGCTGGATCTGTACGTAGACAGTGGAACTGAGTCGCTGCAGGTCGAAGCTGGATCTGTACGTAGACAGTGGACTGAGTCGCTGCAGGTCGAAGCTGGATCTGTACGTAGACAGTGGACTGAGTCGCTGCAGGTCGAAGCTGGATCTGTACGTAGACAGTGGACTGAGTCGCTGCAGGTCGAAGCTGGATCTGTACGTAGACAGTGGACTGAGTCGCTGCAGGTCGAAGCTGGATCTGTACGTAGACAGTGGACTGAGTCGCTGCAGGTCGAAGCTGGATCTGTACGTAGACAGTGGACTGAGTCGCTGCAGGTCGAAGCTGGATCTGTACGTAGACAGTGGACTGAGTCGCTGCAGGTCGAAGCTGGATCTGTACGTAGACAGTGGACTGAGTCGCTGCAGGTCGAAGCTGGATCTGTACGTAGACAGTGGACTGAGTCGCTGCAGGTCGAAGCTGGATCTGTACGTAGACAGTGGACTGAGTCGCTGCAGGTCGAAGCTGGATCTGTACGTAGACAGTGGACTGAGTCGCTGCAGGTCGAAGCTGGATCTGTACGTAGACAGTGGACTGAGTCGCTGCAGGTCGAAGCTGGATCTGTACGTAGACAGTGGACTGAGTCGCTGCAGGTCGAAGCTGGATCTGTACGTAGACAGTGGACTGAGTCGCTGCAGGTCGAAGCTGGATCTGTACGTAGACAGTGGACTGAGTCGCTGCAGGTCGAAGCTGGATCTGTACGTAGACAGTGGACTGAGTCGCTGCAGGTCGAAGCTGGATCTGTACGTAGACAGTGGACTGAGTCGCTGCAGGTAGAAGCTGGATCTGTACGTAGACAGTGGACTGAGTCGCTGCAGGTCGAAGCTGGATCTGTACGTAGACAGTGGACTGAGTCGCTGCAGGTCGAAGCTGGATCTGTACGTAGACAGTGGACTGAGTCGCTGCAGGTAGAAGCTGGATCTGTACGTAGACAGTGGACTGAGTCGCTGCAGGTCGAAGCTGGATCTGTACGTAGACAGTGGACTGAGTCGCTGCAGGTCGAAGCTGGATCTGTACGTAGACAGTGGACTGAGTCGCTGCAGGTCGAAGCTGGATCTGTACGTAGACAGTGGACTGAGTCGCTGCAGGTCGAAGCTGGATCTGTACGTAGACAGTGGACTGAGTCGCTGCAGGTCGAAGCTGGATCTGTACGTAGACAGTGGACTGAGTCGCTGCAGGTCGAAGCTGGATCTGTACGTAGACAGTGGACTGAGTCGCTGCAGGTAGAAGCTGGATCTGTACGTAGACAGTGGACTGAGTCGCTGCAGGTAGAAGCTGGATCTGTACGTAGACAGTGGACTGAGTCGCTGCAGGTCGAAGCTGGATCTGTACGTAGACAGTGGACTGAGTCGCTGCAGGTCGAAGCTGGATCTGTACGTAGACAGTGGACTGAGTCGCTGCAGGTCGAAGCTGGATCTGTACGTAGACAGTGGACTGAGTCGCTGCAGGTCGAAGCTGGATCTGTACGTAGACAGTGGACTGAGTCGCTGCAGGTAGAAGCTGGATCTGTACGTAGACAGTGGGACTGAGTCGCTGCAGGTCGAAGCTGGATCTGTACGTAGACAGTGGACTGAGTCGCTGCAGGTCGAAGCTGGATCTGTACGTAGACAGTGGGACTGAGTCGCTGCAGGTCGAAGCTGGATCTGTACGTAGACAGTGGACTGAGTCGCTGCAGGTCGAAGCTGGATCTGTACGTAGACAGTGGGACTGAGTCGCTGCAGGTCGAAGCTGGATCTGTACGTAGACAGTGGACTGAGTCGCTGCAGGTCGAAGCTGGATCTGTACGTAGACAGTGGACTGAGTCGCTGCAGGTCGAAGCTGGATCTGTACGTAGACAGTGGACTGAGTCGCTGCAGGTCGAAGCTGGATCTGTACGTAGACAGTGGTACTGAGTCGCTGCAGGTCGAAGCTGGATCTGTACGTAGACAGTGGACTGAGTCGCTGCAGGTCGAAGCTGGATCTGTACGTAGACAGTGGACTGAGTCGCTGCAGGTCGAAGCTGGATCTGTACGTAGACAGTGGACTGAGTCGCTGCAGGTCGAAGCTGGATCTGTACGTAGACAGTGGACTGAGTCGCTGCAGGTCGAAGCTGGATCTGTACGTAGACAGTGGACTGAGTCGCTGCAGGTCGAAGCTGGATCTGTACGTAGACAGTGGACTGAGTCGCTGCAGGTCGAAGCTGGATCTGTACGTAGACAGTGGGACTGAGTTCGCTGCAGGTCGAAGCTGGATCTGTACGTAGACAGTGGACTGAGTCGCTGCAGGTCGAAGCTGGATCTGTACGTAGACAGTGGACTGAGTCGCTGCAGGTCGAAGCTGGATCTGTACGTAGACAGTGGACTGAGTCGCTGCAGGTCGAAGCTGGATCTGTACGTAGACAGTGGACTGAGTCGCTGCAGGTCGAAGCTGGATCTGTACGTAGACAGTGGACTGAGTCGCTGCAGGTCGAAGCTGGATCTGTACGTAGACAGTGGACTGAGTCGCTGCAGGTCGAAGCTGGATCTGTACGTAGACAGTGGACTGAGTCGCTGCAGGTCGAAGCTGGATCTGTACGTAGACAGTGGGACTGAGTCGCTGCAGGTCGAAGCTGGATCTGTACGTAGACAGTGGACTGAGTCGCTGCAGGTCGAAGCTGGATCTGTACGTAGACAGTGGACTGAGTCGCTGCAGGTCGAAGCTGGATCTGTACGTAGACAGTGGACTGAGTCGCTGCAGGTCGAAGCTGGATCTGTACGTAGACAGTGGACTGAGTCGCTGCAGGTCGAAGCTGGATCTGTACGTAGACAGTGGACTGAGTCGCTGCAGGTCGAAGCTGGATCTGTACGTAGACAGTGGGACTGAGTCGCTGCAGGTCGAAGCTGGATCTGTACGTAGACAGTGGGACTGAGTCGCTGCAGGTCGAAGCTGGATCTGTACGTAGACAGTGGGACTGAGTCGCTGCAGGTCGAAGCTGGATCTGTACGTAGACAGTGGACTGAGTCGCTGCAGGTCGAAGCTGGATCTGTACGTAGACAGTGGACTGAGTCGCTGCAGGTCGAAGCTGGATCTGTACGTAGACAGTGGACTGAGTCGCTGCAGGTCGAAGCTGGATCTGTACGTAGACAGTGGACTGAGTCGCTGCAGGTCGAAGCTGGATCTGTACGTAGACAGTGGACTGAGTCGCTGCAGGTCGAAGCTGGATCTGTACGTAGACAGTGGACTGAGTCGCTGCAGGTCGAAGCTGGATCTGTACGTAGACAGTGGACTGAGTCGCTGCAGGTCGAAGCTGGATCTGTACGTAGACAGTGGACTGAGTCGCTGCAGGTCGAAGCTGGATCTGTACGTAGACAGTGGACTGAGTCGCTGCAGGTCGAAGCTGGATCTGTACGTAGACAGTGGACTGAGTCGCTGCAGGTCGAAGCTGGATCTGTACGTAGACAGTGGACTGAGTCGCTGCAGGTCGAAGCTGGATCTGTACGTAGACAGTGGACTGAGTCGCTGCAGGTCGAAGCTGGATCTGTACGTAGACAGTGGACTGAGTCGCTGCAGGTCGAAGCTGGATCTGTACGTAGACAGTGGACTGAGTCGCTGCAGGTCGAAGCTGGATCTGTACGTAGACAGTGGACTGAGTCGCTGCAGGTCGAAGCTGGATCTGTACGTAGACAGTGGACTGAGTCGCTGCAGGTCGAAGCTGGATCTGTACGTAGACAGTGGACTGAGTCGCTGCAGGTCGAAGCTGGATCTGTACGTAGACAGTGGACTGAGTCGCTGCAGGTCGAAGCTGGATCTGTACGTAGACAGTGGACTGAGTCGCTGCAGGTCGAAGCTGGATCTGTACGTAGACAGTGGACTGAGTCGCTGCAGGTCGAAGCTGGATCTGTACGTAGACAGTGGACTGAGTCGCTGCAGGTCGAAGCTGGATCTGTACGTAGACAGTGGACTGAGTCGCTGCAGGTCGAAGCTGGATCTGTACGTAGACAGTGGACTGAGTCGCTGCAGGTCGAAGCTGGATCTGTACGTAGACAGTGGACTGAGTCGCTGCAGGTCGAAGCTGGATCTGTACGTAGACAGTGGACTGAGTCGCTGCAGGTCGAAGCTGGATCTGTACGTAGACAGTGGACTGAGTCGCTGCAGGTCGAAGCTGGATCTGTACGTAGACAGTGGACTGAGTCGCTGCAGGTCGAAGCTGGATCTGTACGTAGACAGTGGACTGAGTCGCTGCAGGTCGAAGCTGGATCTGTACGTAGACAGTGGACTGAGTCGCTGCAGGTAGAAGCTGGATCTGTACGTAGACAGTGGACTGAGTCGCTGCAGGTAGAAGCTGGATCTGTACGTAGACAGTGGACTGAGTCGCTGCAGGTCGAAGCTGGATCTGTACGTAGACAGTGGACTGAGTCGCTGCAGGTCGAAGCTGGATCTGTACGTAGACAGTGGACTGAGTCGCTGCAGGTCGAAGCTGGATCTGTACGTAGACAGTGGACTGAGTCGCTGCAGGTCGAAGCTGGATCTGTACGTAGACAGTGGACTGAGTCGCTGCAGGTCGAAGCTGGATCTGTACGTAGACAGTGGACTGAGTCGCTGCAGGTCGAAGCTGGATCTGTACGTAGACAGTGGACTGAGTCGCTGCAGGTCGAAGCTGGATCTGTACGTAGACAGTGGACTGAGTCGCTGCAGGTCGAAGCTGGATCTGTACGTAGACAGTGGACTGAGTCGCTGCAGGTCGAAGCTGGATCTGTAAGTAGACAGTGGACTGAGTCGCTGCAGGTCGAAGCTGGATCTGTACGTAGACAGTGGACTGAGTCGCTGCAGGTCGAAGCTGGATCTGTACGTAGACAGTGGACTGAGTCGCTGCAGGTCGAAGCTGGATCTGTACGTAGACAGTGGACTGAGTCGCTGCAGGTCGAAGCTGGATCTGTACGTAGACAGTGGACTGAGTCGCTGCAGGTCGAAGCTGGATCTGTACGTAGACAGTGGACTGAGTCGCTGCAGGTCGAAGCTGGATCTGTACGTAGACAGTGGACTGAGTCGCTGCAGGTCGAAGCTGGATCTGTACGTAGACAGTGGACTGAGTCGCTGCAGGTCGAAGCTGGATCTGTACGTAGACAGTGGACTGAGTCGCTGCAGGTCGAAGCTGGATCTGTACGTAGACAGTGGACTGAGTCGCTGCAGGTCGAAGCTGGATCTGTACGTAGACAGTGGACTGAGTCGCTGCGGAAGTCTGTTGTCCGTAAAGTCACCTTCATCTCCGTCCCGGGACATGCGGGAGTCGAGGGAAATGAACGATCTGATAAATTGGCTGGCTCTGCACCCCCTGTAGATGGCCAGCCCATGGATCGTGCCGATGTTATTAACGTCCTCAAATATATGACGAGAACAGAGTTCTTTGACGTCAGTGAATCCACATCGCTCTCCAGGATGAAAGACCTGGGAGTAAGAATCGGCACGGCCAGACGCAAGAGGTACATCGAGAAAACAAAGCGCCTCGTCATCCAACACAGAACTGGCACTATTAGCCACCGGACGCTGATGCATATGCTGGGGGGGGGGGGGGGGGATCTGAGCACCTATGGACCTGTCCGGAGTGCAATGAACATACCCCAACTGATAACTGATAACTGATCAAAACAATAAACCAAGATAACCGCAAATTATTACACCATCACAAGACACAGATTATGGCCACCACTGGGAAGAAAGAAATACTACAATGTAATATACAAGTAAATGGGAATTTTCTTAAGTGAATCGGTACAATTATCTAAGAACGGTCATAACATCTGAAGAATTGTCATGGCGAAGGTAGCCTTTTACAAGATGGAAAAAATACTGACCATTAAAAATATGTCAATTGCAACTAGAAAAAGAGTGTTGAAGTGCTACGTAGAACCTGTACTTTTGTTTGAATGTGAGATGTGGACAATGAGCAGACAAGCTGAAAAATATATAATGGCAGTGTAAATGCGATTAAAAATGCAAAGAATACCATGGACAGACAGAAAAACCAATAAGCAAGTCCACAAGAAGAACATGAAAACAGCAAACTGCTTATAGAAATTAGACGTATTCAGAATTTTTTGGGCACGTTATAAGAAGAAATAAACTGGAGAACTTGGTGACAACTGGCAAGATGGGGGGGGGGGGGGGGGGGGGGGGGGAGAGAAGAATAACAAGGGGAAGGCAGAGAAGTAAATATCTGGATGGCTTGGCCATGTGGCATGGTCGAGACAAGAACACGGAGCTGATCCACGACTCTGGTGATAGTGTAAGATGGCGAAACGTAACCGCCCAAGCTTATCGACATGATGATGCTGATTCTTAAACTCGGAAGAAACTGAAGTCTCTATTTCACAAAGTTGGTTGATGGTTGTGGGTGAAGTAGATCCTCTTAAACATTAGCCTATATTTTTAAAATGTTAATTAACTTTTTGTAGCTGTCTCCTGGCAAGCAATATCTTTAGTCCCAGTCAACCACCGACCATAGATACATTTAGTTCAGTAGTTTTCCATTGTCAACATTGAAATCCAAATGAAAGGCGTAGGGAATGACCCTCCTACTTTGCCATCAGCGCACCGAAGGTTCAAGTGCACGAAGCTTCCGAGGCCACGCAGACTGCCAGCTCATCGTGAACAAGCCTACAAATAAATGGCCTAGCGTGATCTAGTTGAAGGAAGATGCTCCGTTGGGAAAAGAAGAGAAGAAGTGTAAGTTTATCATCCTTAATGTCAACGTCTAACTTAGCTGTTTAGACAAGAGAAACGGGAGTATTTGTAGATATATCGTGCCAAACACGCATTCAGCCGAACACTGTAAACCAGCCAACAACATTCCCATTGGCGGGTGGTAAATGGACATGCCACTTAAGCATGATAAATCCACGGCACAAAAACGACATAATTATAGACACAGTGATAAACATGTCCTTCGCAAAATGCCTCTACACCCTGCGCCATATTTATCTTCCATGTCTCGATGCCATCCAGGAGAGGCAGCTATGTCAAAGGATGTCCTAACAAATTATGATCGATGCTGGTCGTAAACATAGGAACATGCACAGCAGCTTCCCATGACCTTTGGAATCATGTCCGCTGGGCGGCAAAAGAAGGGCGGCAAAATGGCTTCCCGACACGAAACAACGGCATTAGCGCTTGTACCAATACGTCTCCGACTTCTCGTGTTTGCTTCAGCATTCAAGGATACCATTTCGTTATGATTATTTTGTTTGTTTTTGCAAGCATGATTTGTTTCTTCTTGTCTATTTATCCTGCCGTTTTTATTTCTTTCTGTTTTGCAGTTTTCTCAAGCATTTATCTTGTATTACATGATTCAGTTGCCTCCCATATTTATCTCCTGTCTTATTGATTGTATGATTCAGTTTTGTGAAGTATTTTCTTTTTGTGTGATTCAGTTTTCTCAAGTATATCTTATTGTGTGATTCAGTTTTCTCAAGTATGTTCTTATTGTGTGATTCAGTTTTCTCAAGTATTTTCTTATTGTGTGATTCAATTTTCTCAAATATTTTCTTATTGCGTGATTCAGTTTTCTCAAGTATTTTCTGAAATTTTCTTATTGAGTGACTAAGTTTTCTCAAGTATTTCTTATTGTGCGATTCGGTTTTCTCAAGTATGTTCTTATTGTGTGATTCAGTTTTCTCAAGTATTTTCTTATTGCGTGATTCCATTCTCTGGTTTATTACGTGATTCGGTTTTCTCAAGTATTTTCTTATTATGTGATTCAGTTTTCTCAGGTATTTTCTTATTGTGTGATTCAGTTTTTTCAAGTATTTTTCTATTGCGCAATTCCATTCTCTGGTGTATTACGTGATTCAGACCGGCGTCTGTGGTCCGGGGATAGTGAAAGTAGCGACCGGGACAAATGAACACGTCTTGCGTGCTCTTTGCTGCTATCGGGAGTACCACATAGGGAGGGGGGGGGGGGGGGTACTCACTTACCTAGGCAACTTAAAAGGTTGCTCCTGTAGCCATAGTTCATAGCCATGCGGATGTGGAAAGCAAAGGAAAACTACCACCTTATGCGTACAAGCGTGCGTGCGCGTGTGTGTGCGTGCGCGTGTGTACGCGCGCGCGCGCGTGTGTAAATGGTCACTTTAAGTGCAAAAGGATGCCGCAACAACGTGTTCTTTTCTCCTCGCATTGATCATAAAAAGGAGAATTTCCACTCAGTACACGAACTCCGTAGCATCGACAAGATTACAAATGCGTATACACCAGAACCACACAAGCTGTAAATATTCTCTTCTGTGTGGGATGTCTAGTTTTAAAATGTAGTCTGGGCCACGGCCTACTCGGCTGTTCTATTGACGATTACCATCCGCTAAGGGCAACGTGCTCACGAGCTCCTCTGGATTTTCGTTCCTATCTGAGAAAGCCGGATGTCCAATCCACTTCTCTAAGATCTGGGGAGTATATTATCCTGTTCTGATTTTCTTGAAAATTCACTAGTTACCGTTAAATATACCGGGTGACTCGGGATAGAGACAGGCGTCAGACTTCCACGCCACTCATCCATATAAATGTGTGTGAATGTGGATATCTGTATGCATCTGTGTGTGTATGGGTATCTGTTTCTGGATATCTGTATGTATGTGTCTGTGTGTGTGTGTGTATGTACATATCCATATATGGGCGTCTGTACGCATGCATCTGTGTGTATGTGGGTATCTGTCTATGGAAATATGTATGTACGCGGTTGTGGATTAGTGAGTGTGTGCTCGACTTTTGTATGTTCCTATTCAGAAGTTGAGAGCTGAATTTGAACTAGCAATAACAGTCCTCGGTAAAAGATCACAGGCTTTCATACTACCACTGATAACAATATGGGGCTAGCATAATTTACTCAAGGCATATCCTCATAGGCATGCTAAAGGGCCATGTACTTGATTTATTTGTTATACGTTCTGCCCTTTTGTTCGATATACTCCCATACCACATTGTTTACCATATATTCTTCTGGTTATTAAGTCCACCACTCGTCCCTATAATTTATCCAGCCCTCTCGCCATCTTGAACCTAAATTACGAATCCCAGCATGCACTTGTCGTAACGGACATCCGCTGCACAACGTGGGGTCTGTGATATCTATCTGATTACCGGCGATGTTAATTCCCTTAACGAGAAGTGATGTCAGAAATGTCCGTAGGTCTTAATTGAGCGCTGACCAGGTAGGGGTCATGTTTATAGCTTGTGGAGAAGCGTTGCGATTGGAGATATTTCCGAGCCGGTGCTAAGGGCATTATCGGCCCGAGAAGAAGACAAAGAAGAAGAAGAAGAAGAAGAAGAAGAAGAAGAAGAAGAAGAAGAAGAAGAAGAAGAAGAAGAAGAAGAAGAAGAAGAAGAAAAAAAGAATAAGAAGAAACATTACTTGTGAATTGTCTGACAGGCTGATGATCAGATAGACACAAACAACACAACCACTGTTTTAACCAAGAAATTCCAGAGATAAATAAAACATAGATTCAGGAAGGAATTGATTCTGAGAAGAAATATTTCCAATTTCAAAGATGTCAGACTAGAGTGCTCTTGGCGTCTGATACATCATGTCGCGTATTACTATTCCAGATTTATTTTTAACTACATGCCAAACCAGGAACCAAGCTATAATTACCAGAGAATATATTTGTGACAAGTGCATTACTACTGCCTGTGTAGAATCATTTATTTGTTTAAAAACTAAATAAATAAACCCTGAATATCTACGAGAACCTGCCGTTGTTTACCCCAAACAATGGCAAACAACCCGCAGAGGCAATAAATAATGAAGACAGAGTAGAGTGCTTCTGTAGACAGATTTGTGGCCACAGTAGAAAACAACAGGGAACACGCGGGAGAAATGCCAATTGTTGTCTACCAGAGGTGACAGCAGACGGCCAGATATGAACAAGTTGATAAACAAACATTGATATATGCCAGCCCGGTGTATCGTCAACCCAGGCATTCCAACCCCAAAACTGACGTATTTTGAAACACAGAAGCCACAAACGTTTGGTTGCACGATTTATTGCCTGGCATATTCGCTGCATCTCGTCAGGTGCATAACACAGAAGTAAATGGATGGATTATATTTTGGTTGAAATACAAGGTGTATTTTTAATGACTGTGAAGTGTTTGCAAATATTGCCGGTACAAGTTTTGTATTTACCTATTATGTTGCATTAACTATATAGAGGGTGCATAAAAAACATGGACCGGCAATATTTTCAAACACTGCACAGTCATTAAAAATACACCCTATACTTAACACACATAGTCACTGATATTCTCCGAATGTGAAGCAATGTTATCCTCACGGTATCTGCAGAGATACTGTGAAATCTTTCTGCCGGTACGACCCAAAATTAGATTAATATTGCCTGGCGTCCCGGTTTTTTTGTGAAATAATTACACTGTCCCAAAAAATGTTAATGGTACAGAGATGCTGGTTTGTCCCGTTTTTTTTAAACAATTAAATTAAATTGTTTCTCGATTTTCAGTCGGTAAAGGCGTGGGCGTGATCGAAAAGATAATAGCGCTCGATCTTAAACTTCCGGGTTGCCGATGCCGAGGTAGGCGGCTCAACTTATGCACCGGTCATTAAGTTAACATCAAGAGTTGACTTCTCGTTCACAAAGTAATGGCAAACTACTGAACGTACAATTGCATAGAAAATCAACATGGAGTTGATCGTAACGTCCTGTAAAGGGCATGAATCAGTTTAGAGCTGTTTAACTGAGTGTTCAGAATGCAATGGCAAACTACTGAACGTACACTTGATAAGAGATCACAACAGCAAATAATTCTGGTGTTGACTGCAACGTCCTGTAAAGTATATGCAACTAACATTAATTGAGTGATCGTCATCATTGCACTCCGGGCAGGTCCCAGAAGCGTCCAGCTCTCCCTTAACAGCCTCGCCAGCGTGTATCCAGACAACTTAACATCCTGGCCAGCGTGTATCCAGACAACTTAACATCCCGGCCAGCGTGTATCCAGACAACTTAACAGCCTCGCCAGCGTGTATCCAGACAACTTAACATCCTCGCCAGCGTGTTTCCAGACAACTTAACATCCTGGCCAGCGTGTATCCAGACAACTTAACATCCCGGCCAGCGTGTTTCCAGACAACTTAACATCCTGGCCAGCGTGTATCCAGACAACTTAACATCCTCGCCAGCGTGTTTCCAGACAACTTAACATCCTGGCCAGCGTGTATCCAGACAACTTAACATCCTGCCAGCGTGTTTCCAGACAACTTAACATCCTCGCCAGCGTGTTTCCAGACAACTTAACATCCTCACCAGCGTGTATCCAGACAACTTAACATCCTCGCCAGCGTGTATCCAGACAACTTAACATTCTCGCCAGCGTGTTTCCAGACAACTTAACATCCTCGCCAGCGTGTATCCAGACAACTTAACATCCTCGCCAGCGAGTATCCAGACAACTTAACATCCTGGCCAGCGAGTATCCAGACAACTTAACATCCTCGCCAGCGTGTTTCCAGACAACTTAACATCCTCGCCAGCGTGTATCCAGACAACTTAACATCCTGGCCAGCGTGTATCCAGACAACTTAACATCCTCGCCAGCGTGTATCCAGACAACTTAACAGCCTCGCCAGCGTGTATCCAGACAACTTAACATCCTCGCCAGCGTGTATCCAGACAACTTAACATCCTCGCCAGCGTGTTTCCAGACAACATAACATCCTCGCCAGCGTGTATCCAGACAACTTAACAGCCTCGCCAGCGTGTATCCAGACAACTTAACATCCTCGCCAGCGTGTATCCAGACAACCTAACAGCCTCGCCAGCGTGTATCCAGACAACTTAACATCCTGGCCAGCGTGTATCCAGACAACTTAACATCCTGGCCAGCGTGTATCCAGACAACTTAACATCCTCGCCAGCGTGTATCCAGACAACTTAACATCCTGGCCAGCGTGTATCCAGACAACTTAACATCCTGGCCAGCGTGTATCCAGACAACTTAACATCCTGGCCAGCGTGTATCCAGACAACTTAACATCCTGGCCAGCGTGTATCCAGACAACTTAACATCCTGGCCAGCGTGTTTCCAGACAACATAACATCCCGGCCAGCGTGTATCCAGACAACTTAACAGCCTCGCCAGCGTGTATCCAGACAACTTAACATCCTTGCCAGCGTGTATCCAGACAACTTAACAGCCTGGCCAGTGTGTATCCAGACAACTTAACATCCTGGCCAGCGTGTATCCAGACAACTTAACATCCTGGCCAGCGTGTATCCAGACAACTTAACATCCTGGCCAGCGTGTATCCAGACAACTTAACATCCTGGCCAGCGTGTATCCAGACAACTTAACATCCTCGCCAGCGTGTATCCAGACAACTTAACATCCTCGCCAGCGTGTATCCAGACAACTTAACATCCTCGCCAGCGTGTATCCAGACAACTTAACATCCTGGCCAGCGTGTATCCAGACAACATAACATCCTGGCCAGCGTGTATCCAGACAACTTAACATCCTGGCCAGCGTGTATCCAGACAACTTAACATCCTGGCCAGCGTGTATCCAGACAACTTAACATCCTGGCCAGCGTGTATCCAGACAACTTAACATCCTGGCCAGCGTGTATCCAGACTTAACATCCTGGCCAGCGTGTATCCAGACAACTTAACATCCTGGCCAGCGTGTATCCAGACAACTTAACATCCTGGCCAGCGTGTATCCAGACAACTTAACATCCTGGCCAGCGTTTATCCAGACAACTTAAGATCCTCGCCAGCGTGTTTCCAGACAACTTAACATCCTCGCCAGCGTGTATCCAGACAACTTAACATCCTCGTCAGCGTGTATCCAGACAACTTAACATCCTCGCCAGCGTGTATCCAACCAACTTAACATCCTCGCCAGCGTGTATCCAGACAACTTAACATCCTGGCCAGCGTGTATCCAGACAACTTAACATCCTGGCCAGCGTGTATCCAGACAACTTAACATCCTGGCCAGCGTGTATCCAGACAACTTAACATCCTCGCCAGCGTGTATCCAGACAACTTAACATCCTGGCCAGCGTGTATCCAGACAACTTAACATCCTGGCCAGCGTGTATCCAGACAACTTAACATCCTGGCCAGCGTGTATCCAGACAACTTAACATCCTCGCCAGCGTGTATCCAGACAACTTAACATCCTCGCCAGCGTGTATCCAGACAACTTAACATCCTCGCCAGCGTGTATCCAGACAACTTAACATCCTGACCAGCGTGTATCCAGACAACTTAACATCCTGGATAGCGTGTATCCAGACAACTTAACATCCTCGCCAGCGTGTATCCAGACAACTTAACATCCTCGCCAGCGTGTATCCAGACAACTTAACAACCTGGCCAGCGTGTATCCAGACAACTTAACATCCTGGCCAGCGTGTATCCAGACAACTTAACATCCTGGCCAGCGTGTATCCAGACAACTTAACATCCTGGCCAGCGTGTATCCAGACAACTTAACATCCTGGCCAGCGTGTATCCAGACAACATAACATCCTGGCCAGCGTGTATCCAGACAACTTAACATCCTGGCCAGCGTGTATCCAGACAACTTAACATCCTGGCCAGCGTGTATCCAGACAACTTAACAGCCTAGCCAAGGTGTATCCAGACAACTTAACAGTCTCGCCAGCGTGTATCCAGACAACTTAACAGCGTGGCCAGCGTGTATCCAGACAACTTAACATCCTGGCCAGCGTGTATCCAGACAACTTAACATCCTGGCGAGCGTGTATCCAGACAACTTAACATCCTGGCCAGCGTATATCCAGACAACTTAACATCCTGGCCAGCGTATATCCAGACAACTTAACATCCTGGCCAGCGTATATCCAGACAGCTTAACATCCTGGCCAGCGTATATCCAGACAACTTAACATCCTGTCCAGCGTATATCCAGACAACTTAACATCCTGGCCAGCGAGTATCCAGACAACTTAACATCCTGGCCAGCGAGTATCCAGACAACTTAACATCCTGGCCAGCGTGTATCCAGACAACTTAACATCCTGGCCAGCGTGTATCCAGACAACTTAACATCTGGCCAGCGTGTTATCCAGACAACTTAACATCCTGGCCAGCGTGTATCCAGACAACTTAACATCCTGGCCAGCGTGTATCCAGACAACTTAACATCCTGGCCAGCGTGTATCCAGACAACTTAACATCCTGGCCAGCGTGTATCCAGACAACTTAACATCCTGGCCAGCGTGTATCCAGACAACTTAACATCCTCGCCAGCGTGTATCCAGACAACTTAACATCCTGGCCAGCGTGTATCCAGACAACTTAACATCCTGGCCAGCGTGTATCCAGACAACTTAACATCCTGGCCAGCGTGTATCCAGACAACTTAACATCCTGGCCAGCGTGTATCCAGACAACTTAAAATCCTGGCCAGCGTGTATCCAGACAACTTAACATCCTGGCCAGCGTGTATCCAGACAACTTAACATCCTGGCCAGCGTGTATCCAGGCAACTTAACATCCTGGCCATCGTGTATCCAGACAACTTAACATCCTGGCCAGCGTGTATCCAGACAACTTAACATCCTGGCCAGCGTGTATCCAGACAACTTAACATCCTGGCCAGCGTGTATCCAGACAACTTAACATCCTGGCCAGCGTGTATCCAGACAACTTAACATCCTGGCCAGCGTGTATCCAGACAACTTAACATCCTGGCCAGCGTGTATCCAGACAACTTAACATCCTGGCCAGCGTGTATCCAGACAACTTAACATCCTAGGCCAGCGTGTATCCAGACAACTTAACATCCTGGCCAGCGTGTATCCAGACAACTTAACATCCTGGCCAGCGTGTATCCAGACAACTTAACATCCTGGCCAGCGTGTATCCAGACAACTTAACATCCTGGCCAGCGTGTATCCAGACAACTTAACATCCTGGCCAGCGTGTATCCAGACAACTTAACATCCTGGCCAGCGTGTATCCAGACAACTTAACATCCTGGCCAGCGTGTATCCAGACAACTTAACATCCTGGCCAGCGTGTATCCAGACAACTTAACATCCTGGCCAGCGTGTATCCAGACAACTTAACATCCTGGCCAGCGTGTATCCAGACAACTTAACATCCTGGCCAGCGTGTATCCAGACAACTTAACATCCTGGCCAGCGTGTATCCAGACAACTTAACATCCTGGCCAGCGTGTATCCAGACAACTTAACATCCTGGCCAGCGTGTATCCAGACAACTTAACATCCTGGCCAGCGTGTATCCAGACAACTTAACATCCTGGCCAGCGTGTATCCAGACAACTTAACATCCTGGCCAGCGTGTATCCAGACAACTTAACATCCTGGCCAGCGTGTATCCAGACAACTTAACATCCTGGCCAGCGTGTATCCAGACAACTTAACATCCTGGCCAGCGTGTATCCAGACAACTTAACATCCTGGCCAGCGTGTATCCAGACAACTTAACATCCTGGCCAGCGTGTATCCAGACAACTTAACATCCTGGCCAGCGAGTATCCAGACAACTTAACATCCTGGCCAGCGTGTATCCAGACAACTTAACATCCTCGCCAGCGTGTATCCAGACAACTTAACATCCTGGCCAGCGTGTATCCAGACAACTTAACATCCTGGCCAGCGTGTATCCAGACAACTTAACATCCTGGCCAGCGTGTATCCAGACAACTTAACATCCTGGCCAGCGTGTATCCAGACAACTTAACATCCTGGCCAGCGTGTATCCAGACAACTTAACAGCCTCGCCAGCGTGTATCCAGACAACTTAACAGCCTCGCCAGCGTGTATCCAGACAACTTAACATCCGGGCCAGCGTGTATCCAGACAACTGTTTGTTTTATATATTGCGTTCGCTCGCTTTGAACTCAGTCGTAGTCCACACATGTGCTATTACTTCTAGTGCACTGCACTGATTCTTGCGTGTGGATTAGTTTTCCCTATTACCAGTGTCCCTCGCCATCAGGCGAACCCATTCCGACTTCACAGGTACTTGTAATTTACGTCCCAAAGTCAAAGGACGAGAAGTCAACATTGTAATCCAACTGCACCGGTGTAGGGGTTTAACCCGCTATCTCGGCATCAACACACCGGAAGTTTAAGAGTGAGAAGTCTTATCCTTTCGGCCACGCTGACCTCCGCGGAACTGTGAAATAACTTCAAACGTTCGCGCGTGCAAACACAGAAGTGTCGTTGTTTTAAATTATCGCTATAGTTACTACGGTCATTGTTTCTGTCAGTTGTGACGGGTAGAAATAGCTGTAAGCTAAGATGTAAGCGTTTCACAATGTGATCTCTGTGTATAGCGAAGAGAATGGCATTCGTTTGTGTTATTAATGATAATAGTTGTTACATTTTTATGACTGTATTGACGGATTTCAAAATGCCGAAGAAAATGTGTTCATTCTTCTGCTATTTCGTTCCTTCGCTTGAAATGTGTCTATATCTGCAATGTTGTCTCTTGTATGAATTTATCTCTCATTTCCAGTTCATCCACTGTAGTCCATAGAGTTTATCTTCCACTAATGTTTCTTTAGGCCAGAAGGTTTGCCTAGATATGTTATATTTTGGACAGTCTTGGAGTATGTGATCTGCTGTCTGCGACGCCAATCCACATGTGCACATGGCTGTTTCACCAATCTTGAATTTTGTATACATGTGGTAACGTAATCTATTAGTGTCCTGTTCTGAGGCGCAGAATAATGATTTTTACTGGTCTGTCCATAAAGTGGTAATCATCTTGAGCTGGTTTTCAATATACAGATAGAAGAATGGTCTTTCACAAAACGAGAAGGAAATTAATTATAGAGTAAGATGTGCAAATGTTACATTTCCATTTGCAAATGGAGGAAGGGCGGACATAGAAAGTAGAAATCGCAAAGCACAAACCAATGAGCAGACATTCAAGATTTTCAGCACGTGATGAGAAGAAATAAACTAGAGAACTTGATGAAAACAGGCAAGACTGAGGAAAAAAGAACATGGGGAAGGCAGATAAGTAAACATCTAGATGGCTTGGCCATATGGCCATGGCCGAGACAAGAATACAGAGCTGATCCACGACTCTGGTAATCGTGTGAGATGGTGAAACATAACCGCCCCACTTATCGACATGGCAAATGATAATGATGATGAGTCCGCAAGGACTTCAACAAGAATAGACAGCTATTTTGTGTACAAATCATCAGAACAAATAAAATAGTGACAGCCGCACAATGTGCTATCATAAGGTTAAACATCATCTCATGTCATCTTGAGTTAAACATCATGTGTAGAATTAACAATGTGCTATCACACGGTTAAACACCATGAGTAGAATTAGGAGTGTGCTATCATACAGTTAAACATCACGTGTGACAGTCGCACAATGTGCTATCATACAGTTAAACATCACGTGTAGTGACGGCCGCACAATGTGCTATCATACAGTTAAACATCACGTGTGACAGCCGCACAATGTGCTATCATACAGTTAAACATCACGTGTAGTGACGGCCGCACAATGTGCTATCATACAGTTAAACATCACGTGTAGTGACGACCGCACAATGTGCTATCACACTGTTAAACATAATGTGTTGTGACAGTATCAATGTCTGCAACATCTTTTACTCTTCTCACGCTTGAGAGAAATGTTCCTGTTTCTCGGTTTCACAATCTGGTACTCATTTTTTAGATGTCTAATTGCTATGGCCTCGGTGTATTTTTTTTCGGTAATTAGGCATCTAAAACCGGGGTTTTATCGACAGAAAGATTTCACAGTGAGCGAGGGAATAACATTGTTGCACAATCGAGCAATTTCAGAGACTGTGTGTTATGTATTTAACCAAAATATGATTCATCTATTTACTTCAAATGATATATAATTCTATAATATGCACAAGTTGAGATGCAGCAAAATAAGCCAGGCAATAAATCCTGCAAACTAATGTTTGTAGGCAAAGCATGTCTTACAAGAAGCAAATGAAAAACGTAAACTGATTAGAGAAATTAGACGTAGGCAGTTAAAATTTTGTGGACGATTTGTGAGAAGAAATAAACTAGAGAACTTGGCGACAACTGGCAAGATTGAGGGAACAGAACAAGAAGGCAGAGAAGTAAATACCTGGATGGCTTGACCACGTGGCATGGTCGAGACAAAAACACAGAGCTGATCCACGACTCTGGTGATCGAGCGAGCAAGCGAAACATGACCGCTAAGCTTATCGGCAATGCACATGATGACGATACTTGTTTGTAGTATCTGTGTTAAGCTTCACTAAGGGAATGCACTGTTTTTAAAAATTGTGTGGAACAAATAAAACGGGCTGATGGAACTAATAAACCCTGGAAGTTAGTTAGTCGCGGTTTCAACTTCATGGCAAAAGGTCGCGCGATTATGCTCCGTTCCTGTGCCAGTGAATATCACACAAAATGCTCACTGCCCCATATGAAAAGTGGAACAGACAGGAAGCTCGACAAACTCGCACAGGTATACTTTGCGTAATGCCGTTGCTAGAATGCCAACCCAAGTCCGCCTCGAAAAATACAGTTCATCGTCGATGGAAGCGGCAGTCATTAGAAAACCAGCAGCCACACGTTACTGCATAAGGCAACCCAGTTAGTTCAGCGACCGGCCGACCGTAATTTTTTCTGAACATGCAGTTCACGCTACAAACAACTGCGGACAGACGTAAAAGCACTCCACACGAAACTCACAGTTCATGGTGTCGTGTGGAAGGAGATTTATCTCCGAGAATGACACATCTAATGCCAGACCACCATTGCATTGTGAAAGTTCTTGTAAGAACAAAGTCTAGGGCAACAAAACCCAACAGAAAATGTGGCCAGGCAGAGCCCACAAGCCCGGGAAGGCAATCCGCCATTGGGAGGAGGAATTTGAGAAAAGAAACCAAAACAGTTGAAGTTGAAAGATGTTGCCAAATGGCAAGGGATTAGACAGCATAAATCTTCGCACTACAATGGATACTATGCACCACACATAGCAAACGCTGATAGCAGCAGTAGCAGCAGCACCACCAGCACCACCACCACAGCCACCACCACCACCACAGCCACCACCACCACCACCAGCAGCAGCAGAAGTGAAGAATGACTGTGTTATGACGCAAGCAGACATAGGTACCCCCCATATATCTCCAATCAGCTTTGTCCAGATTTAGCGCAAAGATCAAAACCGAGTTCGGCTTTCTGGTGTTTCTATCCTTGTTACGGATTCCATTGGAGCAGGTAATCTAGATCAAAGCGGCCGGACACGGCCGGTAAATTAATGACGTGTTTGCACGAAAATAAAGCGCCAGTGACACCATAAGAGGGGCTATAAATGGAATTATAAACCAGGCTATAAACATACCGCACGAGTCCGAAAATACCGCAACACGACGTATCAATTGTTCATGGGATTCTGGGAAACAATTGGCGGGGGATCAATTTTAGGGAATGATGGGGCAATCAATAGTCGAAAACATCATCTTCCGTATCAAGCGCCATGTCGAGCGGCGCACGTGGTCATGTCCCTTCATAGGAGTTGATAAGATTAATGAACAGGGTTATAGGAAGTAGGATACACATAAAGAGAGTGAGGAGGGGGGAGGGAGAGAGAGGGAGAGGTAGAGAGCGAGAGGGGAGAGGAAGGGGGAAGGGAGAGGGAGGGGGGATATGGAGGGAGAGAGGGGGAGGGAGAGAGTGAAAGAGGAGAGAGGGGGAGAGAGAAGTGGAGAAGGAGAGAGGGGGGGAAGAGAAAGAGGGAGAGAGAGAGAGAGAGAGAGGGGGAGGGAAAGAGTGAGAGTGAGATAGAAAGCGAGAGACAGGGAGAAAGAAAGAAAGATATATAAAAATTAGAGAAGAAATGAGAGATAAAGCAAGATGAAGAGTCACAGAGAGAGAGAGAGAGAGAGAGAGAGAGAGAGAGAGAGAGAGAGAGAGAGAGAGAGAGAGAGAGAGAGATAGAGAGAGAGAGATCTGGTGGGGGGGGGGGGATTACGGACGGTCTCACACCACGACATAAATTGATACATTGTGATGAGAACCGGAGTTCAGGATATGCATGATCGCATACGCCAATTGACAAAGCACTTGATGATTTCTCACTGGAAGCCGAGGAAAACTTGCACAAATCGTTACGAATCAATATACAGTATATAATTCCAGTCCCGTAACCCACAGTGACGTCCTTTAACTTACAGAACCATGCGAGTTACATCCCCTTTCTCTCCGCCATCCATCTTAGAGCTTCAGCCTCTCCGCCATATTTAGCTAGCAACTTGACAACAACTAACGTCGCTGACCAAGAAGTCAAGGAGTAAGCTAGCTAAAGTAAATAATACATCTTCTTCCTCTTTCGGATGAAGTGTGTCACACCTATCGCTGCACCTCGAAGGTCAGTCTGTCCGATTGTGGCCTACATTTGTGTCAAGTTTACTTCTTCTAGACAGATTCCATCCCAAGTAACCGGCCCAATCTACTCGTGGGAAGATGTACTTTTCCTAACAATTTTTGCCAGGGCGGTGATCTTAGGGCCTGCTCTTTGCGATTTCCAACGGCCGGGGGATTTGTAACGTGCACGACCTGCAGACGGACCTCATGATTTTCGCCCTTATCGGACCATGTTAGGTATCCAAACACCACCTAAAAGATCGAGGGGTGTTATACTATTATACCAATGGTTCTTGGAAACATTCCTAGTCCACCGCAAGGATAGAACTCAGTACCTTCTGAGTCAGATACAGACACCTTAATGTCTCAGCCACGACCGCCGCTAATCACTAAACAGCTGGGAAGATTAAACATATGCAAGTCCCATTACTCTTGTAAGTTCTCGCGAAGTAAACAGAATTATGTCCCTGGAATATAGAGCGGGGTGTGTGTAATAAGACTCCAGGAAAAGAACAATGGTGGCCATGTTGGTAAGATCAAGAACCTCGGAGTCGTTTCTTGACTTACATCATCATCTAGTGGCTTAGTCTGGACATTTCTCTCTATCTTTTCGTCATCATCATCATCATCATCATCATCATCATCATCATCATCATCATCATCATCATCATCATCATCATTTGCCAAGCCAATTTGCGTGAGTGGTCACTTTTCGCCATCTTATACGATCACCAGAGTCATGGATTAGCTCCGTGTTCTTGTCTCGACCATGCCATGTGGCCAAACCATTTACTTCTCTTCCTTCCCCTTGTTCTTTTCCCGTCAAGCTTGCCATTTGTCACCATATTCTCTAAATTTATTTCTTCTCATAAAGTGCCCAAAATTGTTAACTGTCTACGTCTAATTTCTCTAATCAGTTTACGGTTATCATTTGTTTCATGTAGGACTTGCTCATTGGATGTTCTATCTGTCCACGGTATTCTTTGCATTTTCCTCAGAAAATTGTCTATTATATATTAAATACGTTTACTTTATGGCTTTCCGTTCTCTGCTTTCTCGGTCCACCTTCCTCCATAATTATATGTTGCTAGCATTCGTGTCTTTACTTCAGTTACCTAAATTACAAATCAGACACACGATTCCAGAACCATAATATCGTATTGCCAAAAATGTACATCCCCAATCAACATCATTATGGTGGCGAGGGACTATAACAGAGCAACAGTTATATGGCAGATGCAAGCGAAGTCCTGGTTGTATTTTTCATATGTTTAATTTGACTGAATACATCGTATAATATAAAACAGCATACAAGAGGTTTTCTGTTATTACAATAGATGTTGCCAATTCAAGGTCCAGATAGTAACTAACCTCTCTAACCCCCGCGTCACGGCTTGAGCGTCCCTAGTTACGTTTTTACGGGATGCTCAACCGTGCCTAGTCTTTGCACATCACCTCCTAACCCACTAACAGAGATGGTGCTCTGTTACAGGACACCAGTAATAGAGAAAGCTAGCGCCCACACAACAATCAGTACAGTGAAGTCACTGCCATGTCAAACTGTCATTTTACTGCCTATAATACCTTTCAGTGTAGGACAAGGAGTTCTTGAGCCTGGGGAATTAAGGTCGCCAGGCTAGTGCAGTCGCCGCAAACTGTGCAGGTTAGGATTTTATTTTTGCCCCTGACAGAAAACAAAATTGACGCCTTACCGAGGATTCGAACCCTAAGGAGAACCCGGCATTCTCAGTCATTCGGCCAGCCGCTCCGCAGTAAATTCAATAGTTGTAGCAAATACAACAACAACAACAACAACAACAACTACTACTACTACTACTACTACTACTACTACTACTACTACTACTACTACTACTACTACTACTACTACTACTACTACTACTAGTAGTAGTAGTAGTAGTAGTAGTAGTAGTAGTAGTAGTAGCAAGGGTGTGAAATATGCTTGAGCCCAAAGCAAAAATAATCATCATTATCAACATCATAGAGGTCAGCAAGGCCATGTGGTTCAAAGTCCTTGCACTTAAACTTCTGGTGCGCTGACGGCGTGATAGTGGGATCGTTCTCAACACGGGTCCAGCGTTGACTTCTCGTTCAATAAACAATGACAAAACCACTGAAACTAACACTGCTTTGTAAATCAACCTGGAGTCGGGGTTGATCGCAACGTCTGCAAAGGATATGACACGTTTTTTTCCCCTTCATTTTTTGGAATGTGTATGAATTCAAACCGCAAATTACCAAAGAAAAAAAACCCCCATCACAAATTGAAAAAAAACAACAAAAAAACACTAATTAATGACCGGAGAACCGATGTTTGAAAATTATCATAGTGGCTTCCTAATGTCTTTGACAAAATTCTAGATAGGACATTAGTTTCTCACGTTTGGCTATTTGGGAGGAGTCGGTGTGTGTGTGTGTGTGTGTGTGTGTGTCTGGGTGTGTGTGTGTGTGTGTGAGTGTGTGGGTGTGGGTGTGTGTGTGTGTGTGAGTGGGTGTGTGTGTGTGGGTGTGTGTGTGTGGGTGTGTGTGTGTGTGAGTGTGTGTGTGGGTGTGTGTGTGAGTGTGTGGGTGGGTGTGTGCGTGCGTGCGTGCGTGTGAGTGTGTGGGTGTGTGTGTGTGGGTGTGTGAGTGTGTGTGTGTGTGGGTGTGTGAGTGTGGGTGTGTGTGAGTGTGTGAGTCTGTGTGTGTGTGGGTGTGTGTGTGGATGTGTGAGTGTGTGAGTGTGTGTGTGTGTGTGGGTGTGTGTGTGTGGGTGTGTGAGTGTGTGAGTGTGGGTGTGTGAGTGTGTGTGTGTGTGTGAGAGTGTGTGAGTGTGGGTGTGTGTGAGTGTGTGAGTGTGTGGGTGTGTGAGTGTGTGAGTGTGTGTGTGTGGGTGTGTGAGTGTGTGAGTGTGTGAGTGTGGGTGTGTGTGAGTGTGTGTGTGTGTGGGTGTGTGAGTGTGTGAGTGTGTGTGTGTGTGGGTGTGTGAGTGTGGTGTGTGTGGGTGTGTGTGTGGGTGTGTGTGTGTGTGGGTGTGTGGGTGAGTGTGGGTGGGTGGGTGTGTGCGTGCGTGCGTGTGTGTGTGGGTGAGTGTGTGTGTGTGGGTGTGTGAGTGTGGGTGTGTGAGTGTGTGTGTGTGGGTGTGTGTGGGTGTGGGTGTGTGGGTGAGTGTGGGTGGGTGGGTGTGTGCGTGCGTGCGTGAGTGTGTGGTGTGTGTGTGTGTGGGTGTGTGTGTGTGTGTGTGGGTGTGTGTGTGAGTGTGAGTGTGTGCGTGCGTGCGTGTGTGTGTTCCTTGTTTTTGCGCTGGCTCGCTTTGAACTCAAGCGTAGTTCACACACGCTACTTCTAGTTGCACTGGACTGAATTTTACTGTGGATTAGTTGTCACTATTACCAGTGTCCCTCACCATCAGGCGAACCCACTCCGACTTCTGAGATAGTTGTAGTTTATGCCCCCAATTCAAGGACGAGAAGTCAACATGTTAGACCAACTGACAGGGGCAGGGGTTGAACCACTACCCTAGCATCAACACACAAAATGTTTAAGAGCGAGGGTCTTATCCATTCGGCCATGCTGACCTCTGCGTTGAGAGTTTGAGAATCCCTATAGTTGTGTATAACTCAACATCTCCAGTATTCAGCGAATGATACTCGCATATGAGTCCAACTGGAAGCACGCACGAAATGAAGGAGCCTGAGTTGAGAATTTGAGAATCCTTGTAGTGGTATAAACCTCAAAGTTCCCAGTTTCCAACGAATGATACTAGGATAACCTGAATGATGTATGAGTCCTGCTCGAAGCACGCCAGAGGTGACGAATGTGAGAATCCTTGTAGCTGTGTATAAATCAACAGCCGCTGCAATGATACTAGGTAACTTGAATAATGTATCACTCCCGCCTGAAGCCCGCAAGAGGTGAAGGAGTCTGAGGTGAGAAGGTGCATAACACTAGGAGTCTAGCCACAGGAGTAATTCTGATACCCGACTTCAGTGTGCACGTAAATAAGTAACAAGCAAATGACATTATTCACACGTCTTGAAGCGTAATGGGGATATGGCAGGTCATTTAAAGTAAGGAGCATTTTACACGTGTTGAGACTATTGACATATAGACTCATAGTTTTATAGATCAATCGACACTCAAGCGCTGATATGTCCTTTATTTCCCAAGACATTTCCTTGTACAAATATTAGGCTGAGTCCATCCGAGGGTCCAGGTTAAATGAAAAAAAATCATACTCGATGTGAATTCGAACTCATGACCATCTTGCTGGCAGACAAGAATGCTAACCACCACGCCACATAGGCTCTCCCTCGTGGAAGAACGAAGAACCTAGTCTACATGAAGAATGGAGATGCTGAAATTATTGCATAGAGATAGTGTGTGTTAGAGGCCTGGTAATGTCTTTCTTCCATAGGATGACCGAGATCAATGTTTGCAATAGCTATGGCAGCAAAATCAGAAGAACAAGGTGCTGATTGCCCATCAGCTGTGTTGTTTCAGTATGGAGTTGAAGAATAACCACAGGCTCATGTCTACTGCACAGATGATCCGTTGAGTCTGCAAGACGAGGACCTCTTGACCACTGGCCCAAGTATTGGAGCTTCTCTAACCGGCGGCGGCCTATAAACGGACTGGGATCGACACTCCGCCTGGCGTTCCACGGATCGTCTTGCCTCTACGCTGATGTGAAATTACAGTAATCGAGATGGTTCTTGGGTTTGGGAACGGTGAGAAGAGCTGTGCAATACACACACACACCCCCCCCCCCCCACAGAGATGATACTTAAGTATCCGGGGAGGAAGGAGAGTTTCTACGTCAATGTCACTTCCCAAGCAGGGCCTTTCCTGGAACAGAGGACCTGGACTTCGACGTACCCATTTTAGAATTACAATTAGCAGCCATCTGGAGGTTTCCAAACCAATCAACCAGCCATCCAAACAACCTACCAACCAACCGGCCACCCATCAACCAACCATCCAATCAATTAACCAGTCAACGAACAATCCAGCGAGCAACCCAACCGACCAACCATCCGATCAACCAACCAAGCAGAAAAAAAAACAAAAAAAAAAAAAAACCAGCAGCCACCCAACCAACCAACTATTCATCAATCGATCCAGAACATCTACTAGTCAGACATCCAGCCCGGGGAGGGGGGGGGGGGGCTGCGTGGTCTCGAGGTATGGTGCCCGCCTCGAGTGCTGGAGGTCCCTGGTTCAAGTCCCGATGATGACCGGGACTTTTTCTCGTGTACTTCTAGTAATAAAATTCCTCCCTGGTCTCTGGGTTGTGAGATCGGACGCCCGTGTGTATTGTTGGGCACATAAAAAATCCCTTGGCAGTTGGAAATCGAAAATAGAGTAGCCTAACGGCTCTGCCCGGGCAAAATGTCGAGTTAAAAATCTACCCAAAGTATATCAGGATCCTCGCGGGTGCTACGGAATTCGTGCACTGAGCTGAGTTTCTCCAGACTCAGGCTTGAGTTAGGAGGATAACGGAGCACTTATGGGTTGCACCCGTGTGCCATGAAGTTGATCCATCGACTAAACGACTAAACCACCAAAAACCCACACCAACCAACTAAACCACCAAACCAACCAACCACCTAACGAACGAACCAATCACCCACCCACCCAACCAACAAACCAAGCATGCAACGAAACAAAACCAAAACCCACAAACTAACCACCTAACGAAAAAGCCAACTGCACAACCAGAAAACAAACCAATTTTGCAAACAACAAATCAACCATGCAATCTGCTAAATAACGAATGAAGATCATTACACCAAAGTGAAGTATCATCTTTCGACATAACACTACATAACCAATAATTGCATCCCATAATCTTAATTCCCCTTGAGTTTCTGGTTCCAATACCCACATGGCACCCACACCGTCCTATGTTGAGAAGTCAGCGCCCTGGACTAACATCGCCTGTACATCTTAAACCCCAAATTACCCATAAAAACGCTGTTTATTGTATATTTCTGACTGGTCGACTTCCGCCGGAAGTCATCAAAGAGAGGTAATTTTGGTCAATGATTATCGGACTGCTAGAATTATCGCCCTTCCCACGTCCATTTACATGCCCTTGTCCAGAAATATTTGACACACCCGGGCAGTTGTGATGAGGCCAATACTGGCATAAAAACTCTCCTTGATAATGCCTAGATCATCGCATTATGTTTACAACACAAACATTCGTTGTCAAGGAAACATTGCGGCTTCTTCCAGACTGATCTTCCGTGAATGCATATTTTCTTATCTTTAACTGCAATTAATATCGATGTCCAGGCTGGGTTGTCAAAGGGCTCGAGAAGGATGCATTATTTTGCCACTGGTTGGAGAGTATTGATTGCAGGCAATGAGAAAGATCCACATTTAGTGGGTGCTGTTATTCTATACAGTGAAGATTTAATGTTAGAAATAAATTGTAAGAAAACGGAGATGATGAGAAATATCAGTATGTAATATCCAAGTAAATGGGGGATTTCTTAAAACGGGTGATGTGGTGCTACTAGTACTATCTTGGAGCAGCCATGACATTGGATGGAAGATGCATTGTAGAGATTAGAATAAGAATTGATATGGCAAAGGTAACCTTCAGCAATATGGAAAACATACGAACCAAACAATATTGTGTCACTTGCAGTGAATGTTGAAGTGCTAAATATAACCTATATTGTTGTATGCACGTGACACGTGGACAATAGCAAACAAGCTGATAGACATGTAATGGCAGCAGGAATGTTTATGAGGGAAATACACAGAATACCATGGGTGGACGGAAAAACAAACGTGTACATCTGCCAGACTTCAAATAAAGTAAATTTTACATTCGTTCTCACACACTGTTGTAAAGTTTGTTTCAGGCGTCTGTACTCTGAGACTCCTAAATCTGTCACATCATACGTCAACCTGTAGCAGACTCTTTATACCAAGAAGACTCCTAAATTTACCACAACATACGCCAAATTGTAGCAGCCTCCTATACCAAACTGTGCCATCTCAGACTCGTAACTGTACTGAGTCACACGCTAAACTGTACCTATCTCATACACACTCCTCCTACTTCTCTCTCGCACGCAAGCATCATGCTAAAGTAAGTACCTCTTACTCCCAAATCAAGTGATACCTATGTAACCCCGTCTTCTACACATCGAGACGTGTCTCCCGCATTGCATTCCTCCCTCAGACATCAAACTATTCTATCCTTTCTCATACAGCAAGCGTTATATTCCCTCTATCCATCCCTCAAATCACATATCAAGTGATGTGTACTTTCCCACATTTCTCTTAAGTCTATACGTAACAAGCCCTCCATTACACACAGCCCACGAATTCTCCTTAACTCTGTAAAACGCTGCTCACACATCCAACTGTTCCTTAAACAACAGGACGTCAGTCTCCCTCGCCGTGCTATGCATCCCACTCTAACACACGAAGTTGTGACTTTCATACACCTCAAGTTGTGCCAGCCTCTCAGACTGTACCCCACTGTGCCTCATCACACACAAAACCTATTATCTCAGACTGTACCCCACTGCACCTCTTCACACACCAAACCTACTCTCTCAGACTGTACCCCCCTGCACCTCATCACACACACACACACACACCAAGCTATATCCTATCAGACACCTAACTGTACCCCATAACACACCAGATTGGGACCTCTGAGACTCTACCCCATCACACACTAAGCTGTACCCTCTTACGCACCGAGATGTACCCCGCAGACTTCTAACTGAACCCTCCCAGACTTCTAACTGTACACTCCCAGACTGTTCCCCTCTTTATACCATCACACATCTAGCTGTACCTATCTTACACATCAAGCTGTACTTACCTCGCTGATGAAGATGTCCGTGAGCTCATCTTCCAGAGACCCGTAGCACAAGGTCAGCCCAAGCTTCTCCTGGCTGCAGGCTCGCCTCAGTACAACTTCCTGAAATACAAACACAAAGAGTACAACGTGCTGAAAGACAAACACAGAGAGTACAACATGTTGAAAGACAAACACGTACCATACCGATTATGGGCTGGGCAAACACCAGACTCAACACATATGTTCTAGATATCAATTTACATACTTGTTTCCGGGCATTCATTGACACAGTTGCTCAGGACATCAATTTACACACTTGTTCTGGACAGCAATTTACACATTTGTTTTGGACATCAACTTCCACACTTATTCAGGACATCTCCCGGAAAGTTTTTTTTTTCCATTTCGGTGACCACTACGACGACTCAAGTACATCAATTAAGTCTTCTTCTTCTTCTTCTTCTTCTTCTTCTTCCTCTTCTTCTTCTTCTCCTTCTTCTCCTCCTCCTCCTCCACTTACCTACGTGAAGTGTTGGAAGGAGATGTAAGAATTTTTATGCTCTTTTCTAATGCTCATCGTAAATGGTATTCAGTTATCTAAGGTCGTTCTTGATACCATCACTCCATGTTTTACGTGGTCTCCCCCTTGTTCTGTACTCATTATATTTCTTCAATGTGTCTCTTTGTGCCAGATGGCACCAGGGCATTATTGTGAGGTGGCCAAACCATTTAGTCTGTTGTTCCTTTATGAACTCCATGACTGGTTTCACACCTAGTCTTCTACTTTTCTCATTCCCAATTCTGTCTCTCACGGTTACTCCCGCGACTCTAACTAGGCATCTCATTTCTGTTGCTTGACTTACGCTCATCACATCAGCTAAGTCATTTTAAAAAAAAATATTTTATAAAGGTGTATTATTGCCTGTTGTTTGTATGCTGACGAAGGTTCTAACCGCAACGTCATTTCTATTACTTGTTATTATGTTCTTGTTAAGCTAACCAATTATACTTTTAGTTGTTTTTTTTTGTTTGCTCTCGCTCGCTTTGAACTCAAGCGTAGTCCATACACACTATTTATAGTAGTGAGGGACATAATTTTGCGTGTGGATTAGCTTTCCCTATCAACAGTGTTCCTCGTCATCAGGCGGAACACACTCCGACTTCAGAAATACTTGTAATTTACGTCCCCAATTCAAGGGCGATAGGTGAACATTTTAGTCCAACGGTCCGGTGTAGGGGTTGAACCGCTTACCTCGGCATCAGCACACCGGATGTTTAAAAACACTCGTTCTTACCCATTTGACCATGCTGGCCTCTTTTCGTTTTCATTAATGTACCCCTTGTCTATTGTAATGCCGGATCTGTGGCGAAGGAGTAACGGTCGCTGTTCGTAATCCCGCCTACCGTGTTCGAAACACAGCTGCGGGCAATTTGGCGGCAGACCGCCTTGCGTTGGTGTTTGTAAAATGGTATAAATGCCGGTCGTTCAGAAAGCTATGGCAAACTTCTGAACGTAAGCTTACCAAGAAATCAAAAACAGCCATAAAATGCTTGAGTTGATTTGCGAAGTCCTGTAAAGAATATACAATTAACTTAACTATTGTAATGCATGTTGTTCTTTTAGTTTTCCATTTCCATCTTTACATTTGTCTGTTCTTTTTGCCTTTCATGCCGTTGTCTTTCCTGTCTGTCCTAATGTCTTCGTTTTGTTTTCTCTACGTGTTTTCTGTCTGTCTGTCTTTCTTTCATACACCTTTAAAAAAAGAACAACAACAACAGCAACCGGGATTTCTGTTTTTATCCGATAAAATTTCTGCAAATCAGTTCGACAAGACAGAGAGAGATGAGGAGAATGGGGTTTAAGAAAAAAAAAATTAAATTGGAATGTGACATGAAGAAAACAAGTACGGTTCCATTTTTTACCCCTCTTTTCGCGCCCTTTAACCCCAGCTAGGGGATTGGTCAATGCTATTGAATTGTCAATGATTGATTGGCTAAAAAATACACGGCCAGGCGCTGATGTAACGTAAGCCAAAATCAAAAGCAACATGCCAATATGGGCGACTTTTGCTTAAATTGGGGTGAATAGATGGCGGGCATAACAGCTCGGCCAGCGGCGCCAGGGAACACAGCTTCTTCACAACAAATGACAGTTGCAGCCAAGCTGTGACATATCGCTATGGGATGAATTATTCACGTCGGGGTATGGAAATATCACGAACGAAGCTTTCCCTGACCCCCCTCTTTCCTTTATCCCAGCCTCTTTCCTGGCTTATTTTAAATATTTATTTGGAAGGGGAAGCAAAGAAAGAACATTTCTGGCTGTGACGTTATTAGCTGCGGATTTCTCTCACCTTTAAGCCAATATATCCTGGCGTGCATAACTGGGTTTCTGGACCCAATTAAACAGCCCCGTTTTGTTTAGTTTTTTCTACGTCCAAATAATGGATAATGGTGGACAGTGTACTTTCATGAAGCATCCAGTTGCCGGTGCGACAGCTTTGGAGCAGGGAACGTGCTACGGAATTCCCCGATTCAGCAGCAGACGATTTGAAAAAAGATCGCATTGCGTTGGTTTACATGATATGAGCGTCCGTCGCCCAGAAAGCAAATGGTAAACTACTGAACGTAAAAATTGTCTAGTAATCAACACACACACACACACACACACACACACACACACACACACACACACACACACACACACACACACACACACACACACACACACACACACACACACACACACACACACACACACACACACACACACACACACACACACACACACACACACACACACACACACACACACACACAGACACACACACACACACACACTTAATTTAAAAAAAAAATTGTAACGGACATGAACCGTAACATTTTAGAAGATTCGGCTACTTGGTGCACAATTATTGGACAATGGTGGAAATTATTTAATTGAAACATCCAGTTACGTGGTACAATTAATGGGCATTGGTGAAAAAAAATTTTTTTTTTTTCATTACACATCCAGTTTCTGGATGCAATTAGTGGACAACAGTGGGAATATTCTTTCGTGAAGTATCTTATTACTGGGATTAACTAGTCGTCAATGGAGGACATTATTCTTTCATTACACATCCAGTTCCTTGGGCACAATTAGTGGACACTAGTGGAAATTCTTCTTTAATTAAACTTACGATTACCTGAGGACACATACTGGGCAATGGTGGAAATTATTCTTTCGTTAAATATTCGGTTATTTGGTACAACTAGTGGACATTAAACTGTCATTGAACAACCGGTTATTGGGTACAATTCGTGAATAGTGGTGGACATTTTTATTTCACTAAACACCTGATTACTGTGCACAATTAATGGCAATGACTTCTTTATTAATCACCTGATTACTGTGTACAATTAGTGGCAATGACTAAGAAGCCAACATTTTAGTCCACTTGATCGGTGTAGGGGTTGAAGTCGCTCCCTCGGAATCTTTCGAAGCCAGATGTAGCGACCAAAAAAAAGCAAAAAAAAATATCACAGTTTCTCTGTAAATAGGCACTGATCAGCCATCGTTATTTTCAGGACGGGTTAGAAATAAAGAGAGGAAGAACAGCCTCCAAGTTTCCCAGTGAAGTTAAAGACCATGCCAAGAAACGCGAGGCTGCGATTACTTCAGCATGTTACAGTTACGCCTGCGGGTGCCTCCCACGTGTTCAATCTGTATGTTTGGATCTTCCTTTTGGGCACAGGGTGAAGTCTGTTGACAAACGACATGTCTGGAACATGAGGTGGAGCAACACTGCCAACCCAGGTTTAATTTTGGCTACCGTGTACGTGCTGGGCTGAATCATGCATGACGTGTGGTATCCTAAGATACCGCTCAGTAGACGTGAAGCTGCAGTACCGGTACCACACGCTCCGCTGCGTTTTGGGCTTGGGGAGGGGAATCAGAGCTCTATAGTCAGACCCCGCGAAGATAGTTGTTCGGGTCGAGAGAAAAGTTATTGCATCCCACTCACTTTCATAGATGCATACCCGTTACCGGGGCCAGCAGTACCCGTCGTAATGGAATACTGGAGCCAGACACACCCCCATACATATGCCAACCAGCCACACACCCACACACAGCCAACTAGCCACACCCCCATACATCTGCCAGCCAGCCACACAGCCAACCAGCCACAACCCACACACAGCCAACCAGCCACAACCCCATACATCTGCCAATCAGCCACACACCCACACACGCCAGCCAGCCAGTCGTCCATCCACCAGTCTCACCCACCCATCAGTCAGCCACCCACCAGTCTCACCCACCCATCAGTCAGTCAGTCAGCCAGCCACCAGTCTCACCCACCCATCAGTAAGTCAGCCAACCAACCACCAATTAACCACCCACCAAACCACCCACCCACCAAACAAACAAACTTCGAATTACTCCAGACATCCCGGTTATACCAGCGTTGTAATGCAACATCTCCCAATGAGAGTGAAGCTGGTTGTGGGTCGCATTCCTTGCCCGGAGACACACTGGAAATATAGCACTAACCTGTAATTTTAACAGATCAATCGGCACTCGAAGCATGGAAGTTGCCAGTATCCCACAGGTCCCCTTTACTTCCCACGACTCCCTAATACTCCTTCTAGACTGGGTCTACTAGTCAACCCTGGCCAATGTAAAATAATCACCTCGATTGGGATTCGAACATACAACCACCAGGCCTGCAGGCAAGCATCCAGTCACCTCGCTACCGCAACCTCCACGTCTTGCTTACACCAACTGGTTTAATGTTATATGCCCTATTTATACCCTAACAGTTACTGCAAATGTCCTGACTATATCTGCCCTGTGGTTTACAGTTATATCATACTTCCCGTTTACATTCACAAAGAAAGATATCCCAACATGTAGCAACAGCAGTAACAAATCTAGGAGTTGACCTAGGTCAGAAAAACGATATTTGAGACTGAAGCCAGGCAGTAAAGATAGAAACAACTCTTCGAAAGACAGCAATAAAGCACATAAGATGTCAGGGGCAGTGGGGATATATGTAAGGCAGCTTCTTTCCGACCAAAGGCACAACCACAACCTGCTGGAATGTCTTGTAGAAAAGGTAAATACGGTAGCTGTAGTTGAATGGTTACGGCTCAGTTAGTACCAGGTTCAACCCTTGTAAAGTGACTGACATTTTGCGAGAACCATTGGTTTCTAATGATACTACGCGTCACCCTCATCTCTTGGGTAGTGAGATCGGATATCTAGCCTTCTGGAAAAGAGGAGACAAAATGGAGGTTCCATCTGCAAACTGTGTGTATGGTCAAAATTCCACGACTGTTGAAAGACGTAAATAGTAGACCGTAAGCTCCCTGCTCTGGCAAAATTGTTATGAAAGGAAACCTCCCCATTGGGTTGAATCTGTCTATAGGAAGCAGATCCTTTACAAATACATGCCGAAGTAGGACACACTAACTACTGAGGTACATAACGTAACGTTAGTTGCATATCCTTTACAGAACTTTGCAGTCAACACCAGCATTATGTGCTGTTGCGATCTCTTGGCGAGTTTACGTTCAGTAGTTGGCCATTACTTTCTGAACGACCGGCACCCATACCATTTCGTAAAAAACCAGCGCAACGCAGTCTGCTGCCAAATCGCGCGCATATGTGTTTCGAACTCGGATATGCTGGATTACGAACGGCGTCCGTAACCTCTTCGCATAACTAGGTGTGATGCAATCCCCTTGAAAAAGGAACGAAGAAGATGTAGAAGTAATTACGTGCCGCTGCGCTGGCAAGGACCAGGTTTCACAATGGTCATAATTTCGAAGCACCCTTCTTGGCTTCATAAGTGATATATGAATAAAATAACGTATGAGAGGAAAGAGAGAAGAAGGGCAGAATGTCACGAATGGCCTGCGTGCTCAATTCTTAACCCTTTGAAAATAAAGTTTGTTCGCTCGTAGACAATCCACAGACTCGGTCTCTAGTGCGGCTAACGTTTTAACGATCGCCATGTCTCTCCCGTGGTCTTTTAGCTTGGAGAGTGTAATGAGGGCATTGCACCACAGGCTGCATGGAGATAGTACTTCGGTATGCAGGTCAGCATGGTCAAATGGATAAGAACGCATGTTCTTAAACATCCTCTGTGCTGATGCCGAGACAAGCCGTTCAACCCCTACACCGGACAGTTGGACTAAACTGTTGACCTATCGTCCTTGACTTTGGGACGTAAATTACAAGTACCTCTGAAGTCGGAGTGGGTTCGCCTGATGGCGAGGGACACTGTTAATAGGGAAAGCTAATCCACACGCAAAATTCAGTCCATTATTATTGTAAATAGTGTGTATTGACTACGCTTGAGTTCAAAGCGAGCAAGTGAAAAAAAAGTACTTCGGTATCGCGTCGTGAGTAATGTCTGTGCACCGGCCTTACTTCAATAGACACAAGCCCATTCAGCGCTGAGACCACATAAGTATCAATGCATGGACTTAGGAATTCAAGTCTGTAGTCTTCTATTTTGGTGTGCAGGTAAGTTGCGTAAATAGCAGTATTGGTAAACGGAGAAAGAGTAAAACTGTAGACAGTGTGTGGTGTTGAAGGCGTGACGAGTGCCACCGTGAAGGTGGGGGTGGTCCTGTGCTGTCGCGTACCACTGTTAAAGTGGAGGTGGTCCTGTGATGTCGCGTACCACTGTTAAAGTGGAGGTGGTCATTAGTAAACGGAGAAGAGTACAGCTGTAGAACAGGGTGTGGTGTCGACACAGTGTGGGGTGCCGCTGTGAAAGTGGAGGTGGCCCTGTGATATGGAGAGTCACTCGGAAAGTGGAGGTGGCCCTGGGATATGGAGTGCCACCGTGAAAGAGGAGGTGGCCCTGTGATATGGAGTGCCACTGTGAAAGTGGAGGTGGCCCTGTGATATGGAGTGCCACCGTGAAAGTGGAGGTGGCCCTGTGATATGGAGTGCCACTGTGAAAGTGGAGGTGGCCCTGTGATATGGAGTGCCACTGTGAAAGTGGAGGTGGCCCTGTTGTGTGAAGTGCCACAATGAAAGTGGCGGCTCTGTAAATAGGATAGACAACTTGGTAATCAGAGTGGACGGTACAGGAAATGTGTAGAGAGATTACATTATCGGCATGGAGGGGATGTAGGTGGTGGAGGTGGGGGTGGGGGTAAATAGAGTGGCGTGGTTCTGAACAAGTTACACAAAAATTACACTGTGAGCATAGAGGGGATGTAGATCGAGTGTAATGGGGAGGTAAATAGAGTTGGGGGGGGGGGGTAAATAGAGGGGCATTGACAGATAAATAGGGTGTAGTGGAGAGGTAAATAGAGTGACATGGGGGTAAATAGAGTGGCGTGGTTCTGAACAAGTTGCATAAAGATTACTTTGTCAGCATAGAGGGGTATGTAGATAGAGTGTAGTGGGCAGGTACATAGAGTGTAGTGGTCAGGTAAATAGAGTGGCTTTGTGGGGGTGAATAGAGTGGCGTGGGGAGGTGAATAGATAGGTGCGGTTCTGAATAAGTTACATAAAGATTACACTGTTAGCATTGAGGGGGATGCAAACAGAGTGTAGTGGGGATGTAAATAGGATGTATTGGGAGGTAAATAGATTGGTGTGGATCTGATCAATTTGTAGAAAGATTTACACGGTCAGCATGGAAGGCATGTAGATAGAATGGAGTGGCGGGTTAAACACATTGGAGTGGAGCGGTTCTTTGAGTGGAGTGGTAGAAGGACTACACTATCAGCATGGAGGAGACGCAGAGAAAGAGTGGAGTGAAGCGGTAAACAGGGTGCAGTGGAGGGGTAAATAGAGTGGACGAGTAAATAGAGTGAAGTGATTCTGATCAAGCTGTAGAAAGAAAAAAAATAAACAACAACTGTTAGAGTGGCGAGGAGGACCCGGCGTACAGGCGGACACGATCAGATAATGTTTAGATGAGGGAAAAACGGCGATGACTCATGCACGAAGCGGCTAATCTGTCCGTCTCCCAGACGGAATGCTAATGTGAAACTAGGGCAGGGCGGAAGGCTGGACGCGTCTTCGTCTGACTTGTTGAAGCGCTCAGCTGATCTAAAGACCAGAATAATTCCTGGAGATTAATCCCTCAAAGTCCCCCTACACTCTCTCTACTGTGAAGAAGAAATGGAAGATTTCTAACCACGAATCCCACACCTTCTTACCCCACGCACACATACACACATTCAGGTATTCATACGCACGCACGCACGCACGTAAAAAGGGAAGTTTTAATTCTGATGCCACCCTCCATTTCCTCAACTGCCGGCCACATCCACCACGTCCACTTTGGCCGTCATCCCCATGTCTTGCGCCACTTAGCTGCCACGCTTTCATTCCTACAGCGGCTAATTTCCCAAAACAAGCCGTCAGTATCTCCAGCCCGTTGATTGGTCTTGATGGCTCTGTGAGAAACTGATCCATTTAAGAATGGCTCGTTGGCCCGTATTCCCCAGATATCATCTTCAGAAGGGAGTCTCCGTGGCCAAGTCGTTACACCGCTTGCCTTGCGGTAAGAATGTTGCGTCGTTCGTTTCACGAGTGAAATTATCTAGGAGACTCCTGGAGGTCGTCGCTGGAGCTACGGAGTTCGTGCTTTGAGCGACGCTTTCGGTAGGCTGTCCTGTGAAAAGATACCTACCCATATAGGATAAAACCCAGTGCAATGAAATAGATCATTTCGCTGTTTAAATCCTTCTCAAACATCTTCAGACATGGAGGTCAGCGTGGTTGAATTGATAAGAAGAGCATACTCTTTTAAGATTCCTGTTCGCTGATGGCGACGTAGTAGGACTAAAATGCTGACTTCCCGTCCTTGACTTGGGGACGTAAATTACAAAAACCTAGGAAGTCGGTGTGGGTTTGCCTGAAGGCGAGGGACACTTGTAGTAGGGAAAGCTAAGCCACACGCAAACATCAGTCCAGTGCACTTGCTTAGTAGTAGCAATTACTAATAAAAGTAGTAGGTGTGTGGACTACGTTCGGTTCAAGGTGAAGGAACAAATTACCTAGAAGAATAATCTAGAAATGCATTCACCTCAGAGTTTTGTTGTTCCTTCCTTGTCTTGGTGAATTACATTTGCTTATTTTGATGCCACTAAATGTCATGACAGGGCAGACCAGGCCCTAAGACTTGATTGACGACTGGTCCAAGATGGTCTTGGGAAGACCAATAGATAAATACCTAGATGACTTGACCACCTGCATAACAGGGACAAGAACTCTGACCTCTTCTTCGTCTGCGTTCATCCAGACCGTTTTTTTTTTCCAGACATAATTGCGGTGTGTCTCGTTATGCACTCTTGGGCCAAAACGCTTAGGCCAACACATCCGACTTTTGCGTGCGTTTTTTTAAAACCAGGTTAGAACCCAGACCTGATCCAGCACTCTGGCGATCGTGTGAGATGACGAACAATAATCTCCTGTAATGTGCATGGCACATGATGATGATTATTTCCCAACTGAGCATCTTCTGTGGTGCCTTCTGGGACTGTTTCACAGACACTCGCACTGAGTTACTTGGACAATCACTTCTGGTTTTTCTTATTGTCTATGCCGTATGGGTTGGGTGATGTTTTAGTATTAGTTTAGTTTAGTTTAGTCGATGGATCAACTTCACGGCACACGGGTGTAACCCATAGGTGCTCCGTTCTCCTCCTAACTCAAACCTGAATCTGGAGAAACCCAGCTCAGTACACGAACTCCCTAGCACCGGCGAGGATACTGAAATACTTTGGGTAGATTTTTAACTCGAGATTTTTCCCGGGCAGCGCCGTTAGGCTACTCTTTTTCGATTTCCAACTGCCAAGGGATTTTTTATGTGCGCAACAACACACACGGGTGCCCGATCTCACTACCCAGAGACCAGGGGAAATTTTATTACTAAAAGTCCTCGTGAAAAAATCCCGGTCCTCACCGGGGCCTGAACTCGGGACCTCCAGCACTCGAGGCGGACATCATACCTCGACACCACGCACTGTCCACAACCCCCTGTCTCGCGTATTGTCAATCATTTCTGATACCGACTTTCCTCCATGGCATAATGTCAAGCCTCTTCTCTCGATGTCTTCCCCTGCCTCCCTCACCCTCCAACGTTAACGTTGTGACGACAAACTCCAGCTTTCCCCTTGTCACGAGACAGAATGTGCACTGTCTTCTTCTGATGCAAGTAACCAGTTCTCTGTGTGAGTTAACTTCTTTCCAGATATCTTCATTACTCTTCCTATCCGTCCACGGTAATCTCATCGTGTTTCTATAAACCTCATCTACTCGGCTTCCACAAAATTCCTGCAATAATTGTCCATAATGCGCTTACGTACATCAGGATTGGGTCGTTATGACTTTTTAGAACACCGTTCCTCACATCGATTATGAAAGATATTGCAGAGGATATTCTTCATCTTTTCAAAACCGTTTCATTATATATTCTTAAAACATTCTTATTATATATATTTAAAACAACTACATGCCAGATGTATTTCTGAATTTACTTCAAACAGATTAAGTTACCAGATGAACAGTCGGGATTTCATTTCTTTCTCTAGCTCCAAACTTCTCAGAAATCTGGCCCAAATTCCCAGAACCATTCAAGCGGGTGGGAGGCGGGGAAGAATGCGCGGGCGCGCGAGTGTGAGTGTTTATGTAACAGTTTGTACAAGGAATACCACGTGGTAGCAACAAATCAAATATGGTAGTCCTTCTTTGTGCTTCTCACTCTCAAACATATGAGCGACCTCCCCACGCGAGAACTCATGAATGATGGGGAGTCAACTCTTGTGGACATGTTGACTAGCTTGTGACTCAGCTTTGGTCAAACGACATTCCCCCGACACGGAAACTTGGTGATGATTATCAATATTTGTTTCTAGTGTCAACATTTGTTCAACGCAACATTTGGTTTGAGTGGGTTACCGGCATCTGGCACAGATTCAACAGTTAGCGATTGTAGCTAGGATTCAACAGGTGGATGTCGTTGCCAGAATCATATGTGAAAGGAGCAGGATGAGGATGAGAAGAAGAAGAAGAAGAAGAAGAAGAAGAAGAAGAAGAAAGAGAGGAGATGAAGAGGAGGAAGTGAAGGAGGACCAGAAGAGGTATAAGGGGGAGGAAAGAAGGAAGGTGATTATTGGAAGAAGAAAAAGTGGGGAAGGAATAGCATTAGGAGAAGGGGAGAGCAGAGACGAGATAAAATGTGAGAAGGTGAAAGATGTTACATATCAAAGAGGCAAGGAAACTTGAAAGTGGAGAGTGAAGGGCGAGTAGGATGAGTAGGAGAGAAGCAAAGATAATCAGAGCGAGCGAGAGAGACAGACAGAGACAGAGAGAGAGAGAGGGGGGAGAGAGAGAAAGAGAGAGAGAGAGAGAGAGAGAGAGAGAGAGAGAGAGGAGAGAGAGAGAGAGAGAGAGAGAGAGAGAATGGGGACAGACTTAAAGGGGGAAACCACTCCTTGTAGCCAGCAAGATTACGGCTGACCAAAGTAAGCCAGGGGGGATAACTACTCTCAGTCAGTGTAGAGGCAGGAAGTTGGTTACCATGACAAATATGGTCAGCGGGCGCGTGGGTCATGGTCAGTACATGAGAAACAAACTAACACACGAACCGAGAACATAATGATCAAACAGGCAATAGAGGTTGTGGTAAAACAGACAACCAATCAGAGTATTCACAACTGAAGCCAAATAAATTTAGTTGACTTAATTGGTTTGGAAACCGGTCATGTGATTGATAGAGACAGTGCATTTCACGTGTTTAATACACAAAATAGTCGCTTGTTACAGTTTGCAGAAGCCATTCATGATTAATCTACTTAGGCCAGATTTGTGCAAACAGAAAGACATGATAATCAGTTTAAAATTACCGTGGTAGACAATTGACATTACTGTGTGAACATGTGAATATTTATTTCAGCTTGAAGGATTTATCTAGTTATTTTACTTTATGATGTGTGATTTTTTGCAGTATGTACCTGACGAGATGCAGCGAAATATGCCAGGCAATAAATCCTGCAATTTATTGTTTGCGTCTTCGTTATTCAAATTAACTGATTCAGTTCCAAATAAAAAGTAGATTTTGACCTAATAAAAATGGATGGGGGGGGGGGGGGGGTGTAATACGAAGTAGGGGTGCGTCACAGTTATGACTTAAAAGTTGTTTGTATGGTAGCAGATATGGTGTATCATATATTAAATTAAAGTGCGTTGCATAGGGCAAATTACTGTATATAAGCTAATGACAGATCCAGATACGGGAAGTCGTTTAAGACGATTAAACATCCCATGCCACTTAATCATTTAAGAACCGACATCACAGACACTCCGGACATTTTTATATTTGTTCGTTCCCATTTCAACAGTCAGCGAAGAGTCTCAGTCCTGACTGTACATGTTGCACCCCGACCATGTGCCACCCCCCCCCCCCCCTCCAAACCCCCTTTTCCTCCTCCGAGCAGCAAGCGCAGGCCATCTTGTCCATCTACCTTGTGATCTTTCTCTTCTTCGCTTCTCCGGTACTCCTCCCGCCACTGTTATGTTTTCCAGACATTCGTGTCTTCTTTTTCTAACATGCCAAAATATTTAATCTTCGTCAATGTTATTTGTCTTAAAAGTCATGTGCGTGCAACACTGAGTTCTTGTTGAATCAGTCTGTCTGTTCCTTTATTCATTGTTTTTAGTTTTTCTCTTTCGTCTAATAAATGTTCAGTTTTCTTCAGTAACTCTGTTATTAAAACGTGCGAGTTTTATTTTATTTTATTTATTGTTTATTTTATTATTTGTTTTTTTTTTGTCCAATGAATGTTAAATTTTGCGTTCGCTCACTTTGAATTCAAGCGTAGTTCATGCACGTGCCATTGGACTGATTTTTGCGAGTGGATATGTTTTCACTATTTCCAGTGTCAGGCAAACCCACTCCGACTTTAGAGGTACTTGTAATTTACGTCCCCAAGTCCAGGACGAGAAGTCAACATTTTAGTCCAACTGACTAGTGTAAGGGTTGAACCCGCTACCCGTGCTTTAAACACGATCGCTCTTAACCTTGCTGGCCTCCAAAATATGCATATGAGCTTTCAGCTGATTACCAAAATATCCAAGTTTCAGGCCCGTATGTTGAGAATGGAAATGCGCATGCTCTCCGTACTTCTATTTTCGTTGTTCTGTCTGTTCCACTCCATAAAGATTTTAATTGCTTTAGTTTTTGCTGAACAATGTTCGTTGTTTTGTGAGTATCTGTCACCACATTTCCATCGTCCGACAGCGGTGAACCAAGATATTCAAAACTGCCTGAAATTGTTCTCCATTAATAAACATGAGGATGGCCTGGTACCATCTGCCACAAAGAGCCACACTGAAGAAATATAATGGATAGCGAGCATGGGGAAGACCACGTGAAAGAGAGTGGTGATGTCAAGAACAATCCCAGAGAAATGAATACCAACTTACAAAGAGCATTAGAAAGAGCATATAAAAACAAGTAAATTGTGGAAGAAGAGGAGGAGGAGGAGGAGGATAATAATAATAATAATAATAATAATAATAATAATAATAATAAGAAGAAGAAGAAGAAGAAGAAGAAGAAGAAGAAGAAGAAGAAGAAGAAGAAGAAGAAGAAGAAGAAGAAGAAGAAGAAGAAGAAGAAGAAGAAGGAGGAGGAGGAGGAGGAGGAGGAGGAGGAGGAGGAGAAGAAGAAGAAGAAGAAGAAGAAGAAGAAGAAGAAGAAGAAGAAGAAGAAGAAGAAGAAGAAGAAGAAGAAGAAGACGAAGAAGAATAAGCAATATCTATTTTGATCTATTTATCGGTTAGCATTGTGTTCGTGTTTGCTGCAGTGAGATTTGACAGAGTTGAATATTCTAACTTTCATACCGGTTTTGATTTCAGTTCACTTCTATAAGTTCCACAATGCTTTGATATTTTCTCGTGTCTGTTGTATTCTTTAAAAACAACAGAAAGCTCTATCTTTCCCTAAGTTTACTCCCTTCGCGTGTAATGGCAGCGGAACTCACCTCCTATTCCAATCCACCCTTGTTATGTGTAGAACATTTTCCCCAGATTTGACATGCTCTTGTATTTTTTTTTCTTGGGCAGAAAATCCAGAAAATTCCGGCCTGTCTTCTTCTGGATGATTAATGGGACATAATCATCGTACCGGAAGTGAAGTGCATGCTGGGTAGGATTGTGTTTGGGAAAGAAATGGTGCCGGGGTGAAGAATTTTAAGCAAATTCATAATTTTGACATGCACGTTGTGTTGGATCGTGGTGGGGTGAATTCATGGTTGTGGTGGGGGTGAATTTGTGGCTGTGGTGGGGTGAATTCACAACTGTGTGGGGGGGGGGGGTGACTTAATGATTATGATGGGGTGGGTGAGCTCATGACTGTGATGGGACGGGTGAATTCACTGTTGTAACGGGGTGGGTGAATTCATGGTTGTGGTGGAGAGAATTCACAGTTGTATTAGAGTGAATTTATAAGTGCGCTAAAATAAATTCAAGATTTTAGTGGAATAAGTTAATTTTTATGAATGAAATAAATTCACGATTATATGGAAATGCATCCATGATACTGTATGCTGTTGGAATGAATAAATAATTGTGTTGGAAAACATTAATGATTGTTTTGGAATGAAATTAATGATTTGGTGAGAGTGAAAACATGATTACTGGAGTAAACTCCAGACTACCAATGGACTTAGCACTTTTGTGAAATCGGAATGTGTGTGGTGTGGAAAACTTCGATTAACCGTCACTGTCGGGACCAGGACTGTGACGGATAACCTAATAGACGGATAACATAAATCTCTTAATACATATGTACAGTAACGTGATTTCGCTGTGGGCTTGGGTCGAATATGGAAATACAATACTTTAAAAGTGAATAAAACATACATATTGTGTTTAATTTTACAAAACGAGCAATATAAACTTCAATGTAAGAGTAGTAATGTAGAGAAATGTATTGTAATACTACAAACCTACGTAACTTTAAAATAACCTGTCATCTCCTTCTGTGACTTTGAGGCTGGAGCTTTCTGTGCGGCGATGTTCCGAACCTTACGCAGAAGTAGGATATGTGTTGCATTTTCCTCCTCTTGCATTTCAAACCAGTCCATTCACTTTGATACCATTGTTCCTACTTCTGAGTGGCTAGTTGTAGGATTTTGGTTAAGGACTGATTCTTCATCGTCATCAATTTTTCTTCTTCAATGGTAGTCACACTAGAAACAATTTCGTCGTCGTTCAAAATTTCAAAGCTTCCATCCATTTTGTCACATTCCAACCAATCTGTTATTTCTTCTGGCGTAATGTTTCCACTGTTTAGTCCTACATTGTTGCACAGTTGCACAATTTTGCCACACTAACAGCCTCAGTTCCTTCAGTTTCGTCAATAGGTTCAGGCAAGAGTTTATTCCACCCATCGTTTAGGTTAGACACTGTAAGGTCAGCCCAGTCAGTGGAGACATTGAAAATAGCGTCCTTTATATTGTATCTCCCCACCCCTACCCCCTCCCCCAATTTTTTAAAGGACAATGACGGATAACAGAAACTAACGGTTAAACAAGTAACGGTTAATCGGAGTGTTTTTATATATATATATATATATATATATATATATATATATATATATATATATATATATATATATATATATATATATAAGAAAGCGTACAACCTTGCGCTGTGAAGTAACCAGTCCCATTACTCTCTCCGCCTGCCTCTCCTCTCTGCAACAACCCCGTTGTGACGACATACCCCAGCTTTCCCTTTCTCATGACCTGCCCAAAGAATGAGGACTGCCCTCCTCCGCTGTGAGCAACCAGTTCTCTTTGTGAGTCAACTTCTTTCCGTCCACGCTGTTCTCCTCATTCTTGAATAAACCCACACCTCCGCAGCTCCAACATAATTCCTAATTTATCGTCTAATTCTCCATGATTGGCTTCCCTTACATCAGTGATGGCTCATTATAGCTCTAAAGAACTCTGTTCCTCCCCTCGACTGACAAAGTTCTATTGCAGACAGCATTTCCCATCTTGTGAAGTGTTGTTTTTGTTTGGTCAGTTACACAATCGTATTCAAATAATATTACCACGGAAGTTAGCATGGCGCAAGGACAAGAGCGCTCACTATTAAATATCCGGTGTGCTGATGCCGAGGTAACGGGTTGAACCCCTACAGCTGTCAGTTGGACTAAAACGTCGACCTCTCGTCCTTGACTTGGGGACGGAAATTACAGGTACCTCAGAAGTCGGGATGGTTCGCCTGTTAAGCCCAGTGTACTAGACATAGCCGGCTCCGTGGCGAAGGTGTTACGCACTGCAGTTCGTAATCCGGCATACCGCGTTCCAAACATCTGCGGGCGAGTTGGCAGCAGACCGCATTGCGTTGTTTTTTTTTTCGTTTTTTTTAACGAAATGGTATGGGTGCCGGCCGTTGCAGAAAGCAATGGCAAACTACTGAACGTAAACTTGCCAAGAGATCACAACCAGCATAACAATGCTGAGGGTTGACTGCGACGTCCTGTAAAAAGGATATCCAACTAACTTTAACTAGACACAGTAGTACGTGTATGGACTACGCCTGAGTTCAAAGCGAGCGAGCGTACCAAACCCCCCCCCTCCCATACACACACACACTATCCCTATCCACAGCGCTCCTACCACTATAACTCCCCCCTCCCCCCAGACTATAATCCATACCCACGTAAAACCAAATAAGATAAACTGTCTGTCACATTAGTCCAACAGAGCAACACCTCCGACGATCAGATCGCCCCGCTGCCTTAGACTCTACAAATGTTAACACGAATTACCCAGAAACCCAAACACCACAATATCGTTACCTAACGTTTTCTGGTCTCAAGCCCAGAGACATTGGAAGATGCTCCTACAGCGCCCCCCGAGTGACCCGAAGCCCCGGGAGACTGAGACCCACATAAAGCAGTCGCCAGCGGTAAATAATCTGATCTCGTTTGTGCCGGAAGCCAGTCTGGAGCCACCAAAGGAAGGTGTCAATGCGAAGGTCATTAAGCCAAGACAATTTGCTCACGCAGTCATTTTGACGAGATTACCGGCACTGGGCGCCTCATTCTAAGTGGATCAGGAAAGTGAGATCGGACTGGGATGTTCGATAACCAAGCAGCGGACAGACAGACACGACAAGCTGGCTGGATGCTGGACTTTCTTCACGTACTAGTGGTGGGGGGAGGGAGAGAGGGAGAGAGAGAGAGAGAGAGAGAGAGAGAGAGAGAGAGAGAGAGAGAGAGAGAGAGAGAGAGAGAGAATGTCTACGCAGAAACGGCAAGTTAGTTAAGAAAGGGTGTAGACAGACAGATACACAAAAAGATTTCTTTTTTTTCCCCCGCGTTTCCATCCTGTTTCAGGATATTGCGGTAAACAACAGCATCTTTCAGCTGTATGTTGATTCCTAGGCTAGATTACGCTCATCAGCACGCCACGACTTTCTGAGCGACCGGCTGCATACTCTCATAAGTCACTAGCGCGACTCGAACCACTTCTAATTCTCGTCCGCTCACGTCGACCACGAGAGTATTCGGGATTAACAGAGAAAGCTGCTAACCCCTCGGCCAGGCAGCCGGCATACACAAAAAGACAGACAAAAAAAAAATTGAAACTCATCATCCTCATCAATAAGTGCCTTGCCGGCTGGCGTGGGCCGCTATGCTTCTCCACATCTTGCGATCTCCAGCCGCATGGATCAATTCATGTGTTAACTCCCTTCCGTGCCATGACACAAGACTGTCAAGAAATTTCTCCTCCTGTCTTCCTTTATCTCTCCATAAATCTTGCCGGTTGTGACAACATATTCCAGTTTTTCCAAATGACGACTGCCACTATCTGATGTCTGTGGTAAGTTGTCTTCGCGACAGAAACTGTACATGGAGAAAAGGCAGACATAAAATATGATAAGCAGACACACAGACATCACATGAGTAAAGAGACAATAAGATACGTAGACAGACAGATAATAAGATACGATAATCAGTTAAGTAAGAAGACAGACAATAAGATAGGTAGACGGACAAGAAGATAAGTGGACAGACAGAGTATAAGATAAGTAGACAAGACAATAAGATAAGTAGACAAGACAATAAGATAAGTAGTCAGGCAGACAATAAAATAACTAGACAGACAATAATATAAGTAGATAGACAGACAATAAGATTAGTAGACAAGACAATAAGATAAGTAGACAGGCAGACAATAAGATAAGTGGACAGACAATAAGATAAGTAGACAGGCAGACAATAAAATAAGTAGACGGACAATAAGATAAGTAGACAGGCAGACAATAAAATAAGTAGACGGACAATAAGATAAGTAGACAGACAGACAATAAAATAAGTAGACGGACAATAAGATAAGTAGACAGGCAGACAATAAAATAACTAGACAGACAATAATATAAGTAGATAGACAGACAATAAGATTAGTAGACAAGACAATAAGATAAGTAGACAGACAGACAATAAAATAAGTGGACAGACAATAAGATTAGTAGACAGGCAGACAATAAAATAACTAGACAGACAATAATATAAGTAGACAGACAATAAGATAAGTAGACAAGACAATAAGATAAGTAGACAGGCAGACAATAAAATAAGTGGACAGACAATAAGATAAGTAGACAGGCAGACAATAAGATAATCATAACTACAGAAGGAGATGACCCCCCCCCCCCAAAAAAAAATAAATAAATAAATAAATAAATACAGTTTAGTAAAAAATCAGACAAAGAAGGACAAATGCATATAAACAGCTAAAGGCCTAGAAACAAAAGCAGGAATTAAACAGATCCACATGCTGACAAAGGCATATAAGTACATCAAAGACATGGCAAAAAAACTATTGGAGGCCGCGTGGCCGAATGGATAAGAGCGTTGGATATTAAACTGCCGGTGCACTGGAAGAGAGGTAGGGGGTTCTATCCTGGTCAGTTAGCAGTTGGACATTACGTTGACATCTTTACTTTGGACGAGGGGACATAAATTAAAAGTATCTCAGAAGTCGGACAGGGTTCGCCTGATGGCGAGAGACACTGATAATAGGAAAAGCTGGTTCACGCGTACAAAACAGTTTAGTGGCACCCACGGAGTGCCAGTTGTTTATAAAGATATGGGCCAAGCCCCATGTATCCAAAGCATAGGGTCCTGTAATTTACTTACGTATAGTTGGCCGCGCACCAAAGTACACTTTGTCTTTCAGCAAGGATGGTCGGCATACAGAGTCAGAAGGTTCGAATCTTGGTCTGGCACTATAGCTTGCAATTTCTAAGTTGCCTAGTGTGTACTCTAATCTCTACTTCTTTCCCCTAATTCTATTAATGCCAATCATTAACTGCGAATAAATTTCTCGATATAGAGAAATGTTAGCCTAGAATCTTCGACTCCTCTCTACTTGTCAATGCAACATTAAAACAATAGTCACATGTCCTTTTACAGGACGTCGCACTCAGAAATAACATTGTTTGGCTGTTTTGGGGGTTTTCTGGGCATATTTACGTTCAGCAGTTTGCTATTACTTCCTTAACGACTGATGCTCATGCCATTGTGAAAGCAGCGCAAGGCGGTCTGCTTCCAAATCGCTTGTGGCTGATTTCGAAACTGCGTTCACTGTCCCTGAGATACAGCAGTGTAACTCTAGGTGGCTAGACTTCATCAGAGCACCGGAAGTTCAAGGGCGAGCGGTCTTATCAATTCGGCCACGCGACTTTAATATGTTTTCCGGTATGTCTTTTCTGTAGGTATATTTGTGTCTGTCAGCACGAGGATCTGTGTATCCCTAACCATCTGATGGTTTAACTCAGTGGTTCTTAACCGGTGAGAGATTCCCCCCTCCCCTGGGGGAAATTTTAAGGTCCCCCCCCCCACAAAAAAAAGGGGGGCGGGGGGAGGGCGAAATTAAGATTATTTCAAGATCTCGTTAATACAAGAACCGATTACTTGATATTGTTTTCCCCTCCCCTCCATACTTTACAGTTCTGTACTTCTCGCCCTTCTGAAATTCGTTTTATAACGTAAGTAGACCCGCAAATCACGTTTTATATAGACGTCTAGACTTGTTCTAGTATGTGTTATTAAATTTAGCTTCCATTTTTACATATACTGTGTAGGTTGAGGGGGGAATTTATAAGGAGGAAATACTAAAAAAAAAAGGGGGGGGGGACATTCTGAACACATGGTGAAGGGGTGCATAGCTCAAAAAAGGTTGAGGACCACTGGTTTAACTCTACTGACAGGAAAACAAGTCTGGCCAACACGGTGTGAATGTCTTGGCAAGTAACAGCTTCCGACGTGATTCTAACCGGATCACCCAGGGAGCGTCAATTATTTATACAAATATGGGTCCAGCACCATGTACCTAATGTGTGTAAGTTAGTTGCATAACCTTTACAAGACGTGGCAGTCAACCCCAGCGTTCTTTGAGTGTCTGTGATTTCTTGGCAAGTTTACGTTGAGTAGTTTCCCATTGATTTATGAACGATCGGCATTCATACCGGTGTATGGCAACCAACGCAAGGCAGTCTGTTTCCAAACTGCTTACAGCTGTGTTTCGAACCCGGTATGAGGGATTACCAATTGCATTCGTAACTCCTTTGCCACAGAGTCGCTTTCGTGTAAAAGGGTCCTTTAATTTACTTCCGCATAGTTGGCCTACTTAGGTATTGTTGGATTTGAGAAATGCATACAATGATATCAATGACGATGGTGATGATGATGAAGAATTCAGCATGTAGAAGAGAGGATAACTCACCTCGTAAACCATCTCGTACTGTCTGTCATCAAAATAGGGATCGTCGACATCACAGTTGTGGGCCATCTCGATGTCGGTGAGGCCCATCTCGGCGCTGGGGGAGAAGGCCACTGGTCGCCGTGACGACAGCTCGTATAATCTGCAGACAGACATATCGATAATGAGGCGTGTGGAGGTATGTGTGTGCTGGAATACGAGGAGTGTGGGGAAATTTGAGGCGTGGACTGAAATATGAGGTGTGGTAGGGAATTTGAGGCGCGGACGGAAATATGAGGAGCTTAGGGAATCTGAGACGTGGATTTAAATGAGGAGTGTTATGGAATTTGAGGCGCGGAATGAAATATGAGGCGTGGTACGGAATTTGATTCGTGGACTTAAAAATGAGTTGATGGAATCTGGGACGTTGACTAAAATATGAGGAGTGTTATGGAAGCTGATAGTGGGAGCTTGGTGTAATGGTTAGGGCGTTACGCTGACAATAGCATAAGAGCAGGCGGACAAGGGTTCGATGCAATTCTCGTCCTCCGCTACGGGAGAGAAAGACTGGTCATCTACCCATCAGTGCACTCACGAGTACAACAAATGTGATGATCCTAACACTGGACATAGCCACAGTAAGTCCGGGACTGTTTATTTTTCCTTTTACGGAATCACAGACGTGGACTGAAATATGAGGCGGGTTTGGGGTCGGAGACGTGAGGAGAAATTTATGTCGTGTGCTGAAATCTATATACCACAACAAGCAATGATGTACAAACCCGATGGAAGCAGAGGCACGTAAACGATGGACGGAGGGAATAGCAGAGTCCATGGGAATATCAATACATGAAGCCCATAAGCGGGCACTCTCCCGGTGTTTATACTTCATCTCGACTCCGCAAGGTACAAGAGGAACATGATAAGAGGAGATGAGCTGAAATATGAGGCGTTTAACGTGTATATACTGCTGTACCAAGAGTACAACAAGCTGGAACATATATCATATACTTTGAACTTTTACACTAGAGGCACACGCGTGTTCTAACTCTTTCAAGGCAGCTTCAAGCATAGTTTACCTCTCAGGACACGGTTTCGAACGTATACTTTTAACTCTCAAGTATTGATACCCAGATGCAAGTATGAACAAATGGATACAAGTATGGGCAAATGGATACAAGCATGAAATAATAGATACGAGTGTGGACAACTAGATACAGATATGGACAAATAGATACAAGTATGGACAACTAGATACAGATATGGACAAATAGATACAAGTATGGACAACTAGATATAAGTATGAACAACTAAATATAAGTATGAACAACTAAATATAAGTATGAACAACTAGATATAAGTATGAACAACTAGATATAAGTATGAACAACTAGATATAAGTATGAACAACTAGATACAAGGATGAACAACTAGATACAAGTATGAACAACTAAATATAAGTATGAACAACTAGATACAAGGATGAACAACTAGATATAAGTATGAACAACTAGATATAAGTATGAACAACTAGATACAAGTATGAACAGCTAGATACAAAGATGAACAACTAGATATAAGTATGAACAACTAAATATAAGTATGAACAACTAGATATAAGTATGAACAACTAGATATAAGTATGAACAACTAGATATAAGTATGAACAACTAGATATAAGTATGAACAGCTAGATACAAGGATGAACAACTAGATACAAAGATAAACAACTAGATATAAGTATGAACAACTAGATATAAGTATGAACAACTAGATATAAGTATGAACAACTAGATATAAGTATGAACAACTAGATATAAGTATGAACAACTAGATATAAGTATGAACAACTAGATATAAGTATGAACAACTAGATATAAGTATGAACAACTAGATACAAGGATGAACAACTAGATATAAGTATGAACAACTAGATACAAGGATGAACAACTAGATACAAAGATAAACAACTAGATATAAGTATGAACAACTAGATACAAGGATGAACAACTAGATATAAGTATGAACAACTAGATATAAGTATGAACAACTAGATACAAGGATGAACAACTAGATATAAGTATGAACAACTAGATACAAGGATGAACAACTAGATACAAAGATAAACAACTAGATATAAGTATGAACAACTAGATATAAGTATGAACAACTAGATATAAGTATGAACAACTAGATACAAGGATGAACAACTAGATATAAGTATGAACAACTAGATACAAGGATGAACAACTAGATACAAAGATAAACAACTAGATATAAGTATGAACAACTAGATATAAGTATGAACAACTAGATACAAGGATGAACAACTAGATATAAGTATGAACAACTAGATACAAAGATAAACAACTAGATATAAGTATGAACAACTAGATACAAGGATGAACAACTAGATACAAAGATAAACAACTAGATATAAGTATGAACAACTAGATACAAAGATAAACAACTAGATATAAGTATGAACAACTAGATATAAGTATGAACAACTAGATACAAGGATGAACAACTAGATATAAGTATGAACAACTAGATACAAGGATGAACAACTAGATACAAGGATAAACAACTAGATATAAGTATGAACAACTAGATATAAGTATGAACAACTAGATATAAGTATGAACAACTAGATACAAGGATGAACAACTAGATACAAAGATAAACAACTAGATATAAGTATGAACAACTAGATACAAGGATGAACAACTAGATACAAAGATAAACAACTAGATATAAGTATGAACAACTAGATACAAGGATGAACAACTAGATACAAAGATAAACAACTAGATATAAGTATGAACAACTAGATACAAGGATGAACAACTAGATACAAAGATAAACAACTAGATATAAGTATGAACAACTAGATACAGGGATGAACAACTAGCGACAGTGAAGGACAAACATAAAGAACAAATATGCACAAGCATACAGCCAAAACCATCTCCAGACAGTCACAGATAGACTAGACACAAAGCAACAACCGCACACGACTATGTCTAACTTTACTGTAAGACAACCCCACAACCGTACACGACTATGTCTAACATTACTGTAAGACAACCCCACAACCACACACGACTATATTCAACAATACTGCAAGACAACCCAACAACCACACGAGACAACATTCAACAATACCACAAGACAACCCCCATAACTACATATGACAACATTCAACAAAACCGCAAGACAACCCTACAACCATATACAACATCCAACAATACCGCAAGACAACCCCACAACCCTATACGACAACATTCAACAACACCGCAAGGACAATCAATCCCACACGACTCTATCCAACAATACCGCAAGACAACCCCACACGACTCTATCCAACAATACTGCAAGACAACCCCACAACCATATACGACAACATTCAACACCACCGCAAGACAACCCCACACGCCTCTATCCAACAACACCGCAAGACAACCCCACACGAACATATCCACCATACTGCAAGACAACCCCACCAAGAAATGTATTGTGGACGACCTACCAGTATCCAAGTCTGACACAGAAGCGAGTGGTCGGGCAGGAAATGAACCAAGGAAACCCAAAACGTCACCTGGAAGTGTACCCGCACAGCTGAATGATATTATCTATCGATATTCTCATCTCGTCTGCTACTCGATAGCGCGCCGGAAGTGAGGAAACGGAAATGGGAAGGAGAAGGTGACAATGTGTGGAAATACTAAAGGGAAATGCTTTCGGGGAAATTCCCTAGTATACATAACTGGACCAGGATGAAAACGACGTACGCAGGACAAATAAATGCGACAGACAGGGGGCGAGTACACGGGACAAATGAAAGCATCAAGTTAGTTAGTTCCATGTCCTTTACAGGACGTTGCAATCAAGCCCAGCATTTATTGCTTGTTAGTTACTTACTATTCAAGGCGTGTTCAGTTGTTTGCCATTGATTTCTAAACAGCCGACGCCTCATACCATCGACATCAGCGCAAAGCGGCCTGTTCCAAACCGATCGCAGTTGATTTCTAACCGCCCTCGATTTGGTCAGTCGGGGACTTATGAAACGTCTTACTATTTCCTACACCTTAGGCCCGGATAAATGAAAGCCACATAGGAGAAAATGAAAGCCACACAGGGGAAATGGAAACCGCATTAGGGGAAATGAAAGCCACATAGGGAAAATGGAAGCCACATAGAGAAAATGGAAGCCATATACGAGGGTAAGTCAATAAGTAAGTCACAAATGGCTGTAGAAAAATAACTAAATATGATAACATCTTGAAACCGGTTTATTTTTATACATACATTGCACCTTTATTTCTCAACATAATTTCCAGCAACATTGATGCACTTATCCCATCGTTTTATCAGTCCATCCAAACCGGCTGCATAGAACTGTGTGCTCTGTTTTCTAAACCACGTTTTCACTTCACATTCAACTTCGGCGTCATTCGCGAAATGTCTCCCGCCAAGGTGGGTTTTCAGTGTTTATGCTGACAAATGTTTGTCCCGTAAGGTGGTGCATAGCTGGGTAGAATATGTTAGGAGGGCGAGTCAATAAGTAAGTCACACAGTTCTGTGGGATGGCAGGTAAATGAAAACAGAACACGCAGTTCTATGCAGCCGATTTGGGAAGACTGATAAAACGATGGGATAAGTGCATCAATGTTGGTAGAAATTATGTTGAGAAATAAAGGGACAACGTATGTATAAAAATAAACTGGTTTCAAGTTGTTATCATATTTAGTTATTTTTCTACAGCCATTGTGGCTTACTTATTAACTTACCCGCGTAGAATGAAAGCGATATAGGGGAAATGAAAACGGCGAACGGGGAAGAGTCGGCTTATAGACGATCTGAACTTTCAAGTCGACGCAGACTAAACTGGGTATCGAGAAATTTTTTGGGAAATAAAGGCGGCCGGTGGGATACTGTCCATATCACCCACCGAGTGTCGGTGGGTCTATTGAAAATATGAGTCTAGCACCATATGCCTAATGGTCTTTAAAGCGTACAAAAGTATTCTTTACTTGATGACCTTTTTAGTGGATAGAAAGACATGATAGTCAGTTTAAAATTACCATGGTAGACAACTGCAATTACTGTGCGATGTAAAATAATTAATGTGTATATTTCAGTTTAAAGGATTTATCTAGTGACTTTAGTTTGTGTTGTGTGATGTTTGCATGTACCTGACGAGATGCAGCGAAATATGCCAGGCGATAAATTGTGCAACATATTGTTTGTGTCTTCGTTATTCAAATGTAAGACGGTTGGCGGAAACGGAAGAAGGCAATGCGCGGGAAAATGGAAGATATAGAATGAATGAAACATGGCGTCGAATGGGACAGCAGTGCTGTGTGGATCAGAATCATGAATAACAAGGAAGACGATTACATATAAACTTCATACAATCACTAATTGATGTCTGTGCAACAATAGAAGGAGTAAAATATGATAGAATCGCTAATGTGGAGCACATTGAGAGAACCGCACAAATTCCAGCGTGGATCTCACGGAGAGAACTATACAAATACCAGTGAACCGAGAGATAAAGAGCCGATGCTGGTGCTAGGTAGGTCACACAGTGAGAAAATATGAGAATAGTACAACTAGAAAGACCTTCGTCTGGAATCCCCAGGGCAAAGGAAACAGAGTTACTGTTACCAGGTTTCTGGGAGAAATGTGTGGCATTGGACACGCAATGGGGGATAGTCGGCATGCTTCGGCATGGAATAAACACACACACCAGTACCGGGGAATTCCTCGGGAAGTGATGGTGGAAGGTGTGACCACGCCACCCACTGAGTGTTGTGTGGTCTATACGAATATTGGTCTAGCAACATATGCTCAATGGGCACTGGGCGTGTAAAAAGGACATTTACTTTACTTTACTTTACTTTACTTTGCAACGGACCCCCGAGCTTGCTGAGAAGGATGAAGACAGGCATGCTTCGCGCAGAGTGGCTTGCTTCATTAAACAAAGACATCAAAGATAACGGAGCATCCGTTAGCCCCTTTTCCCAGGACATGCTGGTGTGTTGAAAAACGAGCAGGCGGACAGATTGGCTGGGTCTGCACCGCTAGGTGGGGTATCGGTGTTCAATAAGGCAGATGTGGTCAGGGCTCTTTGGTATCACGTGTATGGTGTAGAAGACCAGATACGCCGCCATTGTCTGGAGAAAATGGTGCGGCAGGGAATGACCAGAGGATCTGGCCGACACTCAGTTCGCCGAGGAAAAGCTAGATGGACACAAAATCTGGTTGTAACTGGGACCATTAATATTGGAACTCTTCGCTGGCTGTTGAAGGCAATAACGGAACGGGTATGTCTCGAGTGTTGTGATTCAACTCAACTTGGTCTTGACTTTCTGACCAGGCAACATTATATTTTATCTCCAATCTGCCGATTCCCTATTATCACATATTTGCATTGTTCCAGAGGATTCGCCATCAAGCCTTTGTGTTATCTGTTGCCAGGCCACAATCACAAGCACGCTCAAAATATCAATCCTCTGGTCGAGCTATACTTTCTGGCAACTAGTGAGTGGTCTCAGTTGCCAGGTAGCTGTAAACGAGACAGATCAATATTAAACCCAAACAAGAAAAATTTGGCTTTCTGTGTAACCATCGGAATTCCATGTTTTGTACGAGGGTAAGTTAATAAGTAAGTCACAAATGGCTGTAGAAAAATAACTAACTATGATAACAACTTGAAACCAGTTTATTTTTATACATACAATGTCCCTTTATTTCTCAACATAATTTCCACCAATATTGATGCACTTATCCCATCCTTTTATCAGTCCTTCCAAACCGGCTGCATAGAACAACGTGCTGTGTTTTCATTTACCTGCCTGTCGTGTGTGTAAAGAATGAATGTCGTATTAGTTACTTGTTCTTCTTTACCACTTTAGTGTCGTCCCTGGAGTGAAGAGAATCGATACCCACATTTGTTTTAATTCAATATCTCTATTCTGGAGATATCCAGCAGACTCCGTCCACACACTCCCTCAATCTGAAGACACCTTCCTCTCACTCTTACTCACCCCTGGATCATGCCCCCTCTCATTCTTCTCCAAGATAACACACTTGACAGCTCTCGCTTCAACAAATAAAAACAAGAATTTTATTAAAGCAAAGAGTATATGTAGGAGAAGTGTATGTGTGTATAAGGTGTAGAATGTGTGACGTGTATTCTAAATCGTCTATAGACTCAGATCAATGTTCAAGAGTAGTTCATTCTCATCCCTGTGCTGAAGACACACCAGCACCATGTATCCCATACAGGTAGCCTCACCCAGGTGATGCTCCTCCGGTCACGTGAAGACTTCCTCCGTTGTCTCTGGAACCACTAGGATGCCTGGACACCTCTGACAAACACTGTCTAATTAGAGCCTGATTCACACTATGAACTTCCTCGGTTATTTAACGGATTGTTAATCAGGAAATTCTAATCCTATTGTCACTGTTAGTGGAGAAATCTTAATGGATCTAGAGTCACTGGTTCTAAAGATTCCTCATATTAACACCACAATCTAACTGTTCTGGGTATCAGTATAAATTATGCAATGTTCTGACAGTTTATTGGTACATCTATCACTTGGCTAAACCTCCCTCTCGTCAACATGTCCTGCTCAGCAGAAGTCAGGTTCCCGCAAACCAACTTGGGTATAAGCCCTATGTAGCGGCCTCTCAGCAACCTCTGTCTTCAGATGCTGAGCCATCATTGTCAAACTTTGAAACTGCTTCTTCGAAGTAAATCCTCTCCCACTCACGTGGAACACTCAAGGGGAACTGTACATGGAACCTGTAGAGCAGATAACATCATGGTGAGGGCAACTCAGTCCTGGCCAGAATTAGGCAAGTGTAGGCCAATAACAGCACTCAGATCTATAACAGAGATCCGATCTCTGTCATACGGCCAAATAACTCAATCATATGATCTGAGACATGGCAACACCAGGAAAGAATAAAGGAACGGGTAGAAACCCAGCAGATGCCCTACTGGAAAATCCTACCATTACACATTTCCCTCCTCCCTCTCAACCATCCTTAATCTCTCTAATTATTATTCCACTACATTGTCCTCAACTTCCCGAGTAAAATGATATATAACACAAGCTACTTGAAGCCACACAATAGAATACTAGTGCCGACGCTCTTATGATACTTTCTAGCACCGCACGTATAGAACATTCTATCACTAATCATAATACATTATATCACTACACAGTACTGTATTCTATTCCTAATCATACTCTTAAGTTAGATATAATTAATTGCCTACCATATGTCTATTCCTGTTGTTACTCGAGAAACTAGGCAATCCGATTGGATCTATGTCCGTGGATAACTATCACTACTAAGATAGGCTAGTCCCTCTAATATACCACAACTCGGAATTATCCCCAATTCTTCTTCTTCGTTCATCCGGAGTTTTTTTTCGGATGTGATTGCGTTGTGCCTGTTTACAGCAGAGCTGCGTTCTTGCGCCGTTAGGCCGACACATCCGACTTCTGCGGGCATTTGTTGACCGGGTTAACCTTCCCGGGGGTTTCTTAGGACGTTTGACTCTCACTGTTGTGGTGTTATCCCCCATCCCAGCTGGTCCATATAGAACAGCCAAAGATCCTGGTCAGCCCTCAAGGGAAGGCAGGGGCAGACCATGGGCATTCCCCGCCATCCAAGGAGGCTTCCATAATTGCAGAGCCGATACATAGCGCTCTGGTACTGGGCTCACCCAAGGAATCGTCACGTCCTGCACATGGCTGCTTAGCCTCACTTCCGTATATTGGGCCTTCCGTTCACCATAGGCTGTTCTTCCGGAAACCAGAAGTATGCAGTCTGCAGATGACATCCACACAGTGAGCTTTCGATTCGGACTTTCCATGTAATGGATTTGCTATCCAAGCAATATTCCATTTCGTGCCACTAGGACACTTTTCCACCTTTTATGAAGTCCACACAGTGGGCTTTAGATACGGACTTTCCACGTAATGGATTTGCTATCCAAGCAATATTCCATTTCATGCCACTAGGACACTTTTCCACCTTTTATGAAGCCCACACAATGGGCTTTTGATTCGGACTTTCCACGTAACGGATTTGCTATCCAAGCAATATTCCATTTCGTGCCACTAGGACACTTTTCCACCTTTTATGAAGCCCACACAGCGAGCTTTCGATTTGGACTTTCCACATAATGGATTTGCTATCCAAGCAATATTCCATTTCATGCCTCTGGGTCTTCATGCACCTTTAAATGTCAACCTGTATGTAGTTAAAGTAAGCTGCGGTCAACTTGAGCTTGTTGATATCTCCATAGAGCTTGTCCTCAAATGAAGCAGGTGTGGGCCAAAATATCTTTCTCTGTTCTGCATACGTTGGGCAATCCTGCAGCAAATGTTTTGCTGTCATTTTTCCAGTTCTACAATTACATTCATCGGTATCTCCTATCTTTAGTTATTGAACAAGTGGTATTTCAGCCTGTTATGTCCTGTGCGGAGTCTGAAGATTGCTACTTGTTCTCTTCGGTTGAGTTTGTAATATGCATCATCCTTCTGATGGCCTGGATGCTCAGATTCCCATTTGGTTCTATAAGTGCTTTTTATCAACCTCTTTGCCTCATTATAGGTTATGTCTATGTCAGGCTGTGGTAGTCGTCCGCCCTCTTTTGCCAGTCTGTCAGCCTCTTCGTTTCCAGGTATACTGCAATGTGATGGGATCCACTGTATTACAACTTTTTTGGATTTCTGGCATAGACCATGGAGTGCTGCTCTTAGGTCAGTTAGTTCTGTGCTGTTTAATGCTCTTGAGTATTGAGACAGCTGACTTTGCATCTGTGAAGATAGCTATTTGCTTCTCTTTATTTTCCTCCATCAGGAGCATTTCTGCTGCAGTTTTCAAAGCCTCTACCTCCGCTTTGAAGTTACTTGAAAATTTTCCAGTTGCCATTGAATGTGTTTTTTTCACTCCATTTTTTAAATTTAGGAGAATTCCTCCTCCTCCATTCTCTATTGAATTTTTGGCTGATCCATCTGTATATGCATGGGTCCAATTCCTGCTTGGGTAATGTTCTTTATGTAGTTTAGGGTTATTTCTCTTCTTTCGGTTTCATGCTGAGTGTTCTTTTTCTCAATACCAGGAATGTTTTCTATCATCTCAGGCAGTTGCTGCTGTCTCCAAGCTGGGAACTTGTGTGCATTGTGTATGGGCTTGACTGTTAATATGTTAAGTATAGGATCTGCCCTAATCCTTCGTTTTGCAGTTTCTACAAAGTTGCTACGCTTCAGTCTTCCCTTTCCAAAACCATTAAATCTGTTGTACATAGGGTGGTCTGTCAATCTTCTAAATTTTTCTGCTTGTTGCTGGGCTCTGCTATCTCTTCTATCCTGCATTGGTTGTAAACAAGTGATCTTTTCTAGTTCATTAATAGGCGTTGTCTTCAGGCTTCCAGTTATGATTCGCATTCCTTGGTTTTGGACTCTACTTATTTTGTTAAAGTTTGACTTAGCTGCTGTTGCCCAAGCTGCAATGCCATATTCCAGTACTGGCCTCACCCGTCCAGTATATAACTTCTTGAGAACTTTCTCATCTGCTCCCCACGTTGTACCAGCAAGCTTTTTCATGATTGCCATTCTCTGCCTTGCTCTTGTTCGATTTTTCTCAACCTGTGTCTTCCATGTCAGGCGACGATCAAAGGTGACTCCTAGATAATTTGGATTTTCTTCATGGCGCAATATTTTTCCATTCAATGCCAGCTTAGGTTGCTGAGTTTTATTTGAGAGGGAGAACACTGTGCATGTTGTTTTCTCCTCACTTATCTTCACTAGCCATGATTTTGACCAGTCCTCTAGCGCTAATAAGGCTTGCTGTATTCTGCTGTTAGCTGTACTAATATATTCTTCAGATGTCCATATGGCTAGGTCATCTGCAAAGGAGGATGTGTGTACTCTGGCTGGAAAATTTTCTGTGATGTCATTTATATATGCTAGGAATAATGTTGGTGAAAGAACTCCTCCTTGGGGGACACCTTGCTCCAGCAGCATCATTTTGCTTGTTTGTCCTTGTACTTTTGTCCTGGCAGTTCTGTTCTCAAGGTAGTGGCTGATCCATTTATACATTTTTCCACAAACATGCATGTTTTGCAGTTTTACTTTCAGTCCTTCCTTCCATACTTTATCAAATGCTTTTTCTAAATCTATCCAGACTGCTAGTGTGTGCTTTTTCTCTTGGAAGGCATCCTCTATTTCCTGAGCTATATAGGTTATTTGATCTTCAGTGGATCTGTATTTTCTGAATCCTGCTTGGTGTGGTGTTAAGAGTTTGTTTTCTTCCAGATGCCATGTTAGCCTGCCATTGATAATGCGTTCCATTAATTTTCCTACACAGCTAAGTAGACTGATAGGTCGATAGCCATTTGGTTCTTCCAGGTCTTTTCCTTTCTTTGGGACTGGTATTAGTATAGCTTCCTTCCATGCCTGTGGGACTATTCCTCTCTTCCAGCTGTTATTTAGGACTGCTAGTAGTTTCTTCTTTGCCTTGGTGCCTAGTCCTATTAGCATTTCATTTGTGATTCCATCCTTTCCTGGTGATTTCTTCTTTTTTAGGGTATTCATTGCCCTGTTCCATTTCTTCCATTGTTAGATTTGCCATCATATATTCTGCTGCTGTCTCTTTATTTCTATGATGTATCTGTTTGTCTTTGATTGCTTTCTTCTGTTCGGTTGTAATATCAATGTGGTTTGCATTTGCATAGTGTTCCATTAGTGCATTTGCAGCCTTTTTGCCTGTAAGCAAGGCATTTCCTTGTTTAATTGTTATTTGTTTGTTTCTAGGTCCTTCATTGTTCATGGCTTTCACTAGTTTCCATAGTTTGTTTCCATCCCTGTCAAAATTCAGGTTTTCTGTTTTTTCCCTCCAACAATCTCTTGTTGTTTGATTTACTGTTCTTTTATATTTTGCTGAGATGGCTTTGAGAGAGATGTTTGCTTCAATTGTTTGTTCTCTCTCTGCTGTCTTCCTGGCATCTTCAACTTTGTCCTCCAAACTTTGTAGTTCTTCAGTCCAGTATGGTTTGTAATTTTTCCTCGCTCCTCTTGGAATGGACTCAGTGGCTGCCTGTATTATTGCTCTGTTTAGACTTTCCACCATTTGCTTTATGTTGCCATATCGTGTATTTATGTTTTCACAATATTTGTCTGTTAGTATGGCAAATCTGTCCCAATCTGCTCGTTTGTAATTCCAGCGGGGCAAGGGCTTTTGCTCCTGTGGAACATACTCCATATTCATTTCAAGCTTGATTGGTCTGTGGTCACTACCTGCTAATTGGTCCAGCACATGGCGATCAATTTTGTGGAGGATGTCTCCTGTGCAGAAAGCTAAGTCTGGAGTAGAAGTGGTAAGCCATCTTCTGGAGTAGAAGCTCGGTGTGTCATCCGCTTTGTTGAGTAGATGGATATTTGCGTCTATTTCCCAGTCCTCCAATTCATCTCCTCTTTTGTCAGTATCTGGGTATCCCCATCTTTCTGAACGGCTATTAAAGTCTCCGACAATAATGCAGTTTGTGTCAGTTATTTTCATGTTTGAGAGTGTAAGATCCTTATCTGCTGGGCTATACAGATTGTAGATTCTTATTTTCACGTCCTTTATCATTATATCAACACCTATAATTTCCGTTTGGTTGTTAGAGATCACAGATACTTCGCTGCAAGGTATTGTATTTCGTGTAAGTATTAGAACTCCTCCTTTGTGTCCTTCGCGGTCGAAACGTGTGGCCTGATATCCTCTGACTGAGAATTTGTGATTGGCGTTGAGGTGTGTCTCTTGAATGCATGCCACATCTATTCTATCTTTATGAAGACGCTGTGTTAGGGAGTCTTCTTCTTGTAAACTCCTTCGGCATTCCACTGTAGTATGTTGAGTGTCCGGGGTATTTGGTCAATAGCTCTTAACCTACTCCTCTGTGCCTTGACTCCACAGCACAGGGGAAGGTGACCACCAGTAGTCATGGGTGGACCCCCTCGAGGCAGGGGGCCCGGCACTATCACCGCCTGATGGGACTTCACGGGATTAGCACCATATCGATTAATTTTGATTTGTGACATCATGAATTAAGTTACGTTGCACTGCTTTGTCAAGCCTGTGGCTCAGTACATCCGATTTCGACAAGCATTTATTCGGGATGCTTTCCCTAGCCTTTGACTGTCCCAGTCTACCTACAAGGCAGCAGGTTTCACGTTGCACTGCTTTGTCAAGCCTGTGGCTCAGTGCATCCGATTTCGACAAGCATGTATTTGGGGTGCTTTCCCTAGCCTTTGACTGTCCCCAGTCTACCTACAAGGCAGCAGGTTTGTGTGTCTCTTCGTCTGGTCCCTCTCCCTTGACCTGTCCGACATGGGTGGCCCTACCAGTAGCTGTGCTACCGTCGGCATAGCTCTTGGGGTCATTGGGACGCACAAGCCCCTCTACCTCGTCACGGTGGACACACAGCAGAGGGGAAAGTTGAAATAATTTTCAGGCCTTCTGCATGCCAGTTTATATGTTATAGTTTCCGCAACTTGCTGTTTAAAGTTGTTAAAAATACACCAACAGCACATATCCATCCATTATCTTATCTTCCAAAAGCTTTGGCCCATAATTGCATCTTAAGTAAATACTACTAATAATTCCAACTGCTATCTGATTGAAAGTTCACCTGGTCTTCTCTCTCAGTTTTGAGATTCTTCCAGAACCCTAGCAAAACAAACCATGTATCAATGGGTAACAAGTCATTTATTATTTGTAACATATAATTCATTATTCCCCATGTTTCAAGGCAGATTTGCTAGCTACATGTCTTAAATTGCCTACTTCCCCTTTATTTCTTTATCCAATATGTTTGTTGTGGACATAACACTGCCATGCATTCAATGTCAGCAAACATTTCTATCAGATCTGCTGTGTCTAGCCTTTGACTTGTCTCTTGTCAACCTAACCTACTAAGCAGGAGCTTTGTGTTTCTCTTGGTATTGCCATATCCTTCAGCCTGATAGTAAATGCTGAGATCAATTACTATAAGATGCTGACACAGGACAGGATATACGAATAACTTCTTATATGTTCCTTATATACACATTTGCTATTTAACTAATAGTAACTGAATATATCTTGCATGTATAGCTGTTTTTTTACCTACCTTTGGGATAAGAACAAAGAAGAATGATGGCAAGAAGGTTTTCTGGCATTTAAGTACACGTGATGACCTGAACTTGTGAGGATGAAGAGGCAGATGTATTTCCTCCGCTGAAGGACTTTTCACTGGTGGTTTAGTTGGTGAATTGGGTGGGCTTAGTGGGCTCTTCTTCGCAGCAGCCAACTGCTTGAGTCGCCGAAGCCGGATCTGTCTATGGGAGAATGTCTCTGGGATGTAGTGAATGATGATGTTTTCGTGTGAAATAAACTGTGATGAGTAGCTGGTGAACACAAGCTCCTGCAGGACTGGACTGAGGCAGATGCTGGGCGCACTGATGGTCCGCAGTGGTTCAAGCAACAAGCACGTCTTTGTAGTGAAACTGATATCTTCATGCCACATGTTGCGTTGGTGTATTCTGTATGCAGCTTTCATCATGAGAAAAATACCTAACCACCTGACTAGCAGTCCTCCAAACATAAACGCATGAAGTTCTTGTGGTGACATATTTATGAGACGGGTGAATGAGAAACAACTATTTACAAAGGCATGTGAACTTGTATGGTCAGAAAAAAGAGAACGGTGAATATTCTCAGGTGAAAATATATACAATTTGTTGAAAACAATGTGGTGAAGACTTGGCAGGCTTGACTCCAAGTACCCTTCTCTGTAGATAAGCTTGGGCACAAGGTATGGATGAACAGGCAAATGCAATGGGGATTTGGGTTCATTTCTTTCAAACAGCTCAGGATGATTACACACCTTCCGAAACTGCATGACTATGTTCATAAGGCTGCTGGTGGTAGACAGGGCAGAGGATGCCGATGACGTGGTGGAGCAAAGCAAATCTTCTATTGAGATTTTGTTCTTGATGGCTCTATATAACATTTTTTGGCGAGTTGTCAGAGGGCAGTATACCAGGATTTCAATCTTGTCTGAAAGTTCATTTTCGACATCCCGTTTCACCCTTCGGAGCATGAATGGTTTCAGAATCATGTGAAGTCTTGACAGTTGATTCTCATCAATTCCTGACTGTTTTTCCACATGACTCTCAATATCCTTGGAGAACCATTCATTAAACTCATCATGAGAGTCAAACAACGTTGGCATAATGAAATGCAATAACGCCCACAGCTCAGCCATACTGTTCTGAATTGGAGTACCCGTAAGCAGCAGTCTGTTGCGGCAGCTAAACCCCAAGAGAATTTTCCACCTCACACTGGATGTGCTTTTAATAGCCTGTGCTTCATCTAACACCATATACTGCCACTTGATTCTCTGAAAATACTTCACATCTTGGATCACCAGTTGGTATGAAGTGATCACTACATGAAAAGATGCATCCTCTGTATGCAAAGATTTTTGGTCCCAGAATTTGCGCAAAATCTTGCGGTCTTGTGTGTTGCCCCAATATGGAACAACCTTGAACTTTGGTGTAAATCTGGAAACTTCCTGTTGCCAGTTATGCAGAGTGGAAGCGGGAGCAATAATCAAGAAAGGCCCCCAAATACTTTGAATCTCAGCCAGATAAGCCAGATGTGTTATCTGTTGCCAGGCCACAATCACAAGCACGCTCAAAATATCAATCCTCTGGTCGAGCTATACTTTCTGGCAACTAGTGAGTGGTCTCAGTTGCCAGGTAGCTGTAAACGAGACAGATCAATATTAAACCCAAACAAGAAAAATTTGGCTTTCTGTGTAACCATCGGAATTCCATGTTTTGTACGAGGGTAAGTTAATAAGTAAGTCACAAATGGCTGTAGAAAAATAACTAACTATGATAACAACTTGAAACCAGTTTATTTTTATACATACAATGTCCCTTTATTTCTCAACATAATTTCCACCAATATTGATGCACTTATCCCATCCTTTTATCAGTCCTTCCAAACCGGCTGCATAGAACAACGTGCTGTGTTTTCATTTACCTGCCTGTCGTGTGTGTAAAGAATGAATGTCGTATTAGTTACTTGTTCTTCTTTACCACTTTAGTGTCGTCCCTGGAGTGAAGAGAATCGATACCCACATTTGTTTTAATTCAATATCTCTATTCTGGAGATATCCAGCAGACTCCGTCCACACACTCCCTCAATCTGAAGACACCTTCCTCTCACTCTTACTCACCCCTGGATCATGCCCCCTCTCATTCTTCTCCAAGATAACACACTTGACAGCTCTCGCTTCAACAAATAAAAACAAGAATTTTATTAAAGCAAAGAGTATATGTAGGAGAAGTGTATGTGTGTATAAGGTGTAGAATGTGTGACGTGTATTCTAAATCGTCTATAGACTCAGATCAATGTTCAAGAGTAGTTCATTCTCATCCCTGTGCTGAAGACACACCAGCACCATGTATCCCATACAGGTAGCCTCACCCAGGTGATGCTCCTCCGGTCACGTGAAGACTTCCTC
>JACEFZ010020326.1:0-2500 GCA_014155875.1 Cepaea nemoralis
TTATGTCAATATGGCTGATGTGTTGTGTCCTATTTTGTGTTTTTTTGCAATTTATTTGGCGTCTTTGTGAAAGCGAGTGTTAGATTGTGTGTGTCTAGGGTATCTGCAGAAATATTTTTTGGTGCATTCCATTTCTCTCACCTCTCTTAAATTGTGTCTTTATTCCTGCCTTCCTTTTTGAAGTCCTGCAAGGATAACACAGGTCCTCTGTATGTTGTGTGAGCAGGTGTCTAATTCATGATTAAACTTGTTTGATGATTGTAGTTGGTGAGCATAATTTTTTCGCTAGGTGTATATGTATAGTATTTTCTACCTGTTTATGCACATTCGCCCCTGGTCATCTGTGTGTGTTTAATAATATCCCACCTGTCATGCTTGCAGTATAGCTGAACCTGACCTGTTTTGTGTATGCCTAAACTAAGCATGACGTCTGGACCTTCGTGTGTGTGATTTGTTGTGCGAATGATTTTGAATAGTTTGTTAACTAGCAGGTTTGAGCAAAAAAAAAATTTAACCCCTACAGTTCGCAGTGATTGCATACCAGGTGGCCATAATTCTCAGGCTCAAGACCCCCCCTCCCCCCACCCTGCCATACACCGCAAGGTATTATATTGGCAGTAAAAGACAGTTTTTGAAAGTTGGTTAATTGTAGTAGTGGAAAGTAGTGTTTGCAAATCAGTGTGATGATGTGTTGTAATTGTGTACGTATACCACAAATATCTAAAGTAATAATAATCATATCATTAGTCACTGTGAGACAGTATGCTTTCATTGTCTCTAGGCGCCTGAGTTTACTGGAAAGCATTAACTGGGATATTTTTGGTTCGACAAAGAGTTCACCGTCCAGTAAGTTCAAAATTAGTGAGTGACCGGGCGCTGACTTGATCACGGCCCGCTAACCGACACTTTACCTTTCGTTGTAGTGGAATAAGAAATTCAGGAAACATGAAGCCGAACTTAGCATAGGAGCTGTCAAATGAGCGAGAAATACAATGGATTAGGCTAGATATATGGGAACGGACACGCCCAATGAACCCAAACCAGGCGAAGGCAGAAAAGGTAAGGTCTTCGACCGCAAGCTATAACCTAGTGGTGTCAAGGGATCTAGAATAAATCGGATTAAGTAGAATTAATTATGTGGTACAGCTAAAATCTGATTGGGTAGCCCTTCGCGGCAAGGAGGAGCTATGTCACGTGATGCCAGAAAGAACCGCCAAATTAAAGCGGTATATATATACGCGGGACAGAGAAGCATTTGAGGAGATAAGCAAGTTCTAGACAGCCGAGTGCAGATACTCGAAAGGCTGTTGAGACCAATAAGACTGTGGTCGGGCAGATAACCCGAGGACAAAGAAAGCACGGATTTAAAGTGTTGAAAAAGAACCGCCCTAAAAAAACTATTGATTGCTATTGTCAATTGCAATCTTTAAAGGGAAAGTCCAAAAAGACTAGAGTGGCTAAGAGGACACACGTTTGATGGATCATCCAGAGGACTGCGTCGAAAAAAGTTGGAAGGAGCCTGACTTTTTTGGGAAAAGGGGCGAAATCATTCTGACACGGGCGTGATCAGACAAGAGCACCCGGGCAGGCGAGCAATTATCCAGGGGACAGGCCCCCTACGTAGTTGGTTAATTTTAATTAGAAATCTATAGTCTGTAGTCGGGCGTGGGTAGGGTACTTAGGTTTAGGAAGCGTTGGCAAACTACAACTGACAGATAACGGGATTGACTGCGACGTTCTATAAGGAGGTAAAGAATACGTAATGACTATTCAACCAAAATCGCAGTGGCAATTACGAAGTAGAGATATGAGCGCCAAAACCATGATAGGAGTGTTAGTTGCAAACGGTATTAGCGGCCTCAGAAGTCCCCGAATTATTTCTAAATCAAAATGTAAACACGGCGAGTACGAGACGCGACCCAGGGGTCAAGCCATTCAATGAGGCCAGGTGAATACAACGATGAATGGACCGCGTTTGGAGCGCCTGCGGGAAAAAGAATGTGTTTGTATTGTTGCCACCCCGGCAGAGTTAAATTTGGGGTCAGACTGCGGCGGAGAAAATAGAGCTACAACTGGTTAGCAGTACAACCTAAAGTAGCGGGTTCGGACCTTCATGGAGAATCGGGGTAAAAGGCTTAAATGGCTTTAATACTATAAGGCGAGATGGGGGAAAAAGAGAGCGGTGAATAGATACAACTGGACGAGCACTAAGTGAGCTGAAAGGGGGCAGGAATGCCTTTGGATATAAACGTTACGACAGATTGGGGGGGTATATCCTGGGTAGAGAAAAGGAAACGTGCGTCCATATTTAAAAGCTGAATATTTGGGGGAGATTGGCTTATAAAGACGACAAACTTACTGCGGGGATGGATGAAGAATCACGTTTATCAATTATCATAACTAGGGTTTGTTAGGCGTGATATTAATCTATGTTGTCAACTTGGGTTTGTTAAAAGTTGTGTGGGTTTATGTAGTCAATGTTGACGGCCCTAGTGGACTT
>JACEFZ010020326.1:7500-92500 GCA_014155875.1 Cepaea nemoralis
ATATACATATATTCACATAAACACATACACATTCTCACATATAAACACCTGTAAACATATACATATATATTTATATATACACATTAAGAATATAGAAATGTCTGTGAAAGTATGTGTTTGAATATTTATAGTATGAACTTGATATTATGGTCGTGGCAATTTGCTTAATCTGCTAATCAATCAATCAATCATGTGCGTGGGCGGTCATAAATCTGCTAATATCTGGGGAATATTTTCACAACATATATAGACAACATATGTAAAGAAACCAGCCAAACAGAGACCGCAAGAATACCGCTTGACGAGAACACAGAAGAATAGCTATCTGCAAATTATACCATTAAAGAGCTCCTGTTTGCGGACGACCAAGCATTAATAGCAAAATCAGAAGCTGAATTACAAAACCACATAATAGTCTAACCGAAATGTGTAGGGAACATAACATAAAAATTAGCACAATTAAAACAGATGTAATGACTATAACTAAAGAAGAAAAAAACAATAACAATTTAACTAAACGAACATCCTTTGAAACAAGTAAAGTTTTAAGTACCTTGGAAGTATAATAATATCAAATGGCAAATCAGAAGACGAGATTGAAAATAGATGCAATGAAGCAAATCAACTCATTGGAAAAATGGCACCAATACTAAAGAACAAACATGTATCAATAACTACTAAGAAAGCACTTTACTACACGATTTTCCTACCTACTCTGTGTTAACAATGCCAAACCTGGACAATAACAGAAAAAGAGAAAAGAAAAATCACAACAACAGAAATGAGATTCATGAGAAGAATACTCAATGTATCAAGAAGAGATAAGATCAGAAATTGAGAAATCAGGGCTAAAGTGGTGGTTATAGCAGCGCTAGATTTTATTAGAAGGCAGTAAATCAAATGGTTTGGCCATGCAAGTACGTTACCAACTAACAGTATACCCAAGAGGCAATGCTGTACAGACCAGATGGAAGCAGAGAAAGAGGCCGACCACGTAAACGGACGATGGACGCAGTGAATAACAGAGTCCATGGGAATATCGATACATGCAGCCCATAAGAGGGCACTCTCCCGCTGTTTATACTTCACCTCAACACCGCAAGGTACAAGAGGAACATGATGAGATGAGATGATGAATATGAGTGAGTACATTGTGTGATGATTGTAAGTGGCTGAGTTTCGGTTAGAGACCACATCAGATGTCTGTTTTCAGTTAGTGCTGCAAGTAGTTGTGTGTATTTTGTCTTTAGTGATTGTGGAAATCTAAAGGCCAATCCAAAAAACAAAAAACTAATTTAACTTGCTTGAACAAGTTCAGACATGTACCGGTAAATGGATAAAACAAAGAATTTAATATCAAAGAAAAATAGAAACATGGTGTAATTCATCTCCACGCATGAAACATAAAGCCGTTATTTTTACAAAATCCTAAAAGAAAACTTAAAATATAACCCAACCTTTTACTATGTATGAAATTTCTATGTACGTCTATACAAAGTTTATAAAAGATGTAGAAAAATGCTACAAGTATTTAAATTACATAGCAAATGAATGTAACTGTAAGTAATGTCCCTTCAAACATGTTTTATGTGTTATGTCCCTTGCCAGTATTTCAGTAAAATGTGTCCTGTTAATGTGGTTTTATTTCGTGCAAAACAGTGTGTATTTTAACAGTGCGTTGTGTTTTTTCATTTGCGAATACAACCAATACATGTATATACACATATGATAATAATATATTATTATATAATATATATGTATATATATATATTATATATATATATATATATATATATATATATATATATATATATATATATATATATATATATATATATATATATATATATATAATAAGACATGTAATACAGACCTACATATGATCAATTACTACTGTCCAAGTGACCGCCCACAGGCACTGGAAACACTACCATTAACAGAAAAAATGATTGTGTGTGGCGATTTCAACAGCCACTGGCAGAGTTGGGGCTATGATCACATGGACCAGAGAGTAGACAGACTGGAAGACTGGCAGGATGAGAATAGATTCATCTTGGTTAACAAGCCGTCCGACCCACATACTTTCTACTCGAGATCATGGCACTCTACAACTACACCAGACCTGGCTTTTCATTCACGAGACCTGGAGTGGAACATTACACGAATTGTTGGGAAACAACTTGGTGGCAGCGACCATCGGCCAGTCTTTCTAACTGTAGAAAATGAGCTTGTAAGTAAAAGCAGCACCTTCTCGAGGTGGAACTACAAGAAAGCAGACTGGGAAATGTACAAGAATCGCACCAGCATACTGGTTAGAAACCTGATCACTGAGAAAGACATAAATAAAGCAGTTGAAGAGTTTGGGAAATGCATACTACAGGCAGCGCGAGAAACAGTACCAAGAGGAGCCCGAAAACAATATAAACCCTACTGGAGTAGTGAACTGGAACAGTTGCATAATGATGTGGAAGTGTATAGAAAGCAAGCAGAGGCCACACCCAGCCAAGAGCACCACAATAAATTCCAGCACGCAAAAGCCAAATTTCAAAGGACCAAGTTGCAGGCTAGACGGAAAAGCTGGCAGGAGAAAACGGAGTCTCTGAACTTTGAAAGAGACACAAGGAAATTGTGGAAGCTAATAAAACAACTTAATGATGAGGGCACAGGGAGAAACTCAAAAATTGCACTACATAAAGATGGAAACATCTTAACAAAAAAGCAAGCAGCTGACCATTTTGCGGACTCATTCGCACAGGATAACAATATCAAAATTAGTCCAGAGAAACAACAAGAGATTCGAGAGAAACGACAACATACAGGACAGAAGGAAATAGTACATGAGGTCCTGGAGGCACCCATCACAATCAGCGAACTGGAGCTAGCCATATCAAAACTGAAAATGAGAAAGTCACCAGGAGCTGATGGTATCTCCAATGAAATGATCAGGAACCTAGGAACAGAGGCCAAAGCAAAGCTGTTGCAGATCTTCAATAACAGCTGGACCATAGGCAGTGTTCCACAAGCCTGGAGAGAAGCAATCATGATACCCCTCCTAAAATCAGGGAAAGATGGTTCCATTGCCTCTAGCTACAGACCAATTAGCCTCACCAGCTGTCTCTGCAAAACACTGGATGGCATCATCAATCATAGACTGCAGTGGTACATTGAAAGTAAAAACATCCTTGTGCCACAGCAGGCTGGCTTTAGGCAGTGCTACTCTACGGAAGATCAGACAACCTACCTCTCTCAAGAAATTGAGGATGCATTCCAAGAGAAGAAGCAGGTGCTTGCGGCATGGATAGATCTGAAGAAAGCCTTTGACAAAGTCTGGAAAGAAGGTCTGATGAAGAAACTGACAACCTGCAAAGTCAATGGAAGAATGTAAAAATGGGTGAAAGCATACTTGCACAAAAGAAGAGCCCGAGTACAGATAGATGGACTCAAGAGCAAGAAAGTACTACTGCGTCACGGTGTTCCCCAGGGCGGAGTCTTGTCCCCCACACTTTTTCTAATCTTCATTAATGATCTTGTTGCTAATCTACCGCATGGAATTAAAGCGGCAATGTACGCCGATGACCTGGTTTTGTGGAGCACAAATGAACATGCATTAGTGGCCACCAAACTGCTACAAAGAGTGGTAGATACATTTGCTGCATGGGGAAATAGATGGTGTGTCAGCATAAACACTGACAAGTGCAGCACCACCTTATTTACCCTCTCTCCAAAACAAAAGGCAGGGACCATCCAGGTAAATGGAACACCCCTAAGAGAATATAAAGAACCAACATACCTTGGAGTAACATTTGATGGCAGGCTGACATGGAGAAAGCACATCAACAAAGCAGTAGCAAAAGCCAGAAGGAAAATAGCCATCCTGAGAAAGCTAAGTGGAACCACATGGGGAGCCAGTGGGAAAATACTTAGCAAAGTTTATCAACAGAGCATACGACCACACCTGGAATACGGGTCAACTGCGTGGTGTTCGGCATCAAAAACCGCACTACAAGAGCTGGACAAAGTGCAAAATCAAGCACTTAGAGTCACCACAGGAGGGATGAGATCATCCCCTATAGTGGAAATGGAGAAGATGCGGAGGACACAAGCACTGAGTGAGCTCAGAGATACGAAAATGCTAATACAAGCAGAAAAGTTCCTCAGCTTGCCAGGCCACCATATGAAGAACAGATTTGAAAACCTAGCTATGGGGCGGTTGAAAAGAAGTAGTTTTATCCACCACGCCAAACGACTCTGCAGAGAAACCACAGATCTGCCCACAGTTGGTATCCCCCTAACAACTATTCCAGAGCGAACTCCATGGAAAGATGAGCATAGACTATCATTTCAAATCCAGACAAAAGTGAGAAGAATATTTGACAAGGAAGAACAGAACAGTGTGCAGCGCAGAACAGCCACTCTCAGCTTCCTTGATGATGAATACCCACAGGACCTCTGGATCCTAGTCTACACAGATGGGTCAGCACAAAATGCTGTTCGAAAGGAGGAGCAGGAGTGTGCATAGAATACCCAAATAATACTAGGGACACAGCTAGAGTACCGACAGGAAAGTACTGCCATAACTACGATGCTGAAATTGAGGCAATCAAGATAGCAACAGAGAAATTACTAAATACCAGCAATGGTACACAACCTGTGGTGCTATTGACAGATGCAAAATCAGTACTTGAGGCGCTCCTGTCTGGGAAATTGCCAGTACTAAGGACACTACTTTCTGAACTTAGCAGTCAGCATAAAGTCACCATACAGTGGATACCATCCCACTGTGGAGTACCCGGAAACGACAGAGCTGATCAATTGGCTAAGGAAGGAGCCAAAGAAGAACAGCCTGATGTGCCCGTTACATACCACCAAAAGAAAAGAATGATCAAATCAGTCAGAAAGCCACCAAAACCTGCTCAAGATGACTACCACGTTATGGACAGACCAGAACAAGTCATTATTCTGCGCCTCAGAACAGGGCACAATAGATTACGCAACCACATGTATACAAAATTCAAGATTGGTGAAACAGCCATGTGCACATGTGGATTGGCGTCGCAGACAGCAGAGCACATACTCCAAGACTGCCCAAAATACAACATATCTAGGCAAACCTTCTGGCCTAGAGAGACGACAGTGGAAGATAAACTCTATGGATCGCTGTGTGAACTGAAAAAGACAGTTCAATTCATACAAGAGACAGCATTGCAGTTATAGACATATTTCAAAATAACGAAAGAAGAATAATAATATATTTATGGCATGGTATAATTACCTGCACATTACTTGTTAATGATGATTGTGGAGTAATCAATTGCTCTCATGTATATTGCAATATTTCAATAGACATTCTTTCGAACTCAAAGTATTCTCATTCACACGTAGTTTTATTTAAACAAGGTTAATGGTATTACTGAATGAATCATACATTAAACATTGCAACAAGAGTCCCATGTTAGAAAGTAAGTTGCAAACAGATATGCATGATTTTGCTCGCGCGCGCATATTGTGGGGGAATGTGTGGGTGGGTGGGGAGATGTGTGTGTGGATGAGAGATGTAGTGGACGGGATGTGTATGAGGAATGCATGTGGGGGATATGTGTATGGGGGATTGTGTTTATGGGTGGAGTTTTGTGTAGGAGGGAGATGTGTGAGACTTCGGGGAGGTGATGGAATGTGCAGGTGGATGAAGGATGTATGTGTGGATGGGGGATGTGTGTTTGGCTGGGTGATGACGGGTAGATGAGAGAGTGCATGTGTTGATGGGCGGGGAGGTTGATGTGTGGGTGTGTTTGGTTGATGGATGAGTACATGAGTACGTGGATGTGTGTGAGAGATGAGTGTATGGTTGGGGGATGTGTGTGTTTGTGGGAAGATGTGTGTGAGCGGCGGATGTGTGTGGGTGAAGGTATATGTAGGTGGTTGGATGTGTCTGGGTGGGAGGAATGTGTTTTTGGATGTTTATGGGTGGGGGGATAAGTGTGAGCAGGTGGGGAGATGTGTTTGTGGGTGAGGATGTGTGTATAGGTGGGGGATGTGTAGTTGAGAGGTGGCGGATATTGGGTGGGTGAGTGGGTGTAGGTTGGCTGATGTGTGTGGGTGAGGTGGGGAAAATTGTGAGGGTGCGGGATGTATGTGTGGATAGGTGCGGGATGTGTGGGTTGACGGGGTATGTGTGTGTGGTTTTGTGATGTGTGTTATGCTGGGTGGTTGCGGGTGTGTGGATGGTTGGTGGAGAATATGTTGGTGGGTGTGTGCTTGTCGGTTATGGGATGGGTGGAGGATGTATGTGTGGGTTGGTAAATATGTGTGGGTGGGAGATCAGTGGATGGGTGGCGGCATGTATGTTTGCCTGAGTCTGTGTGAGTACGTGGGGGATGGTGGGGGGTGTGGCTGGCTGCGGGGTGGGAGCGTGGATTGGGGATGTGTCTCACAACATTGCACTATGCACTGTTTATGGTTACAACTTTCATTTGACAATGTTTTTCCCCCCGTATGAATGTACCATGCGTAATATGCATTGTTTATGCTTACAAAATCCATTTGACGATGTTTTTTTTCCCTATTGTAAATGTAACATGCACATTTGATGAATGAAAGATGAGTGATTGAAAAGACCGAATGTAAGACGGGCCTGAGTACCCAATTTATTACCCTTTTAAAATAAAGTTCGTTCGTACGTTCGTTCTCTCTCTCTCTCTCTCTCTCTCTCTCTCTCTCTCTCTCTCTCTCTCTCTCTCTCTCTCTCTCTCTCTCTCTCTCTCTCTATCTATCTATCTATCTATCTCACGTGCACGCGCAAGCATATCTATTTGCAATTTACTTTGTAAAATGGGACGCTTGTTGCAGTGTTTAATGCATGATCCATCCAGTGATACCATTAAACTTGTTTAATAAGACTAAGTGTGAATAAGAATACTTGGAGTATAAAATGCCATAAATGTAAAATTAGCATATGTGTAAATGAATGCATATGGTGTATTCTCAAATGCAAAAAAAAAAAAAAAAAAAAAAAAACACACACACAAAACAAACTTTGAAAATACCCACTCTTTTGTACGAAATGTCATCATCATCAAATGCCCTGCCAGCTGGCGTAGGCGTTCATGGCTCTCCACAGATCTCGGTCTTTGGTGTTATGGATCAACTCTGCAGATGATATTCCTCCATGCCACCGTCTCAATCCATCCAGCATCATTTCTCTTGGTCTGCCTCTGCCTCTCTTCTTCTCGATCTTTCCAGTTGTCACGATATTCTCCAATGCCCTCTTCTCATCAAATGACCGAAGAAAGCTGTTTGTCTCTTTCTTATTGTTGTATATAATCTTCTAATTTCATTAGCCTGTTTCAGGTCAATTGTTGTTAGTTACTCTGGCAGCCCAAGGAATTCGCAACATTCGTCTCGGGAATCACATCTCTGTTGCTTCTATTTCCTTCTTAATATGTTTATTTTCATTCCAAGATTCCCTGCCATACGGTACAACTGGTTCTATATTGCATTTCAGCACTCTCTTCCTTACATTCAGTGATACTGACTTATTGCATAAGATGCTCTTCATTTTCTGAAATGCGGCTTTTGCTTGCCCTATTCTGCTCTTAATCTATGTTGTACATCTTCTATCTGATGTTATAAATGACCCTAAGTATTTAAAATTATTCACTTGGTTAAGATTTTCCCTTCTGTTTCTATGTCACATTTTGGTGTCACCATTTTCTTTGATATTACCATTGTTACTATTCTCTTGATATTCATGGAGAGTCCTTTCTGTGCACTCTCTGTTACTACAATGTTCAACAATTGTTGTAGGTCTATTGTATTATCTGCCACCAATACTGTGTCATCTGCATAGCGTATATTGTTTATGTTATAACCTCCAATTAGTATTCCTGGCTTCTCTTTGATCTCTTTCATTTTTACTTCGCTATAGAGGGAGAAGAGATCCGGTGACAAGACACACCCCTGTCCTACTCCTAGCTTTATCTGTTCGTAACTGCCCTCTTTATTTCCCATTTTAATTGGTGCTACTTGGTTCCAGTTTCTTAAATCTTTCCCATCAATGTTGATATCTTCCCACATTTTAATCAGTTCATCATGTTTTACTTTATCAAATGCCTTAGTATAATCTATGAAGCACAAATATATGCCTTTCTGTGTCTCTATTGACCTTTCTATTAGTGTCCGTAATGTATATATTGCATTGTTTATACCTTTTCCTTCCACATAAAACCACATTAAAAGGAACACATCCAATTGGAGTACGTGGAAAGGGACATAACAACATAACACCTAATCAAGGGACAGTACATAAAGTTACATATGTGTATTTTGTGATTTAAATAGTATTAATAGTAGTGTCTGTCTTATCTTTTATATGTTTCTATAAGCAACAGTAATATGCCGCATAAAAGAGGAAATGATAATTTTCTTCTATGTTTCTGTAAAAGTAAAGGCATTATTTTATAGGCTTGACAATTTTATATCCCATTTTGCTTCTTCTCCTCGATATTATATATGTTTTTATATACAGCTGGCACATAAGCGATGCATTGATATTATTCATGGTTTTTGGCCGGTCTTTAACAGGCCTCAATCACCATCATGTGAGGGGAAAGGCTTCGGACAACGATCACCTTCAAATGAGAATGCAAATCTTATGTGCACTACCACACTAACGGGCTAAGATTTATATTCACTCGATACAGAGTTGACAAACTTTGGGAAACATTGTGAATCCGCATTATTAGAAGCATATTTTCTGACATGGCTATTTACGCTATTTTAAAACCGAATTATTCACAAATTTTAAACTAAATTTTCAAGGACATACTGTGCGTGATATTCTTAAGGATACTGTGCATGTTTCTTTGTATCCCGAATATTGAGGAGATGCATTGAAACAGTTAAGGCCTCTTGAGTGTTTATGCGTGTGACTACTGTTGGCATTTTCATTGTGCCTCATGTTGGACTGGAAGTGCATAGTTCCGTAGCCCTGCTACTGAGTTGAGTGCGTGACGCTACACTGTGAGCTATGAATTTCGTGTGAAATGATTTTACATCTGTCCGCGGTTGTTTGGAGCGTAAACTGCATGTTCGGGGTAATGGCAGCTGGCTTTGTCGCAATACGGACTGGTTTGCCTTATGCAGTAATGTGTGGCTGCTGGTTTTCTAGTGACTGCCGCTTCCATCGACGATGAACTGTATTTTTCGTGGAGGACTTTTGTGTAGGCATTCTGGTGCCGGCATTATGAACAGTGAACCTGTGCGGCCTGTTAGTTTGTAGAGACTCCTGTCTGTTCCACTTTTCACATGGGGCAGTGAGGAGCATGTTGTGTGATATTTACTGGCAAAGGAAAGGAGCATAATGGGGACGACCTGTTGCTATCATGTTGGAACCGAGAGAAACTAAGTTATTATTGCCCAAGATAAAAAGTTATCGAAATGAATTGAAACATCGCTACATTTGCCGTTCCGAGGGACGACTACGAAGTTACGTAAGTTCACCAGCCTGGTACTGTAGTTTACTCAGTAACTGGTCCAGAGTCTGAAGCGAAATTGACGCCAGCTTTTATTGTTAGTACCTTAACTGTCCAGGGGGTGTGCCTTCAGGGGGAATCACCAACCTGTATAGGTTCGAGGTTCCCACTAGCTGGTACTTTCACCTGCCAACAGAAGGGCAGAAAGCCATGTATGACAAGTTACACGGAAAAAAGTTCCTTTTACCAAGCCTAGGGATAGACATATCACTAGATAATCTAGAGAAAGGAAGAGACAGGCTGACCATTTACTCATTGACTGTCACGATTACTCCTGAAGGAGTTAAAAAAATAAATAAATAAACTGCTGCACAGTGTTACAGGGGAGGATAAAGCTGAAGTCTTCAGGCTGAACAATGGGTTTGGCAAGTGGGGTGCACTCTGCAACCCAAAAAGGAAGTGCCCCATTACATACGGATCTACACACCTGGGGTTACTAACAATAATCACAGTGTACTGACTACGATACTGTGGTGAAAGACCAAATTGCCCTATGTGTGGTCAAGATACCCAATGGGCAAATAAATGTCCTAGCAGACGACCACTGATAGCAATTGGTGTACAAAGTCATAATAGAAAAAGACCAGATTCTACAGGTATGGACAGATTATGTGAAACACCTTTATGATGATAGAAGAGACGAACAGTATGATATTAGATTTAATAATGAAGGACCGCCAATTTTGGAGATGGAGGTTCGACATATTCTTAGGCATATGAAAGCTGGCAAGGCCCCGGTGCAAATAACATCACAACAGAAATGATTAAAGCTTTAGAAGAATTTGGACTAGATCAAGTCACCAGACTGCTGAACACATTATATGATACTGGAGATATACCTTCTGAATTATGTAACTCTGTATTTATTGCAATCCCAAAGAAATCAGGAACCTTGGAATGTGATCAACATAGAACAATTAGTATAATGAGCCACATCACAAAGATTTTGCTACGAATTATCATGCAAAGAGTGAGGAAGAAAATACAACCTGAAATAGGGGAAGAACAATGTGGGTTTGTAGAAGGAAAGGGTACAGTAAATTCTGTGTATATGCTGCGAACAGTTATTGAACGTGCTATTGAAGTAAACAAGGATATACACCTTTGCTTTATTTACTACACAAAGGCTTTTGATATAGTTAGACATGTCAACATGGTGGATATGCTTGCAGATCTACAAATTTATGAGAAAGACATTAGACTTATAAACAACATATATTGGAAACAACAAGCTGCCATAAGGATTGATAATGAAGTGGGACAATATCAACCTATTAAGAGAGGTGTTAGGCAGGGATGTGTAATGTCTCCAGATCTTTTTTCCCTATACAGTGAAAATATTTTCAGGAATGTAGAAGATATAAATGTAATCAGCATTGGAGGACGAAACATCAATAACATTAGATATGCAGATGATACAGTATTGATTGCAGACAATGCACAAGATCTACAACAATTAGTAGACGCAGTTGTTGCACACAGTGAGCAGCTGGGGTTGCAATTAAATTGTAAGAAGACACAGGTTATGGTCGTCACTAGGAAGAACGAAGTACCACAATGTTGAGTGGCACCTTGCAGTCTTGACAGACCAAAGTATGTGTGTTGGAATGTGGCCAAAATTCCATCACAATGCCTGGGCACAGCTTTAGAGAAACATGTGGTGCCCAAACGACATGTTCCCTCTCTCGACCTGATCTTTTGTATTCCAGAGGAATGGGTCAACAATACGTCTGGTACAAGGTAGGCTGCAGACGCTGGTGGGTGGCAGCAGCATCTAACCTCCGAGACCTCGCCTCCACGAGCAGGTGGCGAGTGGTGACCAGACCCAGGGACCCGAGGGACCCGACTTAGAGGCGTTCAGCCAAGTCCCACAGGTGAGGGCCTCGTAAGCACCTGAACCGTAGGGCGCGTATATCTGTCAACACAAGTGTCCGGACCTGTGTAAAGCGTGCACTATCGTCAGACTCCCCGCCTTACTTTTGCGGATCCCGCGACCACCGGGAATAGGCCCGTCGGAGATATTGCTCGTCTGTTGCGAGCAAATCTCCCATCTTGTCCTCCTTCTCGCGACCAGACTGAATAAGTAAAGAAACGATAAAAGTAGTGGTATTTCAATTGCGCTTGCGCTCCCACCTATGCTACACTCTTCATGTGTCTTCACAAAGTCGGACTAGAGTCAAGCTCAATGTAATATACAAGTAAATGGGAATATTCTTCAACAAGTGAATCGGTACAATTACCTCAGAACAGTCATAACACCTGATGGGAGATGCCTTGAAGAGATTAGAAAAAAACATTCTGATCAATAAGAAGATGTCAATTGAAACGAGAAAAAGAGTTTTGAGGGGATACATAGAGCTTGTTCTTTTGTATGGATGTGAAACTTGGACAATGTGCTGTCAAGCTGAAAAATATCTGATGGCTGCAGAAATGTGGTTTCTGTGGAAAATGAAAAGAATACCATGGACAGACAGAAAAACTAATCACCAAGTACTACAGGAGACAAATGAAAATCGTAAATTGATTAGAGAAATTCGACGTAGACAGTCAAATATTTTTGGACATGTTATGAGAAGAAATGGATTGGAGAATTTAGTGACTAACTGGCAAAATCGAAGGGAACAGACCAAGAGGAATACCGAGAGGAAAATACCTGGATGGCTTGGCCACATGCATGGACGAGACAGGAACACTGAGATGATCCACGACTCTGGTGATAGAGTGAAATGGCGAGTCATGACCGTCCACGCTTTCTGGCATGGCACATGATTGATTGAGTGCGAGAAGCTTCTCCATAGAAAATAAGAGAACTGGTACAAACTCTTGATAGTCAAATAAGCATACTGTCAGAGTCTTGCGTAGAGCAAGATAAGTAGCTCGTTTTCTGGCAAGTGTGAAGCAGTATCAAACTATCAAATCGCACGAAGTGAATATCCGAAACAGTTATTCACACGCTTTATTTACGCGCTGCATTTATTATCGCACAAACATCGCGCAATGACAATCCATTGCAATCATTACGGCATGAACAATATCAATACAATACATACAGATACATGCAATCAATAAAACATCTCACTTACAAGTCAAACTATTCAAGCGTTCGAACCAGTCTCCCATTGTCGTACAGGCTAGCTCTCAATGCAGATTCAAACACCATTCACAGACTCATGCGACCTGTCCATTCAAACACCTAAGCCCGTCTGCCAGCCTTGGTGTTCTACACGCTACACGCTCAAGTCAGCTGGTGTGACCCCTGCAAGGTTCACGGGGGTATACTGCTGACCAGCGGTCGTTTAAGCGCCGCTCAATTGCTGTGCTTGGCTGCTTATACGGGCGTCGTCGAAGACGCCGTATTCCCTCTGCAGTGTTTAACATCACTCAGGGTTGCGTGTTGTTTTGTTGCCTGGCGTTGGTACAGACAATGCGTCACAACCTCGGATGTGAGACTTTGACACTCTCCACACCCCTTTTTCATGAAAGGATTTCCTTTCATGTACATTATATATAGGTGTTATTAAACTTGTCAAAGTCGAACATTGTATACCTTAATAGTTATTATAAATATATACAGGTGAATAGTAAACAATATGTATACAACAATTATGTTGCACTATGAAGTACAACAGTCAAGTACAATCTATTTAATGGGCATTACTTCGCTGTGACACAGCTAGTCCGGTAGGTATCCGCTAAACTGGCCCCTACCTCACAACCAAGAACAAAAGTACTTTAATCATCAGGTCAAGCCGTGAGCATCTCCCTCTGAGATAGCTCCATCATCAGACCTCTATTTAGAGTTTGTAATGAAGGTCAACAGTTTTGGCAATATATTGTCCATATCTAAATGACGTCACATAGACATGTTATCTATCAAGCACACATGTTAATGGTTACAATACATATTTACACATCACCATAAATTTAGAATAATGTCCCCTGGTTATTTATACAAAAAATTTAGGAACAATTATTTATCGTCGTTTACAAGACATATATTACTACTACAAATTTATTTCTTAGTGTCATAATTTGATACCTATTGACAAATGTGCACAAAAAGTCACGTTTGTAAAGAAGCAATCAAGTTACGATGCTGAGATTACATATTATCAAAATCGACATATACAATTCCGTATATGGAAATATTTTAAATCACATTTTAATACAATCGTCATAAATTTATAGACTTTTTAGCGTAGTCTGCTAACTTTTAATATGCAAAAAACTATCGGAAGTATACAGCTGTATTATTTTACACATGTGTTATAGTGTAATTCATACGACGTTGTTCCGTTCTGGATGGATATTATATAAACGGAGTAGTAGTTGTTACTATCAGCTGTTGGATCATTTCTTCCGCCTTCTGCTCGGATTGTACTGTCGCAGTCATCTTTCGTACCTTGTTAAAACGTCTTTGACACATCGGTCTGGATACCTTCAGGATTACTTCACGTTGTAGTGGCTTGGTAAGTCCCTGGATCCTGTAGTGTTGCCCAGTGACACTTCTCTGTAGTGGCTGGTTGTTACAATATTTATGTGTCACAAAGTGAATGTTGACTAAGTGACAGATAGAGTGGCTATGGTTATGTCTAGGGTATGTCCTTGTAACAATGTGATGTTGAACAACAGATTAATCAAGATGCATCACCACCAAACACCAGTCAGTGAACAAGCGTTAATTTGCGCACATAATATTCCTTTAATTCTGAATTAACACAGACACATGTAACATATAAATCCAGGAACAATAATTCTCTAAGAATATATCTCCATCCCAATGGAACACGTCGAATAACACTGCCTCTCAAGGCTACTAAAATATCGTCCCACACGACAGGTATACTAGCCTCTCTCTAGGCCCGACTCAAAGTAACCCACTATGGGTCTCGAATTCCACTCACTATCCCTGGAACCCACAGTGCGGAGTTATCTTCAGAACTCCGTCACAATTCTTCACTTTCTCAGACCACGACCTTCTCCTGGTCCGGTCTAGACTCAACTCCCTCTCAGCTCGGAGTTTACACATCAACTCTCCCCCGTCAGTCTTTGTCCCTCTCTTCTCAACAATTCTATCCCCCACAATGCCTCACACACAACACACAACCTCACTGCTCCAACTGTCTGCCCCTTCTTGCAGCCCCTCTCCCTTACCGTTTATCTCCTTATATTCTCTTTCCGGTGAATGCCCTTTCACCTCTTGAACTGTTTATATTGTACGGCCACTCACCTTAATGCCACTAAACACAGGCATGTGACACTACCCCACCCTCAAAAGAAAACATCGTTTTCAAATGTTGGGAGACTCATACTTATCAAATATGTGACCCAGACACATTGCCTGGGTAGTCGTTAGTATAAATCCAACTTACTCTAGCTACCACACTACATAATACATCAAATACTCATAGTACACTCCCATATTCCCCACACAAAAATACAAACAACTTTCTATCTTTTGTATCAATGCATGAACTAATACATCACATAATAATAATAATACATCATAGAAAAGCATTATACTTATGTACCCACAGGTCTATTAATATCTTTAAGAAGACACAAGCTATTTGTGTACCGACCATATATCAGGTGGTTCGTTTCTTGCATCAACCCACCTCTGATTCCTGTCGATGCTGTGTCTACCTTTCATGTACCCATCACTAATGGTACCTCTACAATTACAACATCTGTTTGCTATCCCTAGCCCTGGGTCAGTAATGTCGCGAACACTCTTTTGACCTGACTCAACTTTCCTATCTCCATATTGCACCATTACACTTGAGTCTCTGTTTAGTCTGAACTCTTTATTCAATCCTGGCCCATATATCTGGCACCTTTCTTTCTGCTGCATACGCCTTATGCCTATGTGCCCTGTACATGCACTATCCTGAGCTGTTCTAGTATATCGGTGTCTGTGTGCTAAAGGTACTGCTACTTGCCCACGTGCAGATCCACTATCTGCAAAGCGGCGAGTAAGAACATTGTTCTTCCTCTCGAAGCACCATCTACCTTTCTTTGACTGCCTATGTTCTACTCTCCTACACCCTTGGGAACATTTGTTCAGAGTAGTATCTTGTCTCTGGGAGTCACTAGCACTATATTTGGGATCCATTCTCATCTGCTCAGCTGTACTATCCTTGTCCTGAGTTCCTGTGTCTACTTCAAGTGCCTCTTCTACCTCAGCTATACTCTCTAATTTAGGTTCTCTTGTGGTAACTACCTCATTATTGCTTACACTATATTTTTGGTCCCAATAAACTACTTCCTCTTCTGTACACTCTTTAACTCCTATAACATTTCCTATGATGAGATCTGCCACTGGTGAGTCTAAAACACATGCTGTCACTCTTCCTGTTATGTATGGTGTTTTTACTGTTATCACGGCTATTGGGTAGAATTCTACTGTCCCATTAAATGTTATGGATCTAATCTTTTCCCCTGTATAATCCGAGGGTTGCACTAAACTCTTTCTCACCCCGATGGACGTACATCCGGAATCCCTAATTGTTAACGCTGGCCTATCATTAACAAACCCATGATGCATCTTCAGACTTCCTCCTTCATGCACTGCTGATCCTGCTTTAACTGTGTGACCACATATTAAGACTGGCTGACCATCTTTTTCAAAAAGAGGTTTGCACCCACTACAATCTTCATTGTTCAGCGTCTCAATTACTTGTGCTGCATTTGAGTGCTCTGTTTCTCTCATCCTACATTGATGACTGACATGCCCGTTCCTTCCACATTTGAAACAAGTGATCTCCCTTTTACTGTTGTTCGTTGGTCCATCTGATGGTTGTGCATCACAATCTGTCATTTTGTGTCTCCAGCTCCCACAATTCCAGCATCCGGCATAATTTGGACGTCTCTGGAAGTTCCCTCTTCTAAATGGGTACCGTCCTACTCTACCAACATTGTTTCCTCGGAAACCATTATCTTGAAGTTCTTGTTGCTCACCTTTCTGTGCTGACTCCACACTTTTCGCCCTTGGTCTAATGACTGGATTCTGTTCCTGTTTAGTGTACGCTGCACAGACTATTTCCTCACTCATTAGTTTCCCAATAGAACTGTTAGGATGCGCCGTCATATAGTTTTGCCCTAACTGAGACATTGTGTCTATGTCCTTTGGCTTCCGTTCCTCAAAGAACGCCACTAAATTAGAATTGCATGCAGATACTACCTTGTCTCTTAACATTAGATCTACTAATTTATTAAAATCTTTCCCTACTTCTGCAAGCTCCATCCATTTGTTAAATGCATTCTTTACAGTATTAACAAAGTCTGTGAAATCTTGATTTGTCTCTGGCACTAACTGTCTAAACTTTGTCCTATATCCATGCTCAGTGAGTTGGAACTTTGTCAGCAAACGTTGACGTAAGATAGTGTAGTTGTTCCTTTCTTCTACAGGTAAATTGAACATGGTGTCTAGTGCCTTGCCCGTAAGAAATTCGCCAAGTCGTATCGCATACTCGTTTTCTGGGATGCCTAAAGTTTTCGCACTTGCTTGAAATCTGTCCAAATAAGATTCAAGGTTGTCTCGGTCCGTAAAGTATGGCAGTTTTAATCTCTGTGACGACTGCGAAGGTTTTCTGCTTTCCTCACTTTGACCTTTCGAAGATAGTTCTAGTTTTCTTAACTCGATTTCAGCTAGTTTTACTTGTGTCTCTTCCTGTAGACGCTTGTTTTCTATTTCAGCTAACTTTACTTCCTGTAGACGTTTGTTTTCCATTTCAGCTAGTTTTACTTGTGTCTCTTCCTGTAGACGCTTGTTTTCTATTTCAGCTAGTTTTACTTGTGTTGCTTCCTGTAGACGCTTGTTTTCTATTTCAGCTAACTTTACTTCCTGTAGACGTTTGTTTTCCATTTCAGCTAGTTTTACTTGTGTCTCTTCCTGTAAACGTTTTGCCTCGCGTTCATTATGCCTCTCCTCTCTTTCCATCTGCTTTTGTTCTTTCGCTTCTGCATACTCCTGTAACTCTTTATCTTTCAGGCCTATTCTTTCACCTGCTTCAATATAATCCATTAAAGTAGGCATCTTGTACTTGTGGACACGTTGCTGTGAATCAGCCAACTATAAATGTACAGGCTCTGCTGTTATTCTTTGTGTCACTTCCCTAAGTACACCCGCACTCCCTGTGTACGTAAATCCGTAGTGCTACAATATCACTCTGTACTCACCCAGTCACTCTATAAGCACTAGGTAGTGATGGGGGGAATATAACTATACTCCCTCCTATATATATATATATATATATATATATATATATATATATATATATATATATATATATATATCAAATAACTGTAGAACAATTCCTGGAAATAGTTGTAAACATACATATACATACACAAATGGATGATGCCAACTATTAAACGCTAGACGCATAGGCCGGTGAAACGCAGACGGATGATTACATAGAAATAAAAACCACTGACATAAACATGCCCATGAAAGACCATACCGTGCGCATAATATAAACTGACAAATACCATCTAGATGGAAGATGTATTAACATAAGCATTACAACAATACCATATATCCAAAGAACTCAAATATTATATGTAACAGTAAAGAGAAAACAGTAAAAAGAACAAATATAAAATGAATAATGTACATAGATCTGACGTAGACACTTGGACACCATGTATAATGTCGAGACGACCCAATGCCACAGCACAAAACAAACTGACTCGTCAGCTGTCTCTCAACCAATACAATGTGCACCTAGAAACTTCACCTTTGCTCTGTCTCCCGCATTTCGAGAAATAAAGCAAAAATATCCTACCTATTACGACCACTGGACCACATACAAATATTTACGTAACGCACAACAACAACAATACTTAGGACGATGAGACCAACAGAAGCAAACAAGGGTTGCCGACACCACTGCGATGGTAGAATCTTTAAAAAAAAAGTCCTTAATTTGTTTTCAATAGTCTCCGAAAATCGCCTGGAAATGTTTGTCGGTTACTGTTTTGAAAAGATTACGACGTTAGCTTCCCACAATGAATTAAAGTTCTGATGCGTTGTCACTTTTTGTTGACGTGGTGACACGATTTTCGACTGTCGTAAAAGTTGAAGATGGTGATAATTATCCCAACGCCTTGTATCTTCACAGTCCGTAATGTTTTTGTAACCCTCCCTGTAGGGGTGGCCTGTGATTGTATAATGTATGTGAACGCTCTTGTTTTGCCAGAAATATTGGGTTTTCGTTGCGTTTTGGGGAGCCGAAAATACCTTTAAAATCAATGAATGTTTATCTGCGTAGTCACTGTCGCTTTGAAGTGATGGTATGGTTTCACTGTTGCTGACCCGGTTAAACCAACGAATAGCAGAAAATGATCACGCGCTTTAAATCCGCTTCGCAAGTCTTTTTTGGTGAAAAAATGCGCTCATATTTGCGAAGACGGCACCTGAATGACTGTTGTGGTTTGTTTGCCGATGATGACACACACACACAAAGACGTTAAACGTAAATCCTAGTTTCAGTAGAAACCCAACGTGTTATTCTCCGTGGAAATTTTTCCGTCATATTCCCTGGTTCTCGGCCCCGACTCACAAGGCCATCTCTGTTAGTACCTCAGTGTACTACAATCTTCACTGACTGCGAACAAAGTAATGTCCGGAACTTTTCCGTTATCCACACATACTTCGCTGTCCTCGTAAACAGCACTGACCCTCTTGTCTACCCAATTTGTCCGTGGCGACTCCCAATTTCCACCGTCCTCACCCGTTTTACCTGTGGTGAATTCTTAACCTATCGCCCTGCAACCACACTGTGCTTTGTCCTCAACACACACACAAGATGTCTCACCACGCCCAGGACTTCTCAACGAAATTGCTCACTGTCTTAAATCCTGTCTTCGTCACACACACACGCACCTGTCAGGATATCATCTTGCCAGTATCATGGCGCCGACTTTTTGTACTGTTCACTTGACCTATAAACACACGCGCCTGTTTGCGTTAATTTTCTGACGTCCCTGATAGCCGAAGAAATACTGCCTGGTATCCAATTTACCTGTCCTGACCTTCTCGTGACCTATTTGCTACCCAGTTCCCGCACGGAAGAAACCCCAGTGTTTATATCGTGGACACACTTTCCCCGTCTACTCTCCCCACTCCGAGTGAGAAATGATATTTTTACCTGGTTTCTCGTGGACTCTGTATTAATTCTCCGACACTTTTGACATGCGTTGTCAACTGAAAATGGTGTTTATTCTTGACAGGAGAGCTCTCATTATTGTTGTTGTAATTGGGCATCCGACTAATGTCTCTGATGTTAGTGTTCTCTCTAATCGACGAAGCCTCCCAGAAATCTCAGCCACGACCTTCTCCTGGTCCGGTCTAGACTCAACTCCCTCTCAGCTCGGAGTTTACACATCAACTCTCCCCCGTCAGTCTTTGTCCCTCTCTTCTCAACAATTCTATCCCCCACAATGCCTCACACACAACACACAACCTCACTGCTCCAACTGTCTGCCCCTTCTTGCAGCCCCTCTCCCTTACCGTTTATCTCCTTATATTCTCTTTCCGGTGAATGCCCTTTCACCTCTTGAACTGTTTATATTGTACGGCCACTCACCTTAATGCCACTAAACACAGGCATGTGACATTATGTATTTACAATAATAATTACATTCTATCTCATATCTCACAGTTATACAACACATTAGTTTACATAATAATGATTCCATTCTTTCACATATCTCACAATTATACACGCATTCATTCGCATGATAATAATAAGAATCCAAATATGTACATAAGTTATATACATTGGGAGATACAATCTACCCCATCACATTGGTGTACACAGCGTTACTGACACATTGTCACAATTGGCTGTGGTACTGAGCACTATCTACGTTGCAGTTTTATACACCCTCTGCACTGTGCTCTGGTGTTGACTGGGTATTAGGTTCGTCGTATGGACATCTCGACAAAAGATCTGCAAGACAGTTTTGGGAACCCTTTTATATGGTTAATCTCATAGCTATAGTCCTGCAGAAGAAGGGACCATCTTGCCACCTTGCTGTTACTTGGCGTTCCTCTGGTAACAATTGTCAGCGGGCTATTATCTGTTTCAATAATGAAATGTTTGCCTAAAAGAAACCTAGAAAGTTTACGTACCGAAAATACCATGGCAAGAGCCTCGAGTTCCGGCGTACTGTAATTTCGTTCGCTGGTGTTCAGATTTCGAGAGACGTAGTATACTGGGTACAAGATTTGGTCGTGTTCTTGGAGAAGCACACCTCCAATGGCTACGGAGCTCGCGTCACATCTTAATCTAAAAGTAGTATTCAAATTTGGCAATTTTAGAATAGGTGATTTAGAAAAAATATGAAAGAATCTTCGTAAATGCTGGCCTTAAACATTCACTGTTTACAATCACATTGGGATGTTTATTTGTTAGTAAATCAGTGAAACATTTGGTCAACTCAGCAAAATGAGGAATAAACTGTCTATAATAGTTTAACAGACCTAACACACTTCGCAACTGTTTCTTAGTTGTCGGAAGCGACAATTTCAAAATTCTGGACATGATGTTATCGTCAGTTGATATAAAGCCATTTGAGATCTTATAGCCCAAAAATGAAATTTCCTGAAAGGCTATATCAACTTTGGATGGTTTTACAGTCAGTCCATGATGTCTAATCCTGTCAAATGTCTGCTGTAGTGCTGTTATGTGCTCTGTCATGTCCTTTGTGTGTATGCAAATGTCGTCCATGTACCAAATGATGTTAGCAATGTCTGTCAAAAGAATTCTTGTCATTCTGACGAAGGTAGCTGGTGCATTGACTAATCCGAAAGGTAGTTTACACCATTCGTATAAACCCCACGGTGTGGCAAATGCAGTCAGATGTATACTGTCAGGATGTACAGCTATCTGCCAGTAGCCTTTTGTCATGTCAAGTTTAGTAAAATAACGTGAGTCAGATAGTTCAGTCAAGATGTCTTCACAGTTGCTCATCGGTTCTAAATCCAACTGTGTAATGCTGTTGAGTTTACGATAGTCCACAAAGAGTCTAATAGTTTTGTCCTTTTTGCGTACTAAAACTATTGGTGAACAGAAATGAGATTGTGAACGTCGAATGATATGATTTGCTTCTAAATCAATGATTTCTTAATGTAGTTTTTCTTTATAGTGTATAGGGATGGAATACGGTCTACACTTAATAGGAATGTCGGATGTCAAGATGATTTGGTGTTGAACTAAGTCTGTCTGTCCTGGGCTGTCAGAAAAGATCGTTTTGTACTCTTGTATCAGTTGTCTGCAACTGTCAGTCTGTGTTTGCGTCAGTTTAGGATTTACCTTAATGTCCTGTACGTTGGTCGTCGTGTCAAGAACTGGTGTCGGTATCTCGCCAGTGTCGGTGTCGTCCGTCTGGTCCACTATGGAGGTGCTTGCTGCTGTCTCTACTTGGTCGTCTTGCCTGTGATAATATGGTTTGAGCATGTTAATATGGAAAATGTTGTGTTTGTCCTTAACTGCAATTTCGTAATCTACCGTCGAAATTTGTCGTAGTACTTTGAACGGTCCTTGCCATGAGTCAGTTAGGAGATGTCTATCACTTGGCAAAAGAAGAAGAACGTCCTGTCCTGGTGTCAGTGTAATAGTTCTATTTCCTCTGTTAGCATATTGTCGGTAGATAGCTCCTGATTTTTGGAGAGCTTCTTTAGCTAACACACATGATTTCATAATTCTATCACGCAATGATGTTACATGTTCATATGGTGAAATGGGTATAGGCAAAGTTGTACCTTCAGTCAATATAGATTCATACAGAGATAATGGGCCGCGTGGTTGTGCACCATATAACATTTCGAATGGTGAGAACCCAGTGCTGGAATGGGGCACTTCCCTATATGCAAACAAAATTGCAGGCCGATAAGTATCCCAATCTTCAGGGTGTTCTAGGGTTACCTTAGAGAGCATATGTTTCATATCGCCGTTAATCTTTTCCACGATTCCGGTCGAATGTGGGTGGTATGGACTGTTGAAGCATTGTTTAACACCCATCATTTTGGTAAAGGCTTGTGTAGCTGAGGCAATAAACTGGCTACCCCGATCTGAAAGGATGGTATCAGGGAATCCTACCCTCGCAAAAATATGAAAGAACACTTCCATGATGTCTTTGGAAGTTGTGTTCTTCATTGGAATCGCTTCTGGCCAACGAGTACATAGATCAATGAGTGTTACAATGTACCTATTACCTTTTGATGTTACATGGTTAAGAGGACCAACTATATCTTTTCAAACGGTCTACTAGCTAAATCAGCAACTTGCAATTCAGCTTGTGGGTGTTTACCCTTTTTGACAAGCTTTTGACAGATGTCACACGATCTGCAATACTGTTTGGTATCGTTGCAAAACTTTGGCCAATAAAATTTAGTAAGTAACCTTGCTCTAGTTTTAGCATACGCCATGTGTCCTGCAAAGGGTATGTCATGAGCTAGATTCAATGCATGCTTTCGGTTTTATAACGGTAGCACGGTTTGTTCTATAGTGCTGGAACCTTTGGTGTAGTACCGTGTTAGAATTCCGTTCTTTAGAGCAAAGTACCATTGAGCATTCTTTGCTACTCTTGGCTTTTGGCCTACAAGTTTAAAGTACTTTTGCAGAGATCGATCGGCTTTTTGAGATGTTATAAACGTCTCCCTAGTTGTCTCAGGAGATGTTACAACTGGACTTACTCGTTGTAAAGCCTCTGTCTGATCGATTCGATCTTGCATCTGTGCAGTAGATCTAGTTACTGCATTTACTACATTACAACGATCATTCTCATCACACATTGATGTTACATTCACACAATTACATGTATGTTCTGGCGTAGCCAGATTGGTATTTGTACATTCATTTACAGGTGGTAATACATCATGACTGGTGATTTGTGATGAAGGTTAAATGGTAGTATGAATATTACAAATCACAGTTGATGTAATACTGTCATGTGGCATGTCATTCACTTCAGGAAGGTTTCCAATGATAATATCGCAACAAGGATTGGTTAATGCTGCGCATTTAACCTTTCCTGTAAGGAATGGTGTAGTTATATATGCCCATGCAAGTGGATATTTCTCTATATTTCATGAGAATGTCCTGCATGTGACATATTTACCACTATATTGTGATGGTAAAATGTAATCTCTCTTCACACCAATGAGAGTACTCCCGCTATCACGTAAAACTGTGGCACCTCTACCACTAACATATCCCTGGTGGATGTTTAGTTTACCTTTGGAGTTTACTACAAAATTGGCCTCCTCACTGGTAACAGGTATAGAATGGTCGCATGTTAACATGCCATCCTCGTGAAATTGATCACAAATGGTACATTTTTCATGATGGAACACTTCAATGGAATGTGCTGAGTTTACTGGGTGATCTTGTACACTTTCATCTTCTGAAGAAGAACTGTCAAACATGGCTGCATTAGCCTTTTTGGTCATTGATTTGCCTTTACAATCCTTACGCCAGTGACCAAAAGCCTTACAAAGATAACATTTTGTAAGTTTTCTGTAGTTCTTCCTTTCTTTATCTTGCTTAGAAATGTAATTATGCAAGTAAGCAGTGTACCCAGGATGTTGGTCGCAAATATCATGCTCATTGTGTGTATAGTTGCAATATCTGCACTGATACAATTTATCTGCAGCTTGTTTATAAGGTCTTTGTTTGTTATTTGACCCTGACTGATATTTGCCATATGTAGCTGCTGCTACAAAGTCTGTGCTGGTTAGACTACTAGAGAAACATTGCTTATTGGCTGAAAAATAACCAGAGCCACGACTTTCCATCTGTTGGACACTCTCACACTGACATTCCAACAAAAATTTAGAAAAGGGGGGTGGGAGAGATGTGATAATCTTATCTCTCAACATGAGATCAACTAATTTGTCATAACTTCCATTTACTTTGGCTGCTGACAGCCATTTAGAAAAAAATATTCTGAACTTCTGAGATGTAATCAGAGAACGTGTGTGTTGGCTTAGGAGACAACTTCCTAAACTGTTCTCTATAACCTGATTCATCCAGTAGAAAATGTGACATAATTTTCGCTTTGATGTACAAATAATCTTCTTTCAGGTCATTTGGGATCGACTCTATGACTTTCAGAGGTTCCCCAGAAAGACTTCTTACATATACTATACCCCATTCATGTTTTGGAATTTTGTAATGATCCATGACAAATTCAAAATTTTGGGTGAATGATGCTATGCAATCACCTGTGTTGTAACTTTTAATTAGACCTTGGTATTTCTTATGAGGTTGATCTTTGTCTGTATCTCTATTAGCTTTATCTTTAGAAGATTCAGATTTTAGCTGTTCAATTTTCAGTTGTGTTTCTTGCTCTTCTCTCTTACTTTGGGCTAAGATCTCAGCTTGCCTCACTGCAGCTTCTGACTGTGCTTGATGAAGCCTTAGAGCAGCTTCTGATTGTGCCTGTTGAAGCTTTAGAGCAGCTTCTGATTCCTTTAGACCAGCTTCTGATTGTTTCTGTTGAAGCTTTAGAGCAGCTTCTGATTCCTTTAGAGCAGCTTCTGATTGCTTTAGAGCAGCCTCTGATTGTGCCTGCTGAAGCTTTACCGCCCTTTCGGCCGCTCTCTCATCCCTCTCACTAATTTGTTCCTGTTTCACGAGATATTCTGCATATTTACTTTCACTCCATGCTCTCAATCCCTCACCAGACATATTCATTTTTAAACCCATTTAAATGAAATCGTTTAAAGAAGACATGATGAACAATACGTATGATGGAATGAATATAAACAAAATCACTTATGATGTTAGTAATTTACAAATATTTTTAGCACAGTTAATGTCTAAAGCCAGACTAACGGAAGTATAAAGAGAAGTGAAAAAAATTTTATACTCAAGTAATCCTTGGGCAATGTGCTGTTCAGTGGTGCTCGAAATCACACTGGAACGTCCTTCGGGTTGACGCACAAAAAATTTTTGAAGTTCACGAGGCTCAGGTAAAGTTGATAAAATAAACCTGTACTTTTGAAACTAAACGAAATTAGAACGTTTGTAAATGTATGGTGTATGTAATGTCACTGAAGTCTGTAAAGGTTTGTATGCTGTCAAGTATTATTGTTAGTCGTTACCACAATCAACAACATTAACGCTCACACTAACCCTACTCAATGACCTAAGCCCGTCTGCCAGCCTTGGCGTTCTACACGCTACACGCTCAAGTCAGCTGGTGTGACCCCTGCAAGGTTCACGGGGGTGTACTGCTGACCAGCGGTCGTTTAGCGCCGCTCAACTGCTGTGCTTGGCTGCTTATACGGGCGTCGTCGAAGACGCCGCATTCCCTCTGCAGTGTTTAACATCACTCAGGGTTGCGTGTTGTTCTGTTGCCTGGCGTTGGTACAGACAATGCGTCGCAACCTCGGATGTGAGACCTTGACACATACACGGAGACTGGTACACACACGAAATCAACACACAAGAAATCGAGCCAAGCAATGAAGACTGACGGCTATCAAATCGTCTGCAATGCAAGGAAGTGAAATAGGGCAGACAAAAGATTAATGCAGTCACTAGACAGTCTAGACATTGTCACTGACGATCTTTCACCAACTAGACCCATACCGGAAAAGAAAGACAGAACCAAAGACATTAAAGAAAGATCACAAGACAAGGCAGAATTCTGAATGTCTACGAGAAGTAAGTCGTTTACGAGAACCAAACGATGACTGGAAATTTGCAACCATGGTCAGGCTGCGAGAACAGTAAGTTAAAAGAGGTGTGGCCAAACAAGAACACTACGCAGGAAGCCGATGAAGATTAATAAACCAACACAGAAATGGTATCGTTAGCCGCTACACGCTGCGGGATTTGCTGAAGAGGGGATCAGAGCACTTATGGACTGAATGTTTCGATGTGCAATGAGGAGGATCTGTCGACTAACTAACTAACTAACTAACTAACTAACTAACTAACTAACTAACTAACTAACTAACTAACTAACCTAACTAACTAACTAACTAACTAACAAGACAAGGGATAATGAACAAGAAGAACAAGAAGGAAAACAAGTACTAGACGAATAACGAACGAACGAACAACCGAACGAACGAACAAACAAACCAAATTTATTTTCAAAATGGTTAAGAATTGGACACGCAGGTCCGTCTTACATTCTGTCCTTCTATCACTCACTTTCATACATTAATTCATACATACATCTTTCAAGGCTAACAGAGAGCAGCAACAATATAAATGGCATGCATTATAAAGGCATGGGCAAAATGCGAACATCAATACTACACGACTCAATAATATTAGATAATAGTGTGACACTTGTTATTAGCTATGTGGAATATACTGGTCTACCAAAAGGGGACTGGCTGTTATACTAGGGTTTTGTTATTATTATTATTTCTATTATTAAGGGGGAAAGTAATCCGTACTGAGATAGTGTTCGAATAAGTCGCGACACATTCAGTAAGACACATTCAGCATACCAGACACTCTCTTCGTAGACACCGACACAAGTGACCAGTATAAGGATCAAGAGGATCCACTGGCATAAACATTTGTTACTAGAAGACTTGCTGCCCAGACATGTCCATCTTGGAAAATGACTTGCTGTGCGAATTTATCTAGCAATTATATCTCCTTTACTTAGTTTACCCAAATTACAACGACAAGTGATATAATTATTATTACTTTAAATATGTGTGGTATGCGTACACAATTACAACGCATCATCACACTCATATGGAAGCATATACACGAACAGTGCACACTATCAAACAAAATAAACACATCCATGCCTTCACTCATACACCCAGACCAACAGTGCAGTATTTAACACAGAGTCATACACCCAGACCAACAGTGCAGTATTTAACACAGAGACATACACCCAGACCAACAGTGCAGTATTTAACACAGAGACATACACCCAGACCAACAGTGCAGTATTTAACACAGAGACATACACCCAGACCAACAGTGCAGTATTTAACACAGAGTCATACACCCAGACCAACAGTGCAGTATTTAACACAGAGTCATACACCCAGACCAACAGTGCAGTATTTAACACAGAGACATACACCCAGACCAACAGTGCAGTATTTAACACAGAGTCATACACCCAGACCAACAGTGCAGTATTTAACACAGAGACATACACCCAGACCAACAGTGCAGTATTTAACACAGAGTCATACACCCAGACCAACAGTGCAGTATTTAACACAGAGTCATACACCCAGACCAACAGTGCAGTATTTAACACAGAGTCATACACCCAGACCAACAGTGCAGTATTTAACACAGAGTCATACACCCAGACCAACAGTGCAGTATTTAACACAGAGTCATACACCCAGACCAACAGTGCAGTATTTAACACAGAGTCATACACCCAGACCAACAGTGCAGTATTTAACACAGAGTCATACACCCAGACCAACAGTGCAGTATTTAACACAGAGTCATACACCCAGACCAACAGTGCAGTATTTAACACAGAGACATACACCCAGACCAACAGTGCAGTATTTAACACAGAGACATACACCCAGACCAACAGTGCAGTATTTAACACAGAGACATACACCCAGACCAACAGTGCAGTATTTAACACAGAGACATACACCCAGACCAACAGTGCAGTATTTAACACAGAGACATACACCCAGACCAACAGTGCAGTATTTAACACAGAGTCATACACCCAGACCAACAGTGCAGTATTTAACACAGAGACATACACCCAGACCAACAGTGCAGTATTTAACACAGAGACATACACCCAGACCAACAGTGCAGTATTTAACACAGAGTCATACACCCAGACCAACAGTGCAGTATTTAACACAGAGACATACACCCAGACCAACAGTGCAGTATTTAACACAGAGACATACACCCAGACCAACAGTGCAGTATTTAACACAGAGACATACACCCAGACCAACAGTGCAGTATTTAACACAGAGACATACACCCAGACCAACAGTGCAGTATTTAACACAGAGACATACACCCAGACCAACAGTGCAGTATTTAACACAGAGTCATACACCCAGACCAACAGTGCAGTATTTAACACAGAGAACATACACCCAGACCAACAGTGCAGTATTTAACACAGAGTCATACACCCAGACCAACAGTGCAGTATTTAACACAGAGACATACACCCAGACCAACAGTGCAGTATTTAACACAGAGACATACACCCAGACCAACAGTGCAGTATTTAACACAGAGACATACACCAAACATACACACTTCACTAGAGATATCATCACATACACCCACCAGACAGACTGTACAGCCTTCTTCTTGTCGCTGGACAAGGAGAAGATCTTTGACAGACTTTCACACTCATATCTACACAAAACACTAACACACACTGCAACGTAGGACAGTACTATAGACAGTGGATACAAATCTTTATAAAAATTCTCAAATTAAGGTATATGTGAGTCATTCACTCACTGCCAGTTTCAGGATCACAAGATCTGTAATACATGGGGTCCACTATCACCAATCGTGTATGTACTCACACTAGAACCACTCCTAGAAGCAATCAGTGAGGACACCAACATTAAAGGAACATGAGACTGGAGAGTGGAAACTAATTGCTTATGCAGATGACACAGCTTTCTCCCTTACAACATACACATCCAAAGTAAATATACTCCACAACTTCAGACAGTTTGGTGAAGGAATTCGGGCCATAATACACTCACAGAAATCTAAAATAATGGGTCTGGAAAAGTGGAAGAATAAAGCGGATTTCCCCTGGATCTAACTGTCACAGACAACATAAAAGTATATGGGATCACATTTCCATGCGAAAAACACACACAGAAACATGACATTCACTGACTAAATAAATTATATACATTCTATCAGCTACAAATACAAGATATCAACAATTGTTGGGAGTAGTGCACTTGTAAGCAGTTTCATCATTCCTAACACATCCACAATTGTAATAGTGGAAAAGGACATAACAACATGACACTTATTTCAAGGGACATGAGGTCAGCAGGGCTGAATGGAGAAGATCGCGTGTTCTTAAACATCCGGTGTGCTGATGTCGAGGTAAGGGCTTCAACCCCTACACCGGACGTTGCACTAAAATGTTGATCTCTCGTCCTTGACTTGGGGACGTAAATTACAAGTACCTCTGAAGTCGGAGGGGGTTTGCCTGAAGGCGAGGAACACTGGTTATAAGGAAAGCTATTCCACAGGCAAAGTTCTGTCCATCACTACTAGAAGTATTGTGTATGGACTACGCTTGCGTTCAACAGCAAGCGAGGGGAAAGAAATATGTTCAAGGGACATTACTCTGTGTAAGATAAATGTGCTATTTGATTCAAATAACTGTAGTTTTGTCTTTATTTTTATTTTTGGTAAAGTTTTCTATAGAAATTAACAACAGTTAAATACAACATAAAAGATTCGATAATAATTTAATATCTTCAAGATTATATAAAAGTAATGGCTTTATTTTACATGTGGGAAAATGTTAAAAGACATATTTATATTTTTCCTTGATATTACATTAAATATCCTTTTAATTTCATCACCAAGTCTTATCAAACTCACACATCTCATTATTTTTGACTGGCATTTGAACTATGCCACAAATGTCATATTATCATAAATATATATGTATGTATTTGTTTCATGTAGTATGACACTTAACACTAACAAAGGGCAACACGCTCTGTGATATACACAAACAAAAAACACACATTACACCTTGGAAATATACGAACATTGCTTTGTATAAAATAAACGTTTGAAAAACAATTCTCGGCCTTTTGGCTAAGATTGCCGTCCTCTACCGCAGTGGACAACTGTCCTTTCCGATTAAATTTCCCCTCTGTGGTCACGAGTGCTCACTACATTCTGGATTAAAGATTTTCTCGTTTACAGATTATTCAGACACATCAGTGATATTAATTTTGTGGCGGTAATTTTGATTGTTTTCACCATGTGTAGATCTGGATTAAAGATTTTATCCGTCAAGAACAAAACAAAATGTAAAATGCCACAACCACCCTCAAATTAATACCTTGTGTGAGTACAGGCTTCTCCTGATAAAGGAGAACCCGCTTTTGGACAACAATCACCTTCACATAAAAGCGCAAATCCCATGTGCATTGTCACAACCAGCCCGCTCGGTGGTGAAGGAATCACGGACGCAATTCGTAATCCCGCAAAACCTGCGTTCGAAATACAGCTACGGGCGATTTGGCAGCAGACGCCTTGTGTTTGTTTTTTACGAAAACGGTCTTTCAGAAAGCAATGGCAAACTACTGAACATAAACGTAAACTTGCCAAGAGATCACAACAGCAACAATAACAAAAATGCTGGTGTTGACAGCAATGTCCTATAGAGAATATGCAATGGACTAACTGTCACAACCACGGTTCATATACTCTCGATACAGTGTTGACAAACTCTTTGGCAACATTGTGAATTCGCATTATTGGAAGCATGTTGTCTGACGTGTCAATTTATGCAATTTAAAAATAAGATTGTGCATTATTTTTCAACTAAATTTTCAAGGACATACTGTGCGTTTTTCTATGGAATTGATTTTTATTTTATTTTTTGCGCTCGATCGCTTTGGATTCAAGCGTAGTCCATACACACTATTTATAGTGTGATGGTCTTAATTTTGCGTGTGAATTAGCTTCCCTATTAGCAGTGTCCCTCGTCATCAGGCGAACCCACTCCGACTTCAGAGGTACTTGTAAAAAGACTCGAAAAGTCAAGGACGGCAGGTCCATATTTTAGTCCAGCTGTCCGGTGTAGGGGTTGAACTGCTTGCTTCGGCATCATCACAACGGATGTTTAAGAACACGCGTTCTTACCCATTTGACCATGCGGAACTGCGAACTGATATTCTAAAACTTACTGAGGGTTTTGCTTTGGAATTATTATTACCGAAAACAACACATTATTGAAATGAATTCAAATATCACAACATTTGTCGTTCCAAGGGACCACTACCAAGTTAAACAACTCCACCAGCCTGGTCTGTAGTTTCCTCTCTTACTGATCCTGGGGCTGCGGTGGCATCGACACCAGCTTTTATTGTTAGTGTCTTAAATGGTCCAGGGGGTGTGCCTTCTGAGGGAATCATCACCCTGTAATAGGTTCAGGGTTCCCAATGGGTGGTACTTTCACCTGTCAACAGAGACGCATAAAGCCGTGTATGACAAGTTACATGGTAAAATGTTCTTTTTAAAATGCTTAGGGATAGACATATCACTAGACAATCTAGAGAAAGAAAGAGACAGGCTGACCATACACTGGTTGCCTATCACGATTACTCCTGAAGGAGTTTACAGAAAACTGTTGCACTGTGTTACAGGGGAGGATAAAGCTGAGGTCTTCAGGCTGAACAATGGGGCTGGCAAGTGGGGTGCACTCTGCAACCCAAACAGGAAGTGCCCCATTACATATGGATCCACACACCTGGCGTTACGAACAACAATCACAGCGTATTGATTACGACGCCATGGAGAAATGGCCAATTGCCCTACGTGTGGTCAAGATAACCACTGGGCAAATAAATGTCCTAGCAGACGACCACCGATAACACCAGCAGCAACAATTGGTGTACAAAGTCATGAAGATTTCTCCCCTCTCGTGCGAGAAGTTCCTCCACATAAAAAAAACGGAACTGACACCAACTTTCAATAGTCAAATCAACACACATCAAGGCAGAAACACACAAGAAAACAATCCAAAAAATAAAGACTGGCGGTTTTCAAATCGTCAGCAATCCAAAGAAGAGAAAACGGGCAGACAGAAGACTAATGCAGTCACTAGACAGTTTAGACACTGTCACAGACGATCTTTCACCAACTAAATCCATACCGGAAATGAAAGAAAGTACTAAAGACATTACAGAAGATCACAAGACAAAGGAAAACGAACAAGAAGAACAAGAGGATAAACAAGTACAAGACGAATAAGACATACACAGCACAAAATACATTCTCTTCGAGGACACCGTCGCAAGTGACAAGAACGAGGATCAAGATGATCCTCTTGTATAAACATTTGTTACTGGAAGACTTGCTAGCCTAGACGTGTCCATCTTGGAAAACGACTTGCTGTGCGAATTGATCTAGTGGTATACGTACACAATTACAAACGATCATCACACTCATATACAAACACAAACCAGACTTTATACTACTACAAGAAACAAACATATATTCAGAAACATTCGCATAACAAATCACCATACAGCTACATCTCAGACACTCATGCTTTAGTTTAGGCATACACAAAATCGGGTCCGGTACAGCCATACTGCAAGCATCATACAGGTGGCATATTACTGCAGACATCAGACAGGTGGCATATTACTGCAGGCATCATACAGGTGGGATATTACTGCAGACATCATACAGGTGGCATATTACTGCAGACATCAGACAGGTGGCATATTACTGCAGACATCATACAGGTGGGATATTATTAGAACGCAATATGTGAGTCAGGAACGGGTAGCTATTAATGTCTTGTGTAGTAATGATGAGTGAGCGCATGCTGCATGATGAGTGTGTCAGGTCTTAGTCAGATATGACTGAGCTACCGTATGGCAGTAGACGGTACTACCTGCTTTCTGTTGGCGCCGAATATTGGGTGGCGCTTACCAAGCCCGACACCCCATATTGTGCCAATGGCTTCGGGCGGAGGAGCGCAATTGGTAGGGTACAAGCCTTATTCTGGTGCGAGGAAATGCAACCTAGAGCAGAATGTCATGGCAGGGCAGATAAGGCCCTAAGCCTTGGTTGGCAGCTGGTCTAGGATCGAAGCTCACAGGCGAACAGTTAGAAGCTTGTCTTGTTACAGATGTATAGAAGAGAGAAATAAAAATTGTAAATTGATTAGAGAAATTTGACGTAGACAGTCATCATTTGTTGGTCACGGTATGCGAAGAAATAAATTGGAGAACTTGGTGACAACTACCAAGATTGAAAGGAAAAGAACAAGGGAAAGGCAGAGAAGTTAATACCTGGATGGCTTGACCCCGTGGCATGGACGAGACAAGAACACTGAGATGATCTACGACTCTGGTGATCGTGTGAGATAGCGAGGCATAACCGCCCACGCCTACCAGCAGGCTTATCCATGGGACATATTTTTCTGTCCCATCCCATTCCAAGTTATACCCTGAAACAGGGCCATCACATTTTAATTTTCGGAATGAAATAATAATAACAATGTTAAAAATCATAGCGTTAATTGCATGCATCAAATGGTAATTATGAAGAAAACACAATGCTTATGAACATAGTTGTAAACATTTGTGTTTGAATGCCCTGAATATTAAAAATGTGCTTAATGTTTAAAGCTCAGGGTTCCCCAGGAGCAAGAGCCGTCCCACGAGGCTCCAAGTCCCTGCATGACATTGTGATGATCACCTCTGCTGGTGGCCATGGCCAGATCAAGTGCAGATAAGTCAGTCTACCCTTAATCACTGTCGTCATACAAGAACAGATACTACACTTTGAACGTAGCCCAAATACTTTGAAACAATTCAATGTGCTGCAATGATGTACAGATCAGATAGAAACAGGAAGAGGCTGACCACGTAAACGTTGGACGGAGGGAATAGCAGAGCCCATGGGAATATCGATACATGAAGCCCATAATCGGGTACTCTCACGATGTTTATACTTTATCTCGACACCGCAAGGTACAAGAGGAACATGATGAGATGAGATTAGATTAGTTGACATGAATAAACGTTTATTTCGTACAAAGATGTTTGCATTTACAAGGCGCATTGTGTGTGTTTTTGTTGTTACATTTTCGAATTCAACATATACGTTCATATACACATGATAATATTACATTCACGGCATGGTGTAATTACCTACATATTACGTGTTGATGATGGTGGTGGAGTAATCATTTGCTCTAATGCATACTAAAATCTTTCAATAGAAATTCTTTCATACTCCAATTACTCTCATTCACACTTAGTTTTATTTAAACAAGTTTAACGGTATTACTGAATCGTTCATACTCCAAGTATTCTCATTCACCCTTGCTTTCTGAAAATGTTATGGTCCTACAAAATTATCCGTACATTACACATCTCAACAAGCATCCCATATCCCATTTTACAGAGTAAACTGTAGAACATGCATATTTGGTATTTGCTTGAGCGTTCAAACGATCGAGGGGGGGGGGGGGGGGGAGACAGGCAGGCAAGGCAGGTCTAATGAATGTATGAAGTTAGCTGCACTAGATAACAATACAAAGTGCTGAATATTTAGCATATTTGCCCTTTTACAGGCCGGACAAAAATTCTGTAACGCTCCAGAAATAGGCTGAAATTAAAACAATAAGTCATTAAATGTAATATTGAGGAGAAATAAGAAAATGCTTTATACAATTATCAAATATCTAAAATAAAGCCTTCAATTTTACACAAAATTTAGAGATCACTAAAATATTTACTTCGTTGTTTTCTGAAGCATATAACAGTCGTTAATGTATATGTAAATTACATTTAAAAAAAAAGATAAATACTCAATTATTTAAATCACATAATACATGTATGCTGTTTTTAGTAATGTCCCTTGATATAACTGTTATGTTGTAATATTGGGTGGCGGGGTAGGGGTATCCGCTATCAAAGGAGAGGTAAGGTGCCTCCTTCCCTCCGCTAGCCTACGGGACACCCTTGGGCAAGGTGGAGTACCCGTTTAGCCGCCACCCCCCCCCCCCCCCCCCCCCCCCCCCCCCAATCAGGGTTACGCGAAGCTATGTGTGCAGATGGTGGATGAAGTTAAAGAGCCGCCAACACATAGTTGTATGTTATGGTCTCCAACTTCACAAGGCAGAGGATCTCTTGTTGGGAGACAATGGCTACTGTCATCGACCAGTATGGTCACTACTAAGATGGAAAGCAATGGCAAACTACCTTCTTCAAAGATGCCAAGAATAGCATTTTATTGCAATCTCATTGAAAGTCCCCAGAACGTTTTTTCCCTGTACAGTGAAAATATTTTCATAAAAGTAGAAGATATGAAAGGAATCACCATTGGAGGAAGAAACATCATTAACGTTAGATATACAGATGATACAGTATTGACTGAAGATAATCAGCAGGATCTGCAACATTTAGTAGATGCGGTTATTGCAAACAGTGAACAGCTCGGGTTATAATTAAATTGTAAGAAGATTGTGGTTGCAGTTAGGAAGAATGAATAACAACAATGTAATATACAAGTAAATGGGAATATTCTTTAACAAGTAAATTGTTACAATTATCTCGGAACAGTCTTAAAATCTGATGAGAAATGTCTTGATGAGATTAGAACAATGATCGCCATGGCAAAGGTAGCCTTTTGTAAGATGGAAAACATACTGACGAATAAAAATATGTCATTTGCAACGAGAAAAAGATTGTTGAGGTGTTATATAGGACCTGCGCTTTTGTATAGATTTGAGGCGTGGACAATGAGCAAACAGGCTGAAAAACATCTGATGACTGTGGAAATGTGGTTTCTGAGGAAAATGCAAAGAATACTACGAACAGACAGAAAAACCAATGATCAAGTCCTACAAGAAATTAATGAAAATTGTAAACAGATTAGAGAAACTAGACGTAGACTGTCAACATTTTTGGTCACGTTATGAAAAGAAATAAATTGGAAAACTTGGTGACAACTGGCAAGACTGAGGTGAAAAGAAAAAGAGGAAAGCAGAGAAGTGAATTCCTGGATGGCTTGACCAAGTGGTATGGTCGAGACAAGAACACTCAGGAGATCCACACTCTGGTGATCGAGTTAGATGGCGAGACATGACCCCCCACGCCTACCGGTATGGCACATGATGATGATGATTTTCTGTCCCTTTTAACTATTTTGTTTACATGTCTTCCGTTTAATTTGATTTTATTTCGCACAAAACAGTGTATATTTACAAGATTGTGTGTTTTCTTTAACATTTGCAAACACAACAAGACACACCACTTCAAATGCAGCAAGACTCTCAAAATGTATGTGTAATAACTGCATACTATTTATTATTCTGGAACGACAAATGTAGCGATGTTTGAATTCATATCCATAAATTAATGTTTTCAGTAATTGAAATTCTAAAGAAGAGTTCCCTTTAGAATAACACAAATGAATCTTTATTAATACTTCAGTTCAACTGATGAACGGACGTGAATATGTAATAAATGATGAATGTTTTATTTGAAATAAGGTTTTCCCAAAGTGCATCCCTTCGTTTTAAGTTTTAATTTTAAAAAGTCGCTTAAAGGTCGACAGGGTCGACTTCATCGACCGGGTTTTATCCCATATGGCTCGGTCTCTTTCCGCAGCACGGAAAGCGTCGCACAAAGCACGAACTCCGTAGCTTTTAGCGACAACCCACAGGAGTCTCCGAAACATTTAACTCGATAACCGAAGGGTGCGGCCCGGAATCGAACCCACAACCTTCGGAGCACGAGTCAAACGGATTGACCACTTCGCCACAGAGACTACCCCGTTTTAAGTATTAATGTTGTTAAATATGGGATCGCGGTTCACTGGGGAGGCGGGGGGGGGGGGGGGGGGGGGGGGGTCAGACCCAGCGCATCAGGTCCCCTATTAGTCATTCGGATATCCGCCTTTGCATGCAATCCTGGTAAGATTAAGTGCAGATGCTACATTTTGACCTTAGTCAAGAGGCCGAGATGCGAGATCCATTCTTTTATTAATGTATATGGCCTGAAACAGGCCCATCACATTTTTGATTTCTGAATGAAATAATAATAACAATGTTAAAAATCAGAGATAATTGCATTCATTATGTGCTATTTAATTAGAAAAATACTTGTACATTGCTTATGAACATGGCTGTAAAGATGTGTCTTTGACTGTCCTGAATATAAAAAAAAATATTGCTTAATTTTTAGGGCAGAGGATTCCCAAGGAGCAAGAGCCGTCAAATGAGGTTCCAAGTCCCTGTATGTCATTGTGATGACCGCCTCTGCCGGTGGCCATGGCCAGATCAAGTGCAGATATGTCAGTCTACCCTTAATCGCTGACGTCATACAAGAACAGATACTACAATTTGATTTTAGCCAAAATGCTGTGAAACAATCCAAAGTGCTGCTTTTTTTTTTTTTTTTAAATAAACGTTTATTTCGTACACAGCAGTTTGCATTTACAAGATGTATTGTGTGTGTGTTGGTTTTTTTACATCTTCGAATACAACATATACACCATATATATATGATAATATTACATTCATGGCATGGTGTAATTACTTACACATTACGTGTCGATGATAGAATAGCACGACGTAATGCCAAACGAACAATTAGAGCATCTAGAGATGAATCCTGGAGAATATACGGTGAACAGATGGCGACCCTTAGCAAAGACTGCCCAAGAGAATTTTATAAACGTGTCACCACAATGAGAAACAGAGATGCATCTTGCAACCCAACCACCATCATAAACAGCAAAAGAGGTATACCGATATTTAATCCACAACAAAGACTAGCAAGGTGGGCAGAATACTTTCTAGAACTACTTAACCCCACACATAACATAGAAAACCTCACGTTTGTGCCTAAATGCCAGGGACAGCAAGAACCAAATTTCATACCTGCAGAAGTCAAAGCAGTTATACAGGAAAGTCTTAAAAACAAATCACCAGGTCCAGATGGAATAACCACAGAAGGTATTCAGGCCTGTGGGGAAACAGGAGTTAAATGGCTAACAAGAATTTTTAACATAGCATGGGAAGAAAGAAAAGTCCCAGATGATTGGCAACAGGCAATAATAGTACCAATATGGAAAAAGAAAGGCAATATGAGAGAGTGCGAAACATACAGAGGTATATCACTCTTGAGCCATATAGGGAAAATGTATGCAAAACTTTTGGAACAAAGAGCTAGACCAATAGTTGAACAACAGTTAAGCAAAGCACAATTCTGTTTTCGGAAAGGTAAAAGTTGCACTGATGCATTATTTACACTTAGAGACAAATTTGTGAAAAAACTATCGAATATAGTGACCAGCAGGATATTGTGTTTGTGGATCAGGAAAAGGCTTTCGATAGACTAGACAGATACAAATTATGGACCATTTTGAAGATTATGGGATAGAATGGCAACTGCTAGAAAACATCATAGCCATGTACCACTCGAGCCAAAGTGCAGTAAGAACACAAGAAGGTATATCAGATATGTTCACAGTCAATACAGGAGTGAGACAGGGATGTGTGCTCTCTCCCCTGCTATTCAATATCTACATGGACATAATTTCCAAAGAAGCAAGTCTCGACAGAACAGATTCAGAAAATTTAGAACTCTTTACTCCAGATGAAACAACTGACCCACAAGGAATAAATGAACTTCTGATTGCAGACGATCAGTGCCTGTTTTACAGCGATGAGGTCAAGACTACAAAATCATATTACTAATATGAGTTCAACCTGCAGCAGATACAATATGAGTATAAACACAGCCAAAACCAAAGTAATGCAAGTTAGCAGATCGCCAGGCCCACTAAGTATACAGATAAATAAACACCTCTGAAACAAGTTAAAGAATTCAAATACCTTGGAAGTAAGATCACAGAAGATGGCAGATTGGACAGAGAAATTGAAATCAGATGTCAAAAAGCTAGTGCACTTACATATCAACTATCACCCTTACTGAAGCATCCAAACATACCCATGTCCGCAAAACGACAGATAATAAACAGCATATTCACACCAACCCTATGCTATCAATCTCAAACCTGGACTTTATCCAAATTACACCTTCGCAAAATCAACACCTGCGAAATGAGATGCCTGAGGAGAGCTGTCCAACTTAACAATCCGAGACCGAGTAAGAAATGCTACTATCAGACAGACTGTGGGATCAACACCTTGTACCACATTTATTTAAAGACAGAAGATCAAGTGGTTTGGCCATGTCGTTAGAATGCAACATCAGCAACTACCATCACTGGCCTTACATCAAAGATCATCTGCGACGAGACCACGAGGACGTCCAAGAAGAAAATGGATTGACGACATCAGAGACATTGTACAACCACACGGAATGACACTATCCAGTGCCGTCCACTGGGCGCTGGAACGCAAATTATTCCTCCCCACGACGCTTGACGGCAGAAGTGGAAGATGATGATGATGATGATGATGATGATGATAGTGGTGGTGGAGTAATAATTTGCTATAATGCATACTAAAATCTTGCATACGCCACGTATTCTCATTCACACTTGCTTTCTGAAAATGGTATGTACCTACAAAATGTTCCATAAATTGAACATCCCAACAAGCATTCCATTTTACAAAGTAAATTGCAAAACAGGCATATGGCGTTTTCTTCTTGAGCGTTCACACGAGAGAGAGAGAGAGAGAGAGAGAGAGAGAGAGAGAGAGAGAGAGAGAGAGAGAGAGAGAGAGAGAGAGAGAGAGAGAGAGAGAGCAAGTCAAAGGAATGTAAGAAGTTAACTGCATTAGATAACAATAAAAGGTGCTGAATATTTAGGATTGTTGGCCTTTCACAGGTCTGACAAAATTTCCTGCCCAAAAAAATGCTTCCTCAATTCTTGTCCCTTTGAAAATAAAGTATGTTTGTTTGTTTGTTTATTTTCTTGAAGCATACAAGATAGAATGATATTAAAAGAATAAGACACTTGATATAAAATATAGAGGAAAAATAGAAAAATTGTTTATAAACATCTCAAATATCTAAAACACAGTCTTTACTTTTACAGAAACTTTGTTTTATAAACATCTCAAATATCTAAACCACTGTCTTTACTTTTACAGAAACTTTGTTTTATAAACATCTCAAATATCTAAAACACAGTCTTTACTTTTAACAAACTTTTTTTTATAAACATCTAAAATATCTAAACACAGTCTTATTTTACAAAATTTTGTTTTATAAACATCTCAAATATCTAAAAACAGTCTTTACTTTTACACAAATTTTGTTTTATAAACATCTCAAATATCAAAAACACAGTTTTTCTTTTACACAAATTTTGTTTTATAAACATCTCAAAATCTAAAACACAGTCTTAAATTTTACAGAAACTTTTTTTTTAAAAACATCTCAAATATCTAAAACACGTCTTACTTTTACAGAAACTTTGTTTTATAAACATCTCAAATATCTAAAACAGTTTTTATTTTTACACAAACTTTGTTTTATAAACCTCAAATATCTAAAACACAGTCTTTACTTTTTACACAAAACTTTTTTTTATAAACATCTCAAATAAAAAAACACAGTCTTGACTTTTACAGAAACTTGGTTTTATAAACATCTCAAATATCTAAAACACAGTCTTGACTTTTACACGAAACTTTGTTTTATAAACATCTCAAATATCTAAACACAGTCTTTACTTTTACAGCAAACTTTGTTTTATAAACAATCTCAAATATCTAAAAACACAGTCTTGACTTTTACAGAAACTTTGTTTATAAACATCTCAAATATCTAAAACACAGTCTTGACTTTTACAGAAACTTTGTTTTATAAACATCTCAAATATCTAAAACACAGTCTTGACTTTTACAGAAACTTTGTTTATAAACATCTCAAATATCTAAAACACAGTCTTTACTTTTACAGAAACTTTGTTTATAAACATCTCAAATATCTAAAACACAGTCTTGACTTTTACAGAAACTTTGTTTATAAACATCTCAAATATCTAAAACACAGTCTTGACTTTTACAGAAACTTTGTTTATAAACATCTCAAATATCTAAAACACAGTCTTGACTTTTACAGAAACTTTGTTTATAAACATCTCAAATATCTAAAACACAGTCTTGACTTTTACAGAAACTTTGTTTATAAACATCTCAAATATCTAAAACACAGTCTTTACTTTTACAGAAACTTTGTTTATAAACATCTCAAATATCTAAAACACAGTCTTTACTTTTACAGAAACCTTTGTTTATAAACATCTCAAATATCTAAAACACAGTCTTTACTTTTACAGAAACTTTGTTTTATAAACATCTCAAATATCTAAAACACAGTCTTTACTTTTACAGAAACTTTGTTTATAAACATCTCAAATATCTAAAACACAGTCTTTACTTTTACAGAAACTTTGTTTTATAAACATCTCAAATATCTAAAACACAGTCTTTACTTTTACAGAAACTTTGTTTTATAAACATCTCAAATATCTAAAACACAGTCTTGACTTTTACAGAAACTTTGTTTATAAACATCTCAAATATCTAAAACACAGTCTTGACTTTTACAGAAACTTTGTTTTATAAACATCTCAAATATCTAAAACACAGTCTTTACTTTTACACAAACTTTGTTTTATAAACATCTCAAATATCTAAAACACAGTCTTGACTTTTACAGAAACTTTGTTTTATAAACATCTCAAATATCTAAAACACAGTCTTGACTTTACAGCAAACTTTGTTTTATAAACATCTCAAATATCTAAAACACAGTCTTTACTTTTACAGCAAACTTTGTTTTATAAACGTCTCAAATATCTAAAACACAGTCTTTACTTTTACAGAAACTTTGTTTTATAAACATCTCAAATATCTAAAACACAGTCTTGACTTTTACAGAAACTTTGTTTTATAAACATCTCAAATATCTAAAACACAGTCTTTACTTTTACAGAAACTTTGTTTTATAAACATCTCAAATATCTAAAACACAGTCTTTACTTTTACACAAACTTTGTTTTATAAACATCTCAAATATCTAAAACACAGTCTTGACTTTTACAGAAACTTTGTTTTATAAACATCTCAAATATCTAAAACACAGTCTTGACTTTTACAGAAACTTTGTTTTATAAACATCTCAAATATCTAAAACACAGTCTTTACTTTTACAGAAACTTTGTTTTATAAACATCTCAAATATCTAAAACACAGTCTTTACTTTTACAGAAACTTTGTTTTATAAACATCTCAAATATCTAAAACACAGTCTTGACTTTTACAGAAACTTTGTTTTATAAACATCTCAAATATCTAAAACACAGTCTTGACTTTTACACAAACTTTGTTTTATAAACATCTCAAATATCTAAAACACAGTCTTGACTTTTACAGAAACTTTGTTTTATAAACATCTCAAATATCTAAAACACAGTCTTGACTTTTACAGAAACTTTGTTTTATAAACATCTCAAATATCTAAAACACAGTCTTTACTTTTACACAAACTTTGAAGATAACCTAAAATTATTGCTCCATTATTTCTGCTGCATATATCTGTGTTAATGTCTATGTACGTTATGTCAAAACGTTAGATAAATACTCAATTATTTAAATCACATAATACATGTATACTATGTTTAGTAATGGTCCTTGAAATAACTGTTATGTTGTTATATTGGGTTGGGTGGCGGGGTAGGGGTACTCCCTATCAAAGTAGAGGAAAGGTGCCTCCTCCCCTCCGATAACCTACGGGACTCTCTTGGGCAAGGTGGAGTACCCGTTTAGCACCCGATCAGGATTACGTGAAGCCATGTGTGTAGGTGGTGGATGAAGTTGAAGAACAGCCAACTGAATAGTTGTAGGTTATGGTCTCCAATCTTCACGACGGTAAGCAGATGATCTATTTTTAGGGAGACAATGGCTACGGCCATCGACCAGTATGGTCACTGCTAAGATGGAAAGCAATGGCAAACTACCTTCTTAAAAGATGCCAAGAATAGCATGTACTGCAGTCTCATAGAAAGTCCTAATATTTTTGTCCCTGTACAGTGATAAAGCAAGGAGTCCGTCAGGGATGTGTGCTGTCCCCCTGTTTGTTTGACCTGTACGCCGAAAATATAATGAGAGATGTAAGAGATGATATAAACAAGGGGCTATATGATGCCCTAAATATCGGTGGTCATGACATACCAGAGATTTGGTATGCCGATGATACAGTATTGCTATCCACAACACAGAATGGTATAGGAAACCCAAAAGCCTCAACCCAATTGAATAGTGAACATTACAACTTATATCTTAACATAGAAAAAACAAAGATAATGCATACAGATAAAACTACTACGGAGAAAGAAATATATGTTAATGAGGAAAAATTGGAGGTGGTGGGAAAATTTGAATATCTTGGGTCATTGATTACCAACAACGGTGACACAATGAAAGAAATTAAAAGACGGCTATCAATTGCACTTCAAAGACTAAAACAGCTGAATAAATTATGGAGTGGGACAGATCAGAACTACAAAAATTAGATTTTTAAGAGCAGGCATCTTTCCCATTGCAACATACGCCTGTGAGACCTGGACACTTAGTAAACAAGCTGAACAGCGCATAAATCTTCCTCTTCAGCGTTCCGAGCCATTGAGGTTCTTTACTGCAGATACAATCCGTCTCCATTCGTCTCTGGTTGACCTTCTCTTGCCAGTCGTTGATTCCAAGTGCTTGTAGGTCTGTATATATATTATCTCTCCACCGTCTTCTTGGTCTACCTCGGGGTCTACGGTCATTTATTTCCTGAGTGTAAGCGAGTTTTGTTTCCCTATTATCTTCCGTTCTTTCTATATACCCCAGCCATTGTAGTCTATTAGCCTTCATGATACCAGTGATTAGCGGGGACTTAAACAGATCATACATGTCTTTGTTACTTCTTCTTTTCCACTCTCCACTTTGTGTATCCCTAATGGGTCCAAAGATGCGTCTTAAAACTTTGTTCTCAAAGGTTTGTAACAAGGCTTCGTCTCCTTTCGTTGTACTCCAGGTTTCAGAGCCATACATCACAACTGGTCTGATCAGTGTTTTGTATATTGAGATTTTGGTGTTACGAGATAGCGTATTTGATTTTAGTAGATGTTGTAGTGCATAGTATATCTTATTTCCAGAATTGATTCTAGTTTGTATTTCTTCCCTTATGATGTTGGAGCAGTTGAAGATTGTACCCAGGTATTTGTATATTTCTGTTCTTTTAATGGTCATATTATCTATTTGTATGCAGCCAGAGTTTTTAGCCATTCCTTCTCTTGAAATTACCATATATTCTGTCTTATCTTTGTTGATAACCAGCCCCATCTGTTGGGCTTCTTACCTTTAAGTGAGTCAATATTTCCAATGTCTTTTGTTCATTTTTTTTCTATAATATCTATATCATCTGCATAACCAAGCAGCTTGGATGTTCCTCCAATATCACATTCCTCCTTTACCTTCCTTACAACTTTCTCTAGAGCCAGATTGAAGAGTAGCGGCGATAGTGCATCACCCTGTTTCAAGCCAGATGTTATTTGGAAAGGGTCTGATTTCCTGCCTTTATATGTTACTATATTATAAGTATCTTCCATGCATAGTCTGGTCATGTTGATTAACTTCCTTGGTATTCCAAATTCCTGCATAGCATTCCACAGACTATTCCTATGGACACTATCATAAGCCTTTTTAAAATCCACAAAAATGTTATGGAGATCTCTTTTATATTCCCAATTTTTCTCGGCTATTTGTCGTAAGATAAATATCTGATCTATTGTTGATCTGTTTTGTCTAAACCCGCCTGGTAGTCACCTAATATGTCTTCTGAATATGGTTTTGGTCTATTTAGTAATACTGCGGATAGTATCTTATAGCTTGTGGACAGTAGTGATATTCCTCTATAGTTTTCACGTTGGAACTTGTCTCCTTTCTTAAAGATAGGTATCAATAATGACTCTTTCCAGTCATGGGGTAATTCTTCTGTCCTCCAGATTTTTATTAATAGTTCGTATAGTTTTAGATGTAATGCATGGCCACCTGCCTTTATAATTCATGCAGCAATTCCATCAGTCCCCAGTTGCCTTATTGTTTTTAATGTCGTGTGATTACATATAGGATTTACTTCAAATGCAGGTTCTTTAATTTGTGGTTCACACGTTAGAACCTCTTCCTGTGGGAAAGTGTTACTTGGAGCTTCACAATTTAGTAATTCAACAAAATATTCTTTCCATGTGTTGCACATTTCCTCATTGGTATTTATCATATTCCCATTTTTGTCTTTTAAACCATATGTGTTTTGTTGGTGCTCTCGTTTCATTGACTTAAGTTCTTTAAAAAAAAATTTCTGGATTCATTTTTCCGGTGATTAGTTTCCATATCTTTGATTATATTACTCATATATTCTCGCTTCTGCTGTCGAACTATTTTTGTAGCCTCTTTACATTCATTTCTATATTGTTCTTCCTTTTGGATGTTGTTGATGTCATTTAACCATAAATGTCTGGCATTCTTTTTCCTTATGACTGCTTCTTCACATTTTTGATTGAACCATGTGTTCTTTCTATGCGTGGTTAACACAGAGGAATTCTTCTGCGGTAGATTGAATTGTATTCTTGATGTTCAACCAAGTTTGGTCAACGCTTTCCTCCAAAGGGTTTTGCAGAATTTCAAGTTTACATTTTATTTCATCTGTAAATATTTCTTTGACTGTAATTTCTTGTAGTTTTTCTCTGTTATATGTTGGGTGTAATCTGTGTAATTTAGTATAGAAAGCTCTCTTAAGTTTTATTTTAAATTTTGCTCCAACGAGGAAGTGGTCGCTGTGGCACTCAGCTCCTTTATAACTTCTAATTTGTTGTATGTTTGATGCATTTCTGTTGTTAATTAAAATGTGATCTATTTGATTATAGGTTCTCTTGTCACATGATTTCCAAGTTTGTTTGTGTATATCCTTTCTTTGTAGTCTGGTACTGCTAATCTGCAGTCCTTTGGCTTCTGCCAGGTTGATGACTCTCCATCCATTATCATTTGAAGTTGTATGTAGGACTTTCAATACCGGCCACTTTTTTATGAGTTTGCTTTCTACCTATTTTTGCATTGAAGTCTCCTAGGACAATCAGGATGTCCTGTTTGGGGGGTTTCTTCTTTGACATCTTCCAAATCATTATAAAAGTCTTCTTTAACGTCATATTCTCTCTCTTCAGTAGGTGGATGTACATTAATCATCGTTATATTTTTAGCGCATAAATGCCTTTGAATATAAATGTTATAGACGAGCTCTAAGAATATCTTGGGTAAAGAAAAGAACAAATGCATCCATACGTCAATAGCTGAATATTGAAGAAGGTTAACTATTAAAGACGATAAAACAAAGAAAATTGAAATATTTTGATCACTTGAAACGTCACGAAAGTTTTGGGAGAACAATAATGGTGGGGTATATGCCTGAGAAGAGATGAAGAGGAAGGCCAAAGAGAACAGATGGGTGCAGGATGTGGCGGATGATCTCCAGACTGGGTGTATCGGACGTAAGACATCTTACTTATGATCGAGAGGTTTTCCGGAAGGTTGTTATGGAAGCGAGGTTCTGCAAAGGACATGGTACTGAATGAATAAATGACAGTGATAATATTTTTAGAAATGTAGCAGATATGAAAGGAATCAACAATGTAGGGAGAATTCATCAATAACATTAGATATGCATGATTATACAGTATTGACTGTAGACAACGAGCAGGATCTGCAACATTTAGTAGATGCGACTGTTGCACAAGTGAACAACAAGTGTGATAACTAAATTGTAAGAAGACCCAGATTGTTTTTGTCACTAGGAAGAACGGAATATCACGATGATATACAAGAAAATGGAAATATTCTCAAACAAGTGAATTGTTACTATTGTCTTGGAATATTCATAACATCTGATCGGACATGTCTTGGAAAGATTAGAACAAGAATCCCCATGACGAAGGTAGTCTTTTGTAAGATAGACAACAAACTGACCAATATAAAGATGTCATTTGCAACGAGAAAAAGGGTGTTGAGGTGCTACATGGAACCTGTGCTTTTGCATGGATGTGATACGTGAACAATGAGCTAACAGGCTGAAAAACATATGATGGCTGTAGAAATGTGGTTTCTTAGGAACATGCAAAGAATACCATGGACAGACAGAATCACCAATTACCAAGTCCTACAAAAACAAATGAAAAGTGTAAACTGATCAGAGAAATTAGACGTAGACAGTCAACATTTCTGATCACGTTATGAGAAGAAATAAATTGAAGAACTTGGTGAAAACTGGCAAGATTGAGGATAAAAGAACAGTAGGAAAGCAGAGAAGTAAATACCTGGATGGGTTGAACACTTGGCATGGACAAGAATAGAACACTGATGTCATCGATGACACTGATGATCGAATGGAATGGCGAGACATGACCGATCACGCCTACCGGCATGGCAAATGATATGATGATGATGATGAGATGATGATGATGATGATGATGATGATGATGATGAGATGATGATGATGATGATGATGATGATGATGATGATGATGATGATGATGATGATGATGATGATGATGATGATGATGATGATGATGATGATGATGATGATGATATTGATGATGATGCCCCTTTTGACTTTTTAGTTTACATGTCTTCCGTTTAATGTGGTTTTATTTCGCACAAAACAGTGTGTAATTGCAAGGTGCATTGTGTGTTATCTTTTACATTTGCAAACACAAGAAGACACCATACGTCACATGCACCAAGATTCTAAAAATTTCTGTGTAATAACTACATACTATTTATTATTATGGAACGGCAAATGTAGCGATGTTTGTATATTCATATCCATAGATTGTGGTATTCAGTAATTGAAATTTCAAAGAAAAACTTACAGTTCCCTTTAGAATAATAACTTGTAAATACTTCAGTTCAACAGATAAACGGACGTGAATCTGTAAAAAATGTTGAATTTTTTATTTGAAAGAAGGTTTTCAAATGGGTTTTTCCAAAGTGTATCCATTCTTTTTAAGTGTTAATATTGTTAAATATGGGCTCGCGGTTATTTTTTTAATATTTCGTACAAAGCCATTTGTATTTACAATGTGCATTGTGGGTGCTTTTGTTTTTACATTTTCGAATACTACATATACATTCAAATACACATGATAACATTACATTCATGGCATGGTGTAATTACCTACATATTACGTATTGATGATGGTGGTGGAGTAATCATTTACTCTAATGCACACTCAATTCTTTCAATAGAAATTCTTTCATACTCCAATTTTTCTCATTCACCGTTGCTTTCTGAAAATGGTATGTACCTACACAATTTTCCATACACTGAACATCCCAACAAGCATCCAATTTTACAAAGTAACCTGTAAAACAGGCAAATATGGCGTTTGGATGAGCGTTCACTGAGAGAGAGAGAGAGAAAGAGAGAGAGAGAGAGAGAGAGAGAGAGAGAGAGGAGAGAGAGAGAGAGAGAAGAGAGAGAGAGAGAGAAAGAGAGAGAGAGAGAGAGAGAGTAAGAGAGAGAGACACACACACAGAGAGAGAGAGAGAGAGAGAGAGAGAGAGAGAGAGAGAGAGAGAGAGAGAGAGAGAGAGAGAGAGAGAGAGAAAGCAAGTCTAAGAAATGTATGAAGTTAGCTACATTAGATAACAATACAAGGTGCTGAATATTTAGTATTTGTGGCCTTTTACAGGCCGGACAAAAATGCCTTCCAATGTACTGGACTAGATGATTTTAAAAGTATAAGATCTTTAATATAATATCGAGTGCAAATACAAGAAAGCTTTTAATAAAATTCTCAAATATTTTAAATAAAGCCTTTACTTTTACATAAACTTTAAAGATAACCTAAAATTATTACTCCATTATTTCCGCTGCGAATAACTGTCGTTAATTCGTATGTAAATTATATCAAATTATAAGATAAATACCCAGTTATTTAAATCACATAACACATGTTTGCTATTTTTAGTAATATCCCTTAAAATAACTGTTTTCTTGTTTTAAACTGGTTGGCTGGCTAGCGGTATCCCCAATAAAAGGAGAGGTAATGTCTCTCCTTCTCTCCGCTATCCTACGGGACACCCTTGTGCAAGGTGAAGTACCCATTTAGTCCCTCGATCAGGGTTATGTGAAGCCATGTATGCAGGTGGTGGATGAAGTTGAAGAGCAGCTAACAGATAGTTGTAGGTTCCCGTCCCCAACGTCACAAAGGCAGGCAGAGGATCTCTTTTTGGGAGACACAGGCTACGGTCATAGACAAGTATGGTCACTGCTAAGAAGGAAAGCAATGGCAAACTACCTTCTTTAAAGATGCCAAAAATAGCTTGTAATGCAGTCTCGTAGAAAGTCCACATATCTTTATTCCCCCCCCCCCCCCCCCCCCCCCCCCCCGTACCGTGAAAATGTTTTCAGAAATGCAGAAAATATGAAAGAAATCACCATTGGAGGAAGAACTATCAATAACATTAGATTTGCAGATGATACGGTATTGACTGAAGACAATGAGCAGGATCTGCAACATTTAGTAGATGCGGTTATTGCACACAAAGAACAATTAGGGATATAATTACATTGTAAGAAGACGCAGATTGTGGTTATCATTAGGAATAACGAAATACCAGAATGTAATACACAAGTGCCGTCTCCCTGGCGTAGTGGTTAACGACTTTCTCCGTAATCCCGTATATTCACGTGGGTAACGCAGATTCGGCTTCGTGGCTTAGAGGTTAAGACTTTTCTCCGTAATCTCGTATACTCTCGTCGGTTAGCGTGATGACGGTAAGAATCAGCAGTGGTTCGAATCGCATCGGTAACTTACGGGGTATGTGAGCTGGCCGCTCAGAAAGCAATGGCAAACTACTGAGCGTAATCTTGCCAAGAAATCGACATACAGCTGAAAGATGCTGGTGTTGACAGCGATGTCCTGTAAAGGATACGCAAAAAAAAAAAAAACGCAGATTCGGTAGCGGATCGCGTTTGTTAGGTTACTTATGTGGGTTTGTGAGGCGGTCGCTCAGAAAGCAATGGCAAACTACTGAGCGTAATCTTGCCATGACATCAACAGCAGCTTTAAAATGTCGGTGTTGACTGCAATGTCCTGTAACGGATATTTGAGGAAAAAAAATATATAAGTACATGCGAATAATCTTAAACAAGTAAATTGTTACAATTATCTCAGAACAGACATAACATCTAATGGGAAATGTCTTGAAGACACTAGAACTAGTATCGCCATGGCGCAGGTAGCCTTTTACAAGATAGAAAGGTTCTGAGTGTTCTCGGGGTATGGATGTCCGCGTCGAGTGCTGGAAATCCAGGGTTAAAGTCCCGGCGAGGACCTGGATTTTGTTAGTGGACTTCCAGTAATAAAATTTCCCTGGTCTCTGGGTAGTGAGATTAGACGCCCGTGTGTATTGTTGCGCACGTAAATAATTCCTTGGCTGTTGGAAATCGAAAAAGAGTAGCCTTAACGGCGCTGCCCGGGCAAAATTTCAAGTTAAAAATCTACCCAAAGTATTTCAGGATCCTCGCAGGTGCTACGGAGTTCGTGCACTGAGCTGAGATTCTCCGGACTCTAGGAGTAGAACGGAGCACTTATGGGTTACACCAGTGTGTGTCGTGATGTTGATTTGTTGACTAAATTAAAATGAACATAAGATGGAAAACATACTGACCAATAAAAATATATAATTTGCAACGAGAAAAATAGTGTCGAGGTGCTACATAGAAACTGTGCTTTTGTATAGATTTGAGGCGTGGACAATGAGTAAACAGGCTGAATAACATCTGATGACTGTGAAAATGTGGTTTCTTAGGAAAATGCAAAGAATATCATGGACAGACAGAAAAACCAACGACCAAGTCCTAAAAGAAACAAATGACAATTGTAAACTGATGTGAGAAATTAGACTTAGACAGTCAACATGTTTGGTCACGTTATGAGAAGAAAAAAACTGGTGAACTTGGTGGCAAGATTGAGGGAAAAGAACAAGAGGAAGGCAGAGAAGTAAATACCTGGAGGGCTTCGAGTAATTTAAGTTCACTGACATCATTCTGTGAAGAGAAGTGCACCAGAAATATTCCCTCTGAGATTCCTTTAATGTCTGTTGCAGACATTTATAAATATCTCTTAAACCTCAAATCAACAAACTCACACGGCCTAGATGGTATCAGTAATAGAATTCTTCGTTGTGCTGCACCAGTCATTAGTGAGTCCTTAACGTTAATATATAACCAGTGCCTGGCCAAAAACTACTTTCCATCTGCATTTAAAATTGCTAAAGTGTTTCCGCTTATTAAAAATGGCTCAATCGATAATAGCGTTTTGGGTAATTATAGACCTATTTCCTTACTATCGTCGCTATCAAAACCACTAGAAAAACACATTCATAAAATAACGTTACACCATTTAATTAATAACGATCTAATAACTAACAGTCAATCTGGGTTTCGACCTAAATATTCTTGCCATAGTGCTGTAACAAAAATGACCGATAACTGGCACTTAAACATCAACAACGGTAGAATTTGTGGAGCGGTGTTTGTAGACTTTAAACAAGCTTTTGATATGGTAGATCACGATATTTTAATTAGAAAACTAAAACAAATGAAGACAAGCACCAACATGGTGAACATAATTACGTCATTTCTATCCGACAGACAACAAGTCGTGTCCTTCAACAACTGTCTATCAAGACCCACACAGCTTAATATTGGTGTGTCGCAGGGCTCAATACTAGGTCCGCTGCTTTTTGCAGTTTATATTAATGATCTTCATTTATATATCAATACAACTTGTGATCTATTTTCAGACGACTGTACTATATATACTAGTCAAGAAAACCGTAGTGAATTAGAGAATTCTTTACAAAAGGAACTTGATAATCTTACTAGATGGAGCAATGAAAACTGCATTCAAATTAACATCGACAAAACCAAATCCATGCTAATAACGACCAGACAAAAACTACAGACACTAGCCATAACTGGAGGACCGCTCGAACTCCGCATGGGCACGTTACCTATAGTTAATGTGAATGAACATAAAACACTAGGTCTTTTAATTGACAGTCATTTGAGCTGGAGCTCTCATGTTCACGTTCTTACCAAGAAAATAGCACAAAAAGTATACCAACTTGCTAAAATTCAGCACTTCCTGGACGAAAGCACACGAAAATTATTCTATACATGCTATATCCAATCACATCTCGATTACTGTTAAACAGTTTGGGATGGTTGCCCTAAATCTAATTTAAAACGACTATGTTCTCTACAAAACGCGCTATTCGTCTGGTTTCTGGCATTAAAAAAAACGTTGAAAGTAATAATGTGTACAGTCATCTAAGACTTTTACCACTTCAAAAGCGCTTCCTTTTCAACAAAGCCAAATTAGTGAATAAAATTATGTCTCAAAATATCCCAGAGTATCTTCTGCCGCTGATTCAATCTAATGCAATGAACAGAAAGCGCCTAAATTTGTTACATGTCTCGAAGCCTAGATTGGACCTATACAAAACATGTTTCGCCTATTCTGGTGCTCACTTATGGAATGATCTGCCTCCAGATCTGAAAACTCCAATGAGTCCCTACACATTTAACCGTAAACTCTTTCAATACTTAATCTATACCGACTATATGCCACCATAATTCATTTACTGGTATAATTGTTCATTATAATTGTTCATTATAATTGTTTAACTATAATTGTTCACTATATATGTGTGTACGTGTGGGAGCGAGAGAGAGAGAGAGAGAGAGAGAGAGAGAGAGAGAGAGAGAGAGAGAGAGAGAGAGAGAGAGAGAGAAAGTGGGTGTCAGAGAGAGTGAGAGAGTGAATGTTGTCTGTGTGTGTGTGTGCACGTGCATGCGTGTGTGTGGAGTGAGTGATTGAGCGAGAAATGGTTTGGGAATGTACCAATGCATGCATTCGTACGTGTATGTGTGAGAGTGAGTGAGGAAGTGTGTGCGTGCGTTCATGCGTATGTGTGAGAGAGTGTGATTGAGAGAGTGAGTGTGTGTGTGTGAAGGATTGTGTGTGAGAGAGTGAGACAGTGGGAGAGTTGATATGTTAGTGTGTGTGTGTGTGAGCGCGCGCATGCGTGTGAGTGTGTGTATATGAAAGAATACACACACAGGGGAGAGAGAGAGAGAGAGAGCGAGAGAGAGAGAGAGAGAGAGAGAGAGAGAGAGAGAGAGAGAGAGAGAGAGAGAGAGAGAGCTGAGCAGATGTATGTCATGTAAGACGCATGTTATGTAACACGCGAATCCATATGGTTGTGTATTCTCATCTGTCATATTATCAGGTAAATATCATTTGATTTTATCATGCATAATATAAACTCATGTTCATTACTGTAGTTTGAGTGAGAGAGTCAGTGAGTGTGAATGAGAGACAGAATGAGTGAGCTTGAGAGTGAATGTGTGTGTGTGTTTGTGTGTGTGTGTGTGTGTGTGTGTGCCTTCTCTGTGTGTATCTCTGTGTGTGGGAACATCATTAATTTTACGTCACATTCTTTTTATGTACACATTTTTCTCCATGTTTAAAATTTTTATGAGACTGCTCATGACAATTGTCAGTGTATGTGTGTGAGTAAAGTGTGGGAGTTTGTTCATACTAGTTTCAATGCTAACGTGGGACATTTTGTATGCGTCTAGATGTGAGGAGGTGTGATTGTGTGTGGAGGATGTGTGTGAGTGTGGGGGATGTGTGGGTGGGGGATGTGTGGGTGGGGGTATGCGTTTGGATGGGTTGGGTGTGTGGGTTTTGGTGGGTAATGATATGTGTGGGTGTTGGTGGGATGTGTGGATGGATGTGTGGGGGTGAAAGTAGGGGTGTGGGAATGGGTGTGGGGAATGTGTGTATGGGTGGAGGATATGTGTATGGGTCCGGTGCGGTGGATGTGTATTTATGTGGGTGGAGATGTGTGGATGGTTTGAGGAAGTATGTGTGGGTGGTGGCGTTGTGTGGATAGGGGATTGTGTTGGTGGATTGGGGATGCAAGGGCGTGTGGAGAGAAGTGTATGGTGTGTGGGTTTGAGATATGTGTGCGGTGTGTTGGTGGGGTATATGTGCATGGTGTGTGGGTGGAGAGTATGTTTGTGGCGGTATGGGTGAGGATATGTGTGTGGGTGGGGGATAGTGTGTGGTGTGGGGGATGTGTGTGATGGGTGCGGGGAATGTGTGTATGGGTGGGTTTATGTGTGGGTGAGTAGGGGATGTGTGGTCGTTGGGGGAAGTATTTGTGAGTGGTGGGGTGTGTGGGTGGGGGTGTGTGAGTGGTTTAGGGATGTGTAGGTGGGTGAGGGATGTGAATGTGTCGGGGTGGGATGCGTGAGTTGGTGGAGGATGTGTGTGGGTAGGGGTATTGTGATTGAGAGAGGTTTGGTTGAGGGTGGGTGCGCGGGGGTGTGTGGGTGCGTAGTGGAGGATGTGTGCGTGAGTGAGTGTGTGTTGGTGGACGGGTAGGGAATGCGTGTGTGGGTGGGGAGAGGCGTGTCGTGTGTTGGTTGGGGATATTGTGTGGGTGAGGTATTTGTGTCTGGGTGGGGGATATGTGTGGTGTGTAGATGGGGATGTGTGGTGGTATGTGAGTGTGGGATGTGTTGGTGAGGGATATGTGTATGTGCGGTGCGTGGGTAGGGAATATTGCGTGGTTGGGGATGTATGTGATGTGCGGGTGGAGGATTGTGTGGTGGGGGAATGGGTTAACGCATGTATGGGTTGGTGGAAGATGTATGTGTAGGTGGTGGGGTGTGTGAGAGTGGATTGGGGATGTATGGGTGGTTAGGGAGGTGTGTGTGTGTTTGTGGGGGGGGGGGGGGGTTAGGGAGATGTCAGTTGGTGGGGATGTGCGTTTATGGTTTGGGGATGTGTGTGTGGATGTGCGATGTGTGGGTTTTTGGGGGATTGTGTGCATGGGTGGGGAATATGGGGTCGATGGAGATGTGGCTGGGGAATGGGTGGTTTGAGGTGTGGGTGGGGAGAGTGTGTATGGGTTAGGATGTGTATGTGGGTGGGCGTGGGATGTGTGGGTTGGTGGGGGAATATTTGTGGGTGGCGAGTGTGTTTTGGTTGGGGGAACAGGGGATGGCAGTGTGTGTGGGTAGGGGATGTGCGGGAGGGGGATGGGTTGGTTGGTGGGGTATGTATGTGTCCCTTGGTGTGCGTGTGTGTGGGTATGTGGGGGTGTGTGTGTGTGGGTGGAGTGATGTGTGGGTAGGTGGGAGAGGGGCCTCATAACATTGTAATTTGCCTTGTTTATGTTTACAACATTCATTTCACAATGTTTATTTTTCTTCCTATGTAAATGTATAATGCTCTTGATGAATGAAAGATGAGTGATTGGAAGGGTCGAATGTAAGACGGGCCTACGCGCCCAATTTTTGACCCTAATAAAGTTGATTTGATTTAAGTTGATTTGACCCAGTGGCATTGTCGAGACAAGAACACGGAGGTGATCCACAACCCTGGTGATCGAGTGAGATGGCGAGACATGACCGCCCACGCCTACCGACAAGCTTGTCCATGGGAGATATTTTTATGTTCCATCCCATCCCATGGTATATAGCCTGAAGCAATCCCATCACACTTTTGTTTTCTGAATGAAATAATAATAGCAATGTTAAAAAGACACTGATAGTTGCATACATCATATGTTAATTAAGGAGGGAAAAACTTACACATTGTTTATGAACATAGCTGTAAACATTTGTGTTTAAGTGTCGTGAATATTAAAAATTTGCCTCATATTTAGGGCTCAGGGTTCCCCATGGGCAAGAGCCATCCCATGAGGTTCCAAGTCCCTGTATGTCATTGTGATGACCGCCTATGCTGGTGGCCATGGCCAGATCAAGTGCAGATAAGTCAGTCTACCCTTAATCGCTGACGTCATACAAAAGCAGGTACTACACTTTGATCTTAAACAAAGTGCCGTGAAACAATCCAAAGTGCTGCATCTTTATTTTTTTTAATTTTTTTTTATTTTATTTTTTTTTCCCTCCTCTAAAAGTACTGGAGAGTTTTGGTCATAGACCATAACTTTAGGAAGGGAAAATCCCAACTGCACCTCCCCGCGGTAGAGGATGGAAACACACTACGGTGTGGCTAACACAGCTCTGGGGACCGAGTATCCACCGGAATAAGTGGACAACTCTGCAGCTGAGCAGAGCAGGGCACTCACTTGTCCTTACAGTCGGAAATGGCTGTCAGAGGCAGAGGTAAAAAGACCACCATGTGAATGTGGAAGGCAAGGGGAAACCACCATATTATCTTCCCAAGACTTCATGGCAAACCATATATCAAAGACTGTTTACTGGAACCAAGTAGCAGCAATTAAAATGGGAAATAAAGAGGGTAGTTACGAACAGATAAAGCTAGGAGTACGACAAGGGTGTGTCTTGTCACCAGATCTTTTCTCCCTGTATAGCGAAGTAATAATGAGAGAGATCAAAGAGATGCCAGGAATACTAGTTGGAGGTTATAATATAAATAATATACGCTATGCAGATGACACAGTATTGGTGGCGGATAATTCAACAGACCAACAAAAATTATTAGACGTTGTAGTAACAGAGAGTGCAAGGAATATCAAGAAAACAGTAACAATGGTAATATCAAAGAAAATGGTGACACCAAAATGTGACATAGAAATAGAAGGAAAAATCCTTAACCAAGTGGATAATTTTAGATACCTAGGGGCATTTATAACATCAGATGGAAGATGTACAACAGAGATTAGGAGCAGAATAGGGCAGGCAAAAGCCGCATTTCAGAAAATGAAGAGTATATTGTGCAATAGGTCACTATCACTGAATGTAAGAAATAGAGTGCTGAAATGCTATGTAGAACAAGTTTTGCTGTATGGCAGTGAATCTTGGAATGTAAATGAACAAAGTAAGAAGAAATTAGAAGCAACAAAGATGTGGTTCCTGAGACGAATGTTGCGAATTCCTTGGACTGCCAGAGTAACTAACGATGACTGCCTGAAACAGGGTAATGAAACTAGAACATTATATACAACAATAAGACAGAGACAAACATCTTTCTTCGGTCACGTGATGAGAAGAGAGGCATTGGAGAACATCGTAACAACTGGAAAGATCGAGGGGAACAGAGGTAGGGGCAGACCAAGAGAAATGATGCTGGATGGATTGAGACGGTGGCATGGAGGAATATCAGCAGCAGAGTTGATCCAGAAAACCAAAGACCGAGATCTGTGGAGAGCCATGAACGCCTACCCCAGCCGGCACGGCACTTGATGATGATGATGAAATAAACGTTTATTTCGTACAAAGCAGTTTGTAGTTACAAGGTGCATTGTGTGTGTTTTTGATTTTACATTTACGAATACAACATATACATTCATACACACATGATAATATTACATTCATGCCATAATATAATAACCTGCATATTACGTGTTGATAATTGTGGTGGAGTAATCATTTACTCTAATGCATACTAAAATCTTTCAATAGAAATTCTTTCATACTCGAAGTATTCTTATTCACATTTGCTTTATGAAAACGTTATGTACCTACAAAATGTTCCATACATTAACCATCCCAGCAAGCATCCCATTTTACAAAGTAAACTGCAAAACGGCCATAAAAGGCTTTTGCTTGAGCGTTCACGCGAGAGAAGGAGAGAGAGAGAGAGAGAGAGAGATAGAGAGAGAGAAGAGAGAGAGAGAGAGAGAGAGAGAGAGAGAGAGAGAGAGAGAGAGAGAGAGAGAGAGAGAGAGAGAGAGAGAGAGAGAGAGAGAGAGATGCATGAAGTTAGCTGCAATAGATAACAATACACGGTGCTGAATATTTAGGGTATTTTGGACTTTTACAGGCCAGACAAACATTCTGTGAAACATAAGTATAGGATTTTTAAATGTATAAAAGCTTTAATATAATGCAGTAGGGAAATAGAAAATTGATGTATAAAATTCTCAAATGTGTAAAATGATGCCTTTGCTTTTACACAAACTTTAAAGACAACCTAAAATTATTGCTCCAGTATTTCTGCTGCATATATATGTTATTAACTTATATGTAAATTAGATTAAAATGCAAGATAAATACAGAGTTATTTAAATCACATAATACATGTATGCTATTTTTGTAATGTCCCTTGAAATAACTGTTATGTTGTTATACTAAGTGGCGGGCAGGGGTATCCCCTATCAAAGGAGAGGAAAGGTGCCTCCTTTCCTCCGCTATCCTACGGGACACCCTTGGGCAAGGTGGAGTACCCGTTTAGCCCCCTGATCAGGGTCACGTGAAGCCATCTGAGCAGGTGGTGGATGAAGTTTAAGAGCAGCTAACAGATAGTTGTAGATTATGGTCTCCAACTTCACGACGGTAGGCAGAGAATCTCTTTTATTCATTTGTTATTTTTTGGGGGTCGGGGGGGGGGAGAGAGAGAGAGAGAGAGAGAGAGAGGAGAGAGAGAGAGAGAGAGAGAGAGAGAGAGGAAGGCTATGGTCATTGACCAGTATGGTCACTGCTAGGAAGGAAAGCAATGGTAAACTACCTTCTTTAACGATGTCAAGAATATCATGTATTGCAATCTCAAAGAAAGTCCCCGGATCTTTTTTCCTGTACTGTGAAATATTTTCAGAAATGTAGAATATATGAAAGTAATCACCATTGTAGGAAGAATCATCAATAACATTAGATATGCAGATGATACAGTATTGACGGAAGCAGGATCCGCAACATGTAATCTATGCGGTTGTTGCACACAGTGAACAACTAGGGTTATTATTCAATTGTAAGAAGTCGAAGATTGTGGCTGTCAATAGAAAGAACGAAATACCACAATGTGATATACAACTAAATGGGAATATTCTTAAACAAGTGAATTATTACAATTATCTCGGAACAGTCATAACATCTGATGGGAAATGTGTTGAAGAGATTAGAACAAGAATAGCCATGGCGAAGGTAGCCTTTTAAATGACGGAAAACATACTGATAAATACAAAAAATATGTCGTTTCCAAAAAGAAATTGAGGTGCTACATAAGACCTGTGCTTTTGTATACATTTGAGGCGTTGACAATGAGTAAACAGGCTGAAAAACATCAGATTTCTGTGGAAATGTGGTTTCTTAGGGACAGATAGAAATACCAATGATCAAGTCCTAGAAGAAACAAATGAAAATTGTAAACTGATTAATGAAATTAGACGTAGAAGGTCAACATTTTTGGTCACGTTATGAGAAGAAATAAACTGGAGAACTTGGTGACAACTGGGAAGATTGAGGGGAAAATTACAATAGGAAGGCTGTAAAGTCATTACCTGGATGGCTTGACCACGTGGCATGGTCGAGACAAGAACACTGTGATCCACGACTCTGGTGATCGAGTGAGATGGCGAGACATGATCGCTTACGCTTACCGACATGGCACATCATGATGATAATTGTCAGGATCTTAAGCTTGGCTCGCTAACCTAACAGTGTGAGACAGTACAAATACAACGTGGTTTGACGTAAGACTCAACGACACATCGTTCAATAGATTTATTCACACATTAAATACGGAACGATGTTCACAACAAGATATATACTGGATGTTTCAATATACACTTACACAATACAGCTCACAACGTCTCACTCTCAAGATGTCCAGACACTCGACTTTCAGCACAGATACCACACAACGCCTTTCTCTCTTCACACGTCTGTCCGAGTCGAAGTCCCCAAGCTGTCTGCCGCTAAGGCGCAACTCGCCTCTCACCTCAGGTGACGTCACGAGGCATGCGTGCGTTTAGCGTCGTCCTTGCTTGACCGCTGGTCGCTTGTCAGCCAGCAGTCTTGCAGGCCGGTAACCACTATTCGCCTGGCGGCGTAACGAAGTTACGGCGTCCCTTCTGGGCGCTAAGTCGCCTGGCGGGCGTAACGATGTCACTGCATCATCGTCCCCTTTCTGGACTCTGACACGCTCCCCCGGCAAATTCATGAAAGATGTCATCTTTCATGTCTCATATATATACATAATGGGTTAATATTTAAACCTTGTCAGAGTCTACCCTTTTGTTGTTATATACACATACAAATAAATACACATATGCCATAGAAATATATAAGAAATGTACATTGCATTCAATGACATGTGGTGTTCAACCTTTAACACTTGTCAGGTTTCATCCCCTCGATGGCTGACTACCTCAATTGCATTAGTGACCCAGTCAGATCAGTAGTATCCAGCTTCACGCATCTACCTCGCAGCAATTTGAAAAAAAAATAATAATATGGTTCTTGAAACAAAAACCATCTAGCCAGACTGAAATACGACTTTTATAAGCCGTATAAAACGCTCAAACTCTGCCCTTATTTGGTCAGTAGCTCTCGTGTTGGTCTGCAATGTCGGCAACCTCTGCCATGCATAGTAAATGTCTACCTGTTGTGTTGACAATCTGGCAACAGCATGCCTATTTATACGCAACACATTAATGAATACATTTCAAATTATGGCCCTTTGTGTAGGGATGTAATAACACACAAATGAAAGGGAAATAATTTTAACATTCATGAAATACAATAATTTACAATACTTCTATTATTTCTTAGCGTCATCGCTTGACGTTTCTTCATATTAACGAGAAAAAGTCGGTAATATGAATACATTAATCAAGATATGATTCTAAGATTACACTACATAAATAAATAAACACACAATTCGTGTATTTCCTTTTATAGATTCTTAAACATTTTAGAATCGTCATAGATATATGAACTTTTATTTGTCGTCTGCTACTTTTACTCTAAATTCCTAACTAATCCGGAAGTACACACGAACATTAAATCAGCTGATGTAGAAGCTTGTAGAACACACTTGTTCCGGTTTGATGTAGTTACGGAAAGTGCCTTTCTCACAGTTCGTATGTTCGATGTTTCACAAAACCTTCTGGATTACGATTGAATGTTCATGTTGGATGTTTCACTACCGAACATTATGGATTTCGGTTCACTGCAGTGGAGTAGTTGTCAATGTTCAGTTTACACATTCATACTCGTCATTAAAATAGAATGATCCACACGCAGATGTCACTGTCAACTTGGATAGTTCGCTCAAGGTAAGTACTTTCGCGAATGTGACACTGTTATTGTTCTTGGTATATACAATTAATAAAGTTCGCTTTCTACCACACACTACACAATTATACACGACAATCACTACATGAACTAGTAAAATAAGAACACTATTTATAATCGGGGTAATCCCTATCACAATATTGTAGACATTGCACAGCTTTTTGTGAATGGAAAAAATAATTCACTAATGACAGGCTGTGTCGGTCCGAGTGTACACACTGCACTCAGACATTGGTGCTTACTGGGTCGGTCGGACAACGGGACAAAAGATCGGCAATTGAATTGGATCTGCCTGGAATATGTCGAACCTCAAAGCTGTAATCTTGAAGTTTCAAAGACCAGCGCGCTACCATATGATTTGAGGGTATTCCTGAATTTATAAACCGTAAAGGGCTGCTGTCAGATTCCACGATAAAGTGCCGTCCTAGAAGAAATCTGGACAATTTGGTTATACCTACCACTAAAGCTAGGGCTTCCAACTGAGGAATGGACCAAGCCCGTTCTCTGGCTTTTAGTTTTCTGGATACCAAGTAAACGGGATGGAGTATGTTGTTGTACTCCTGCAACAAGACTGCTCCAATCGCCACGGAGCTAGCATCTGTACGTAATCTGAAAGGTAAACGGAGGTTGGGCAATTTCAGGATTAGATTGTTTACGCTTTTATCAGAAAAATATGCAAGCACTTTATTAAATGCAATTTTTAGGCATTCATTGTGTACAATTTTCTCTGGTTTGTCTTTGGTTAGTAAATTAGTAAACACTTCGGTCAGTTCGGAAAAATCAGGAATGAACTGCCTGTAGTAATTTATCAATCCCAAAAGACTTCTGACTTGTTTCTTAGTAGTCGGAAGTGATAGTTTTAATATTTTGGACACAATTTTATCGTCTGTCATGACAAAGCCATTGGATATTTTGTACCCCAAGAAAGTTATTTCCTGGTAGGCTATGTCTACTTTCGCAGGCTTTACAGTCAGTCCGTGCTGTCTAATACGTTCAAATGTCTGTCCTAACGTCTTAATGTGCTCTGTCATTGTCTCTGTGTGAACACAGATGTCGTCTATATAACAAATTATGTTAGGAATGTCTACAAGAAGAAGTCGTGTCATACGAACGAAGGTGGCAGGGGCATTAACAAGCCCAAATGGAAGTTTGCACCATTCGTACAGTCCCCACGGTGTGGCAAATGCTGTCAGATGTCTGCTCTGTTCGTCTACTTCTATCTGATAATATCCTTTAGTCATATCTAACGTCGTAAAGAATCTAGCGTCTGTCAGTTCTGTCAGAAGATCGTCAGTGTTTGCCATTGGCTCCAAATCTAGAACAGTAATTTTATTTAGTTTCCTATAGTCGATGCACAGTCTTATTGTATTGTCCTTTTTCCGTATTATCACCATTGGTGATGAGAAGTCTGACTGGGATCGTCTTATGATGTTGTTTTTCTCTAAGTTGATTATTTCTTGGTGCAAATGTTCTTTGTAGTGTAATGGAATGGTGTATGGTCTGCATTTTATGGGTGTGTTTGATGTGAGTGTGATGTGATGCTTTACTAATTCTGTTTGTCCTGGGTTGTTGGAAAAGATGGTGTTGTACTGCTGTATAAGCTGTTTGCAACTGTTTGTCTCTGCTTGATTTAACTTTGGATTGATTTTGATATCCTTCAAGCAGCTTGTCGTGTCTAATGTAGGTGTTGGAATCTCGTCACTAGCATCGTCATCTTCGTGATCTATTATCACTGTACACGCTGTCGTATCGTCTTGTTCGTTGTCTCTGTTGTGGTATGGTCTTAGCATATTTATGTGATATATTTTGTGTTTGTCTTTTATTAGGATTTCGTAGTCTACAGGTGAGATCTGTCTCGTCACTTTGAAAGGTCCCTGCCAAGAATCAGTCAGTAAATGTCTGTCACTAGGTAGTAGTAGAAGAACGTCCTGTCCAGGTGTCAACGTTATTGTCCTGTTACCTTTGTCAGCATACTGTCTATAAGTAGCACCAGATAGTTTTAGTGCATTCTTTGCAATAATACATGATTTGATGATTCTTTCACGCAATGATGTAACATATACGTATGATGATATGGGTTTAAGTACTGGAGTAGAGTCAGTTAACATTTGGTGATAAATGGTCAATGGGCCGCGTGGTTTGGCACCATAGATAAGTTCAAAAGGAGAGAAACCGGTACTAGCATGTGGTACCTCGCGATAAGCAAAAAGAATAGCTGGTAGATATAAATCCCAGTTATTGGGGTGCTCTTGCGTTACTTTTGCAAGCATGTGCTTTAGATCCCCGTTAAATTTTTCTATTACTCCGCTACTGTGAGGATGGTACGGGGAATTGAAACATTGCTTCACTCCCAACATTTTGGTGAAAGCCTGAGTCGATGCGGCAATAAACTGAGTGCCCCTATCAGATTGGATAGTATCTGGAAAACCTATCCTAGAAAAAATATGGAAGAAAACTTCCATTATGTCATTGGCAGTTATGTTCTTTAGCGGAATAGCTTCTGGCCAGCGAGTACATTGATCAATAACAGTTAGAATAAATTTATTCCCTCTAGTTGTTGTATGATTGAGAGGGCCCACTATGTCAACAGATAGTTTTTCAAAAGGTCGACTGGCTAAGTCAGTGACTTGTAACTTTGCCTGTGGGTGTTTACCTTTTTTTACCAGTTTCTGGCAGGTGTCACAACTTCTGCAATATGCTTTAATGTCATTGCAAAATTTGGGCCAATGAAACTGTGTCAATAATCTAGATCTGGTCTTAACGTATGCCATATGCCCTGCAAGAGGTATATCGTGGGCAAGATGTAAGGCTTGCTTGCGATAATTTGTTGGCAAAACAGTTTGCTCTGTGGTGTTGTCACCTCTGGTGTAATACCTGGTGAGTATATCATTTTTCACAGCAAAATGCCATTTTGCATTCTTGGTTACCTTTGGCTTTTGGCCGATCAGATTAAAGTATTTTGACAATGAAGGATCAGCTTTTTGTGCTGTTACAAATGTTTCCTTCATAGTGTTTGTAGGTAGTGTTACTGGGCTGAGTGATTGTATAGCCTCAGTTTGCTTACTTTCATCTTGCACTCTAGCAGTAGCTCTAGTTACTGCGTTCACACATTCAATGATATCAGATGATGATGGAACAATGGTATCAATGATGTTATGAGAACTTAGTGCTACATTAGCTACCATACAATCAATAGGTGGTGTGACATTTTCAATGATGACATTTGATGTTGCTGTTATGTTATCATCAATACCCAGAGATGTTATGTCATGAGGTTTATCATTTACCTCAGGTAAATTTCCAATAATTACATCACACACTGGGTTTGTTAATACAGCGCACTTTACTTTCCCAGTGAGGAAAGGTGTTTCAATATATGCCCATGCTAATGGGTATTTCTCAATATTGCCTGAGAATGTTCTGCATGTTACGTGCCTGCCTGTATAGTCTGTAGGCATTATGAATGTTCTTTTCAGACCAATGAGTGAACTGCCTGTGTCGCGAAGGACTGTAGCAGATTTGCCATTTACATATCCGTGATGGATGTTTATTCTGCCTTTTGAATCTACTACCAAATTAGCTTCTTCATTGGCAATAGGGATGGCGTGACCGCATGTTAAAATACCATCTTCATAAAAGGTGTTACAAACAGAGCATTTGTTTGCGCTGAATATGTCAAAAGCCTGTGCTGAGTTCACAGGATGTTTCTCTGGCTCTTCTTCATCAGACGCGGAGCTATCAAACAAGGCGGCATTTGCTTTGTTGGTCCTATGCCTGCCCTTACACTCTTTCCGATGGTGTCCGTACGCCTTACAGAGGAAACATTTACGCAAACTTTTGAAGGATTTACGCTCCTTATCTTGTCTGTTTACCATGTTTAGTAGGTAAGTCTGATAACCAGGGTTTTTATCACACATCTCACTCTGATGATGAGAATATTTACAATAATTGCAATGATATAACTTCTCAGAAGTAGGTCTATGAGGTTTCTGCCTACTATAGGGTTTGTCATAGTTAGCCGCTGCTACAAAGTTAATGTCAGTAGCTTCAGTGGCAAAGCAATGTTTGTTGGCTGTGTAGTACGCCGAACCACGTCTTTCAATCTCATCCACACTAGTGCATTCATTCTCTAACAAAAATTTGGAAAATGCTGAAGGAATGGATGATACAATTTTGTCTCTAATGATTAGATCTTCTAATCTCTGATAATTTTTTTCAATTTTAGCTGCTGAAGTCCATTTGGCTGAATATATCTCGGACTAAGCAGAGGTAATCAGAGAACGTTTGAGTCGGTTTTGGGCTCAACTTACTGAATTGTTCTCTGTAACCTGCCTCATCTAACATAAAATGTGCCATAATCTTAGATTTCAGATAATGGTAATCTTTTCTGAGGTCTTTGGGGATGGTTTCAATTACTTTAAGAGGTTCCCCTGATAAACTCCTCATGTACACAATATTCCATTCAGACAGTGGAACCTGATAATGTTCCATTAATGTTTCAAAATTTTGGGTAAAAGGCTGCGATGCAGTCACCCGAGGTATAATTACGTACAATACCTTGATATTTCTTGTACTGGTTTTCTTTCTCCAGTCTCTCAGATTTCTTAGACTCTTTGTTAATCGCAGTCTCAGTGTCAAGTTGTTTCATCTTCAACTGTAACTCCAGTTCTTCTCTCTTACTCTGAGCTGCTATTTCTGCCTTCTTCAGCTCACTATCTATCTCAGCTTGCTTTGTCTTTGCAGTTAGTTCTAATTCGGCTTGCTTTAAGGCTGTGTCTGCCTCTACTTGCTTGGCAGCCATTTCAGCCTCAGCCTGCTTTAAATGCTCTTTCAGCTGCTCTTTCATCGCGTTCATTAGCTTTCTCCTGTACTAGTAGGTATTCAGAGTATTTCTTCTCACTCCACTGTGTTAATTCATCACCATGTAACTGTAATTTAATCCCCATATCAATGAAATCAAATAATGAAGACATGATGAAAAATGTCAATGAAATACCAGCCACACAAAATATGTTATAAGTGGTTAGTAATGAACAATTTACAATCGATTTCTATTGACGATGCGTGCCTAAAATTGCATCGTTCAAGTATGTGAAAAGAAAAAAATATACTCAAGTGCCCTGGATGCGGTGAAGAATGGTTGGAAATCGGGCTAGAAACTGTAGGGTCGTTACTTCAAAACCACGAATGACCTCTACGGCAAGGTTTCGGATGGTAAGGAACAACCTGCTTTGTTTTTGGAGAGAAATAAATTAATGTCTATTTGTTGGTGTGTGCCTGCTTGTCACTAAGTATTGATTAGGTTTGTATGGCGTTGAGTGTAGTTGTAGGTCGTAAGTTTGTCTGTCAACAATTTTTTTTTTTCAAAACAAGTTACTTTCTTTCCAAACACTTTTCCGCGTTCCACAACTCAATGCACAAAGACAATCTACACTTATGTTAACACTTTACAACATTGATGACACATCACTTACATCAAGATAACATTCAGTAAGGACATAGACATCAAGTTTACAAGATGGCGACAAGGTCAAAATGGCGACAAGATCACAATGTCGACAAGGTCAAAACGGTGACAAGTTTCACAAATCACAAATGTTTTACACGCTTACAGAATCCAACAATATGTATGTATTGTACGTTTACAAATAGTCTTACACATGTTTAAACAATGTAGTTAATAATGAAAATGAGCCTTCCACGATCACATTTACATGTACTATAAAGTTTGACAAAAATTTCACGTTTACAAACTCTAGTTTTAAATCGTTAATCACTAAAACACGTTCATATCAAAGCCGGACGAATGCCACCACGTCCACACATGTCAGGGTCTTAAACTTGGCTCGCTAACCTAACAGTGTGAGACAGTACAAATACAACGTGATTTGACGTAAGACTCAACGACACATCGTTCAATGGATTTATTCACACATTAAATACGGAACGATGTTCACAACAAGATATATACTGGATGTTTCAATATACACTTACACAATACAGCTCACAACGTCTCACTCTCAAGATGTCCAGACACTCGACTTTCAGCACAGATACCACACAACGCCTTTCTCTCTTCACACGTCTGTCCGAGTCGAAGTCCCCAAGCTGTCTGCCGCTAAGGCGCAACTCGCCTCTCACCTCAGGTGACGTCACGAGGCATGCGTGCGTTTAGCGTCGTCCTTGCTTGACCGGTGGTCGCTTGTCAGCCAGCAGTCTTGCAGGCCGGTAACCACTATTCGCCTGGCGGCGTAAGGAAGTTACGGCGTCCCTTCTGGGCGCTAAGTCGCCTGGCGGGCGTAACGATGTCCCTGCATCATCGTCACCTTTCTGGACTCTGACAATAATGAATTATTGTCCCTTTTCACTATTTTATTTACATGTATTCCGCTGTTGCTTTATTTCGCTCAAAACAGTGTGTATTGACAAGATGGTTTGTGTATTTTCTTATACATTTGCAAACACAACAAGATACCACACGTCAAGTGCAGCAAGATTCTCTAAATGTCTGTGTAATAACTGCATACTATTTATTATACTGGAACGGCAAATGTAGCGATGTTTGAATCTATATCCATAAATTTGTGTTTTCGGTAATTGAAAATCCAAAGAAAAACTTACAGTATCCTTTAGAATAACACAACTGAATCCTTGTAAATTCATCATTTCAATAGATGGACGGACGTGAATCTGTAAAAAATGTTGATTGATTGATTGATTGATTGATTGGTTGATTGATTGATTGATTGACTGATTGATTGATTGATTGATTGGCTGATTGATTGACTGATTGATTGATTGATTGATTGATTGATTGATTGATTGATTGATTGATTGATTGACTGATTTAGGAACCGACATCACAGCATTCGGGGCATTCCCATAAGTGCTCCGACCCCATCCTCAGCAGCCAGCGAAGAGTTCCAACACCAATAGTACCAGTAGCAATCTGATTATATGTCCGTAAAAAAAAATGTTGAATGCTTTATGTGAAATAAGGTTTTCATATGGGTTTTTCCAAAGTGCATCGATTCTTTTTTAAGTTTTAATGCTGTTAAATAAGGGCTCGCGGTTCACCAGGGAGTCAGACCCACCCCATTAGGTCCCTATTTCGGATGACCGCCTTTGCATGTAGTCCTGGTAAGATTAAGTGCAGATACTACACTTTGATCTGAGCCAAGAGGCCGAGAAGCAAGATCCATTCTTTTATTAAGGTATATAGCCTGAAACAGGTGCATCACATTTTTGTTTTCTGAATGAAATAAGAATAACAATATTAAAAACACAGATAATTGCATGCATCAATATGTTAATAAAGGAGGAAAACTTACACATTGCTGGCGAACACAGCTGTAAATATTTGTGTTTCAGTGTCCTGAATATTAAAAATTTGCTTAATTTTTTGGGCTGAGGGTTCCCCAGGGGCAAGAGCCGTCCCTTGAGATTCCAAGTCCCTGTATGTATTGTGATGACCGCCTCTGCTGGTGGCCATGGCCAGATCAAGTGGAGATAAGTCAGTCTACTCTTAATCACTGCCGTCATACAAGAACATATGCTACACTTTTATCTTAGCCAAAATGCCGTGAAACAATCCAAAGTGCTGCATTTTTTTTAAAAATTAGCGTTTATTTCGTACAAAGCGGTTTGTACTTACACGGTGCATTGTTACATTTTCGAATACGACATATACATTCATATACACATGATAATACTTGTATTACATTCACGGCATGGTGTAATTACCTACATATTACGTATTGATGATGGTGGTGAAGTAATTATTTGCTCTAATGCATACTAAAATCTTTCAATAGAAATTCTTTCATTCTCCAAGTATTCTCATTCACACTTAGTTTTATTTAAACAAGTTTAACAGTATGACTAAATCTTTCATACTGCAATTATTCTCATTCACCGTTGCTTTCTGAAAATGGTATGTGTCATGGACTCAATTATATTAACATTCGGCTCGCTCTCCAGAACAGGGGCGAAACAATCACACACACTCAATGATTACGCTCTCGCACGCAGTACCGTGAAGAAAACCCGTTTATTCACGTTTTCCATTTACAGTGAGTACATTCGTGAATAGTTGCGCTCATAACTATGCAAAACTCGTACATTATTACAGCAGTATATACATGCATCATACATCTTATAATGGAATAATATAAAATAGCTCTCTCACTGTCTCAGCACAAGCACATCTCAATCTACCAGTCAGTCATGCCATTCCTCATTACAGCCATCTCACAGCGATCATGAAACACAAGCATAACCCTCTCTGTCCGTCCGTCTCGAAGTCCTAAACCCGTCTGCCTAACCCAGGTATGTTTGGTCAGTCCTTCACTTCTCACAGCTCGTGTCGCCCGCGCCGTGTAAAGTGACACGATGACCACAGGGCTTCACTAGTGCGTAGTTGACCTGTACTCGGTAACACCAGGCTGTCTGTCCTGATCGCCTGTCCTGAACTGTCCTCCGTTAACTCCTGTCTTGCAGGAGTTATATATTAGGTTAGTTAATTATTGGGTTCACGACAGTATGTACCTACAAAATTGTCCATTTTACATAGTAAATTACAAAACAGGCATATATGGCGTTTACATGAGAGTTCACACGAGAGAGAGAGAGAGAGAGAGAGAGAGAGAGAGAGAGAGAGAGAGAGAGAGAGAGAGAGAGAGAGAGAGAGAGAGAGAGAGAGAGAGAGAGAGAGCAAGTTTAAAGAATGTATGAAGTTTGTTGCATTGGATAACAATACAGTAGTAGTAGTAGGCCTCTTTCAGTCCTGAAGGACTATTGAGTTGTGCCGCTTGGGAGGTGCTTGGCAGCACTGCTGGTGACTGTATAGTCCAATTCGAGAATGACAATCCCTGTCACAGTTTCCGCATCTGTAAGACGAGGCAAGTCCCGCAGTAAGTGACTGCTCTTTGAGCTGTGCCGTCTCTCCTCAGTTTTTTTGATCTGATTGGGCTCAAAGAGCACCAGTCCGTTTCGCACATCTCTTCTCCAGGAGCATCTGTCTGTTGCAACTCTCTCCCACGTGTCTAGATCTATTCCAATGGTTTTCATATCTTGTTTACACACATCCCTATATCGCATTTGGGGTCTTCCGGTTGGCCTCTTTCCTGTGGCTAGTTCTCCGTAAAGGAGATCTTTGGGAATACGTTCATCCTCCATTCGAGATACGTGGCCCAGCCACCGGAGGCGTCTCTGCTTGAGGAGGGTGTGCACTGTGGAAATATCTGCTCTTTCAAGCAACTGTTTGTTTGTTATGTGGTCTTTCCATGTTATGCCCAGGATACGTCTCAGACATCTCATGTGGAAGGAATTCAACTTCCTTTCCTGTCTTGAGTACAGGGTCCAGGATTCAGACCCGTAGAGTAGTGTGCTAACAACACAAGCTTTATATACTTGAGCTTTTGTACGCTCTGTTAGTCTATTATTCTCCCAAACTCTTTTAGCTAGCCTGGAAATGGTTGTGGCTGCCTTTCCAATGCGTCTGTCGATTTCTGTCTCTAATGAAAGATTATCTGATATTGTCGACCCCAAATACACAAAATCGTGGACGACCTTCAATTCGTAATTAGAGATTTTGATTGACGGAGGCGCATCAGCATCTTGTTCCATCACCTGTGTTTTATTTAGGCTAATGGTGAGCCCAAAGTCTTTGCAGGCGGCTACAAAACGATCTATGAGCCTTTGGAGATCTTCTGCTGTATGAGTAGTCAGTGCTGCATCATCTGCAAAATGTAGTTCTCTTACGCATCTTGATCTTATTTTGGTCTTTGCCTTGAGTCTTGATGGGTTAAAAAGTTTGCCATCAGATCTTGTGTGGAGGTATACGCCTTCAGTGGCAGTCCCAAATGACTGCCTTAAGAGAACAGCGAAGAAGATACCAAAGAGTGTAGGAGCAAGCACGCAGCCCTGGTTTACTCCGCTGCTGATGCTGAATGACTGGGATGTTGAGCCGTCAAATAAAATGGTCCCCTGCATGTTTTCGTGGAATGATTTCACGAGACTAAGAAGGGTGGGTGGACATCCAACCTTTTCAAGGACCTTAAAAAGGCCGCTTCTGCTCACGAGGTCAAATGCCTTTGTGAGGTCAATGAAGGCAATATATAATGGCTTCCTCTGTTCTCTGCACTTCTCTTGGAGCTGCCGGAGTGAGAAAATCATATCGATGGTGGACCTGTTGGGTCTAAATCCGCACTGCGATTCGGGGTAGATTGTGTAATCTTGTGTGCAAGAATGTGTAATCTTTTAAGGATTACTCTGGCAAAAATCTTGCCTGTAATGCTGAGAAGGGAAATGCCGCGATAGTTGTTGCAGTCGCTTCTGTCGCCTTTGTTTTTATAAAGGGTAACGATGTGTGCATCTTTCATATCTTGTGGTATTGATTTTTCTCTCCAGCAGAGCTGTAGTATTGCATACAGTTCTGGGATGATTGTTTCTTTGCTACATTTTAAAATTTCAGGTGGAATACTATCTTTTCCAGGTGCCTTGCCGGATTTGAGAGAGTCTAGTGCTTCGCTGATTTCTGTGAGGCAAGGTTCATTATCCAAGGCATGCATGGCGGACTGTTGATCGATGGCTTCCAGAGCTTCTTCGCTGACAGTGTTATCCACTGAGTATAGCTCTGAGTAGTGTTCTACCCAGCGATCCATTTGTTTCGCTCGATCTTTTATGATTACCCCCTCAGTTGATCGTAAAGGGGTCATCTTATTTTTTGATGGACCGACAGCTTGCTTGATGCCCTCATACATTCCTCTTATATTTCCAGTGTCTGCACAAGTTTGAATTTGAGCAGAGAGCTGTAGCCAGTACCTGTTCGCACATCTTCTTGCCATCTGCTGTACTCTATTTCTGGCCGTTCGCAATGCCTGCAGTGTTTTCTCTGAAGGTGATGTTTTATACATTGAGAATGCATGTCTCTTTATCTCCAGGACTGGGAGCATCTCTTCGGAGTGTGCTTCAAACCAGTCGGTTGACTTAGTTTGCTTCTTGCCAAATGTTGATAGTGCTGTATTGTAGATGGTGTCGCGAAAATGACTCCATCTCTCGGTGGAATTTCCGTCTGTGGGGCCAGGCAGAGTATCCGCAAGAGCCTGCATGCATTTGTTGACCTTCTCTTTATTTTGGGTGCCACTGGTGTCAATGCGTGGTCTTCCTTCTGTTCGGCTTCTGTAGATTCTCTTGGGCTTATCTTCACCTTGCTGGAGACGAGTGAATGGTCGGTGTCGCAGTCAGCACTATGATAGCTGCGAGTCAGCCGTACATTGCGGAGGTTGCTGCGTTTAGTGAGCACCAGGTCGAGTTGGTGCCAGTTCTTTGATCTGGGGTGCCTCCATAACAACTTGTGTTGAGGTTTCGTGTCAAAGAAGGTGTTGGTCACGCACAGATTATGGTGGCTGCAGAATTCCAAGAGACGTTGTCCATTGTCATTGATCTTCCCAACGCCAAACTGTCCTAGACATGAAGGCCAAGATTCGTGGTCGGAGCCAACCCTGGCATTGAAATCCCCCAGGATAAAAAGATGTTGTTTCTCTGGTGTTTCACTGACTTCTTTGCTAAGGTCGTCATAGAACTTGTCTTTAGATTCTGATGCTGCAGTTAGTGTTGGGGCGTAAACGCTTATAATACTAACTGGGCCTGCCTCTGTCTGGAGTTGGAGCTTCAATATTCTTTCAGTGCCATCACTTGGTGGTATGATGGAATTGAGCAGCTTGTTTCTGATAGCGAAGCCAACTCCGTGCTCCCTGGTCTCTCCGCACGGCTTGCCATGCCAGTAGAAAGTGAAGTCCCTCTCCTTGATGCTTCCAGACTTTTGGAGTCTGGTCTCTTGCAGGGTTACAATGTCTATCCCCAGTCTTAGTAGTTCGTTGTTTATCACTGCAGTTTTGCGGGCATCCACAATCTCGTTTAGATCGTCTGAGATGCCACGGGTCATGGTTCTTACGTTCCATGTTCCCAGCCTTAGGGCTGGTTGTTTTGTTTTTTTCTTGTTGCTAGGTGTATAGATTGCGGTCCATGTGTCAGGATTTTCCCCTAAGCTCCACACACCCTCAGGAGCAGATGAACCGTGGCGAGACAACACCTTATTGACTGGGGGATGCCCAGCTTAGGCGGGCGGTAGATGTCTAGTGAGATACGATGATCTCTCCCACCGTCGGAAGTAGCCCCTGGCGCCTTGCCCTACGCCAATCGAGCATTAAGACGTATAACCGGCAAATGCTGCTTCCCGTGTTGTGTCACCGCTTTACGCGGTGTTGAAGTGACCTCTTCAGGGCACAAGCCTGGGCAATGGAAATCGGAGAACCAGCTGTTGCCCAGTAGCAAGTTCCCCCTCTCCACGTCGCCGATGTTGACCAAGGGAAAGGCAGTAGCCAATGCAACTTGGCATCGGTGCCGTCGCAGGAGTTGCCAGAACTATAACAATACAAGGTGCTGAATATTTAGGATGTTTAGCCTTTTACAGGCATGACAAAAATTCAGTGAAGCATGGAAGTTAGAACGATATTAAAAGAATAAGACATTCAATATAATATCTAGGAGACATAGAAAAATTGTTTATAAACGTCTCAAATATCTAACACACAGCTTTTACTTTTACACAAACTTTGAAGATAATCTAAAATTATTACTCCATTATTTCTGATGCATATTTTTTTTTCGCGTTTCCATCCTGTTTCAGGATATTGCGGTCAACACCAGCATCTTTCAGCTGTATGTTGATTCCTAGACTAGATTACGCTCATCAGCATGCCACAACCTTCTGAGCGACAGGCTCCATACTCTCATAAGTCACTGGCGCGACTCGAAGCACTTCTAATTCTCGTGCGCTCACGTCAACCACGAGAGTATTCGGGGCCAAAGGAGAAAGCTGCTAAACTCTCGGCCAGGGAGCCGGTTCTGATGCATATAACTGTCGTTAATTTATATGTAAAGTATATCAAAAAGTTACATAAATACTCATTTATTTAAATTACATAATACATGTATCCTATTATTAGTAAAGTCCCTTGAAATAAATGTTATGTTGTTATTTTGGGTGGTGGGGTATGGGTTTTCTCTATCAAAGAAGAGGAAAGATGAATCCTTCCCTCCACTAACCTACGTGACACCCTTGGGCAAGGTGGAGTACCCGTTTAGCACCCCTATCAGGGTTACGTGAAGCATGTGTGCATGTGGTGGATGAAGTTGAAGAGCAGATAACAGATAGTTGTAGGTTCTGGTCTCCAACTTCACGACCGTAGGCAGAGGATTTATTTTTTTGCGGGGAGACAGTGGCAACTGTCATAGACCAGTATGGTCACTGCTAAGAAGGAAAGCAATGGCAAACTACCTTCTTTAAAGATGCCAAGAATAGCATGTATTGCGGTCTCATAGAAAGTCCACAGATCTGTTTTTTCCGGTACAGTGAAAATGATTTCAGAAATGAGAAAATATGAAAGGAATCACCATTGGAGGGAGAACCATCAATAACATTAGATATGCAGATGATACAGTATTGAGTGAAGACAATGAGCAGGATCTACAACATTTAGTATATGCTGTTGTTGCACACAGTGAACAACTAGGGTTATAATTAAATTGTAAGAGGACGCAGATTGTGGTTGCCACTTGAATGAACGAAATACCCCAATGTAATATACAAGTAAATGGGAATATTCTTAAACAAGTGAATTGTTACAATTATCTCTGAACAGTCATAACATCTGACGGGAAATGTCTTGAAGAGATTAAAGCAAGAATCGCCATGCGAAGATAGCCTTTTGAAAGATGGAAAACATACTGACCAATAAAAATATGTCATTTGCAACGAGAAAAGGAGTGTTGAGGTGCTACATAGAACCTGTGCTTTTGTATAGATTTGAGGCGTGGACAATAAACAAACAGGCTGAAAAACATCTGATGGCTGTGGAAATGTGGTTTCTTAGGAAAATGCAAAGAATATTATGGACAGACAGAAGGACCAATGACCAAGTCCTACAAGAAACAAATGAAAATTGCAAACTGATATGAGAAATTAGTCGTAGACAGTCAATATGTTTGGTAACGTTATGAGAAGAAATAAATTGGAGAACTTAGTGACGATTGGCAAGACTGAGGGGAAAATGAACAAGAGGAAGGGAGAGAAGTAAATACCTGGATGGCGTGACCACATGGCATGATCCAGACACGAACATTGAGGTGATCCACGACTCTGGTGACCGAGTGAGAAGGCGAGACATGTCCTCCCACGCCTACCGGCAGGCTTGTCCATGGGACATATTTTTCTATCCCATCCATCCCAAGGTATATGGCCTGAAATAAGTCCATCACATTTATGTTTTCTGAATGAAATAATACTAACAATATTAAACAACAGCGATAATTGTATGAATCATATGTTAATTTAGGAGGGAAACACTTACACATTGCTTATGAACATAGCTGTAAACATTTGTGTTTGAGTGTCCTGAATATTAAAAATTTTCTTAATTTTTAGGGCTCAGGGTTCCCCAGGAGCAAGAGCCGTCCCATGAGGTTCCAAGTCCCTGTATGTCATTGTGATGACCGCCTCTGCTGGTGGCCATGGCCAGATCAAGTGCAGATAAGTCAGTCTACCCTTAATCACTGACGTCATACAAGAACAGATACTACACTTTGATCTTAGACAAAATGCCGTGAAACAATCCAAAGTGCTGATGTTTTTTTGTTTTTTTTAAATAAACGTTTATTTCGTACAAAGCAGTTTGTATTTACAAGGTGTATTGTGTGTGTCTTTGTTTTTACATTTTCGAATACAACATGTACATTCATATACACATGATAATATTACATTCATGGCATGGTGTAATTACCTACATATTACGTGTTGATGATGGTGGTGGAGTAATCATTTACTCTAATGCATACTAAAATCTTTCAATAGAAATTCTTTCATACTCCAATTATTCTCATTCACCGTTGCTTTCTGAAAATGGTATGTACCTATAAAATGTTCCATACATTGAACATCCCAACAAGCATTCCATTTTACAAAGTAAACTACAAAACATGCATTTATGGCGTTTGCTTGAGAGTTGACGAGAGAGAGAGAGAGAGAGAGAGAGAGAGAGAGAGAGAGAGAGAGAGAGAGAGAGACAGAGAGAGAGACAGACAGACAGACAGACAGACAGACAGACAGACAGACAGACAGACAGACAGACAGACAGACAGACAGACAGACAGACAGACAGACAGACAGACAGACAGACAGACAGAGAGAGAGAGAGAGAGAGAGAGAGAGAGAGATTTGATTTGATTTGATTTGACTTGATTTAACTGTATTTTAAATTGGTAACAAATTGGGCCTTTACCTTCGGAATCGTAAAAGTTGCACCGATGCATTATTTACGCTTAGACAAATTTGTGAAAAAACTATCGAATATAGTGACCAGCAGAATATTGTGTCTGTGGATCAGGAAAAGGCTTTCGATACAGATACAAATTATGGACCATTCTTGAAGACTATGGAATAGAAGGGCAACTGCTAGAAAACATCATAGCCATGTACCACTCGATCCAAAGTGCAGTAAGAACATAAGAAGGTATATCAGATATGTTCACAGTCAATACAGGAGTGAGGCAGGGATGTGTGCTCTCTCTCCCCTGCTATTCAATATCTACATGGACAGAATTTCCAAAGAAGCAAGTCTCGACAGAACAAATTCAGAAAATTTAGAACTCTTTACTCCAGATGAAAAAACTGACCCACAAGGAATAAATGAACTTCTATTTGCAGACGATCAGTGCCTGTTTTACAGCGATGAGGGCAGACTACAAAATCATATTACTAATCTGAGTTCAACCTGCAGCAGATACAATATAAGTATAAACACAGCCAAAACCGAAGTAATGCAAGTTAGCAGATCGCCAGGCCCACTAAGTATACAGATAAATAACACACCTCTGAAACAAGCTAAAGAATTCAAATACCTTGGAAGTATGATCACAGAAGATGGCAGATCGGACAGAGAAATTGAAATCAAATGTCAAAAAGCTAGTGCACTTACATATCAATTATCACCCTTACTGAAGCATCCAAACATACACATGTCCACAAAACGACAGATAATAAACAGCATATTCACACCAACCCTATGCTAGCAATCTGACACCTGGACTTTATCCAAATTACACCTTCGCAAAATCAACACCTGCGAAATGAGATGCCTGAGGAGAGCTGCCAACTTAACAATCCGAGACCGAGTAAGAAATGCTACTATCAGACAGACTGTGGGATCAACACCTTGTGTTACTTTTATTGAAAGACAGAAGATCAAGTGGTTTGGCCATGTCGTTAGAATGCAACATCAGCAACTACCATCACTGGCCTTACACCAAAGATCATCTGCGACGAGACCACGAGGACGTCCAAGAAGAAAATGGATTGACGACATCAGAGACATTGTACAACCACACGGAATTACACTATCCAGTGCCGTCCACCGGGCACTGGAACGCAAATTATTCCTCCCCACGACGCTTGATGGCAGAAGTGGAAGATGATGATGATGATGATGATGATGATGAACAAATTGGGCAAGCAGTCTCGTCTTACATTCGGCTCTTCCGAAAGAGAAAGAGAGTGATTGGGGCAGAGAGAGAGAGAGAGACAGAGAGAGACAGAGAGTCAAAGGAATGCATGAAGTTCGCTACATTCGATAACAATACACGGTGCTGAATATTTAGGATTTTTGGCCTTTTACAGGCCTGACAAAAATTCGATGGAAAAATCACAGCTTTGATATCAAAAGTATATGACCTTCAATATAATATCGAAGAAAAATTGAAAAGTGCTTTATAACATTCTCAAATGTCTAAAATAAAGCCTTTACTTTTACATAAACTTCAAAGGTAACCTAAAATATTACTGCATTATATTTACTGGATATAACTGTTGTTAATTTACATTTATATTATATCAAAATGTGAGATAAATACTCAGTTATTTAAATCACATAATACATGTATGCTATTTTTAGTAATGTCCCTTGAAATACTTATCACGTTGTTATACTGGGTGGCGGGCTAGGGGAATCCCCTATCAAGGGAGAAGTAAGGTGCCCCCTTCCCTCCGCTATCCTACTGGACACCTTTGGGCAAGGTAGAGTACCTCTTTAGAATAGTAAAGAGGGAAGAACAAAAATACTGGAAGAGTATGTAGAAACAATAAATAAAAACTACAAGGTTGCAACTAGAAACTTCTACAAAAAGATAAGTGCAATGCAAACCAGAGGAGAACCCTTTGACCCAAATGAAATAATTAACAGTGAAAATGCATAATAAATAAGTGAACAAAATCAAATCCTAATAAGATGGAAGCAGTATTTCGAACAACGTCTCAACATCCCATCAGATGTCACAGGACTTAAAGAAACCTACACAGATGCCACCGAAGAACTAGAACCAGACATACTAAAAGAAGAAATTATACAAGCCATTAGATTCCATCCATCATGTGCCATGCTGGTAAGCGTGGGCGGTCATTTTCTGCCATCTCACTCGATCACCAGAGTCGTGGATCAGCTCCGTGTTTCTGTCTCGACCATGACACAAGGCCAAATCATCCAGGTACTTGCTTCTAGGTCTTCCCCTTGGTCTGTTTCCCTCGATCTTACCAGTTGTCACCAAGTTCTCCAAGTCATTTCTTCTCATAGAATGCCCAAAAAATTGTGACTGTCTACATCTAATGTCTCTAATCAGTTTACGATCTTCATTTGTTTCTTGTAGGACTTGTTCATTGGTCTTTCTGGCTGTCCATGGTATTCTTTGCATTTTTCTCAGAAACCACATTTCTACAGCCATCAGATGTTTTTCAGCCTGACTGCTCATTGTCCACGCTTCACATCCATATAAAAGTACAGGTTCTATGTAGCATCTCAACACTCTTTTTCTCGTTTCAATTGACATCATATTATTGGTCAGTATGTTTTTCATCTTGCTAAAGGCTACTTTTGCCATGGCGATTCTTGTTCTTATCTCTTCAAGGCATCTCCCATCAGATGTTATTACTGTTCCAAGATAATTGTACCTATTCACTTGTTGAAGAATATTCCCATTTACTTGTATATTACATTGTGGTATTTCGTTTTTCCTAGTGACGACAATAATCTGTGTCTTTTTTACAATTTAATTCTCACCCTAGTTGTTCACTGTTTGTAACAACCGCATCTACTAAATTTTGCAGGTCCTGTTCATTGTCTGCAATCAAGACTGTATCATCTGCATATCTAATGTTATTGATGCATCGTCCCCTAATGTTGATTCCTTCCATAATCTTCAATATTTCTGAAAATATTTTCACTGTACATGGAAAACAGATCTGGAGACATTACACATCCCTGTCTCACACCTCTCTTAATAGGCTGATATTGGCTTACTTCATTATCAACTCTTATGGCAGCTTGTTGTTTCCAATATATGTTTTTTACAAGTCTAAGGTCTTTTCCATCAATTTGTAGATCTTCAAGCATCCTTATCATGTTGACATGTCTCACTTTATCGAAAGCCTTTGTGTAGTCAATAAAGCAAAGGTGTAGATCTTTGTTTACTTCTATAGAACGTTCGATTACGGTTCTCAGTATATACACAGCATTTACTGTACCCTTGCCTTCTACAAACCCACATTGTTCTTCTCCTATTTCAGGTTGTATTTTCCTCCTAACTCTTTGCATGATAATTCTTAGCAAAATCTTCGTGATGTGACTCATTATACTAATTGTTCGATGTTGATCACATTCCAAGGCTCCTGATTTCTTTGGGATTGCAATAAATACAGAATTACATAACTCATGAGGTATATTTCCAGTATCATATATTGTATTAAGCAGACTGGTAACTTTATCTATTCCATATTCTTCTAAAGCATTAATCATTTCTGTTGTGACGCTGTCTGAACCGGGGGTCTTGCCAGATTTCATATGGTTAAGAGCATTCTGAACCTCCATCTTCAAAATTGCTGGTCCTTCATTATTATTTTGAACATCATACTGTTCGTCTCTGTTATCGTCATAAAGGTTTTTCACGTAATCTGACCATACACGTAAGATCTGATCTTTTTCTATTATGACTCTTCCATCTTTTGTCTTTAGGTAGCCTGCTGGTGTACGTGTTCTTTGATTAGTAAGCTCCTGAATTATTTTGTGCATTAGTTTCGCATTTTTACTGTTGTGTTGTTTTTCAATTTCTCTGCAATTTTTCTCAAGCCATGTTTCTTTTGCCTCCTTACATAAGGTTCTGACTTTTCTGTAAATTTCTTCATATTTGGCAGGATTATTTTTGTTCTGATTAGCCCCATTGAACACATCACGGGGACAAGATGAAATACCAAATGAACTAATTAAAGCAGCAAGAGAAGTAGGAATAGAATGGCTACATAGACTATTCGGCCATGTTTGGGTAGAACAACAGACACCACGTGACTGGGGAAACGCCATAATTATCCCAATTTGGAAAAACAAAGGCAGCAAACGAGATTGCACACAATACAGAGGCATTTCACTGTTGAGTTATACTGGGAAAATATTTTGTAAAATTCTTGAGAAAAGATTACGGAATACTATAGAACCCCAGCTAAACTAAAGACAACTTGGATTTGGGAAAACACAAAAGATGCACAGGTGCCATTTTTGCTCTTAGACAACTTATAGAAAAATCAATCGAATTCAATTATACACTCTACTTACCCTTTGTCGACCAAGAAAACGCATTTGACAGAGTAGATAGAACCAAGCTGTGGGAAATCCTTAAACAATATGATGTGAGTACACATCTAACAAACCTATGTAGAAGCTTATATAACAACAGTGAATGCATAGTGAGAGCAACTAGGAGGACAGAACCCTTCACCATAAGATCTGGAGTACGACAAGGTTGTGTCCTGCCCCCTCTCTTGTTCATAACATATATAGACAACATATGTAAAGAAACCAGCCAAATAGAGACCGCAAGAATACCACATGACGAGAACACAGAAGAAGAACTATCTGCAAATCTAACCATTAGAGAACTCCTGTTTGCGGACGACCAAGCACTAATAGCAAAATCAGAAGCTGAATTACAAGACCACATGAATAGTCTAAACGAAATGTGTAGGGAACATAACATGAAAATTAGCACAAGCAAAACAGAGGTAATGACCATAACTAAAGAAGAAAAAACAACAACAATTCACCTAAATGAACATCCCTTGAAACAAGTAAAGAGTTTCAAGTACTTAGGAAGTATCAAATCAAATCAAATCAACTTTATTAGGGTCACAAATTGGGCGCGCAGGCCCGTCTTACATTCGGCCCTTCCAATCACTCGCCTTTCGTTCATCAAGAGCATTATACATTTACATAGGAAGAAAAATAAACATTGTGAAATGAATGTTGTAAACATAAACAAGGCTAATTACCATGTTATGAGGCCCATCTCCCACCTACTCATACATCACCCCACCCACACACACACCCCCACCCACACCCCCACCTACCCACACACACGCACACCAAGGGTACACATACATATCCCACCAACCGACCCATCCCCCTCCCGCACATCTCCCACCAACATACACTGCCCTCACCTGTTCCCCCACCAAAACACATTCGCCACCCACAAACATTCCCCGACCAACCCACACATCCCACGCCCACCCACATACGCATCCTAACCCACACATCCTTTCCCCACCCACACCTCAAACCACCCTTCCCCCAGCCTCATCTCCATCGACCACATATTCCCCACCCACGCACACAATCCCTCACCAACCCACACATCGCACATCCACTCACACATCCCCAAACCATACACACACATCCCCACCAACTGACATCTCCCTACTCCCCCCCTACACACACATCTCCCTAACCACCCATACATCCCCAATCCACTCACACACACACCACCACCCACACATAAATCCTCCATCCACCCACACATGCCTTACCCCAATCCCCCACCCACCCACACATGCCTTAATCCAATCCCCCACCACACAATCCCCCACCCGCACATCACATACATCCCCTACCACGCAATATTCCAAACCCACGCACCGCAAACAAACATATCCCTCACCAACGCATCACACACTCACATACCACCACACATCTCCATCTACACAGCCACACACATATCCCCCACCCACATACCACTCTCTCTCTCTCTCTCTCTCTCTCTCTCTCTCTCTCTGTGTATTCTTTCATATACACACACTCATACGCATGCGAGCGCTCACACACACACACTAACACATCAACTCTCCCACTGTCTCACTCTCTCACACACAAACCTTCACACACACACACACTCACTCTCTCAATAACACTCTCTCACACATACACATACGCATGAACGCACGCACACACTCCCTCACTCACTCTCACACATACACGTACGAATGCATGCACTGACACATTCCCCCACCATTTCTCGCTCAATCACTCTCTCCACACACACGCATGCACGTGGGCACACACATTCACTCTCTCACTCTCTCTGACACACACTTTCTCTCTCTCTCTCTCTCTCTCTCTCTCTCTCTCTCTCTCTCTCTCTCTCTCTCTCTCTCTCTCTCTCTCTCTCTCTCTCTCTCTCTCTCTCGCTCCCACACGCACACACATATATAGTGAACAATTATAGTTAAACAATTATAATGAACAATTATAATGAACAATTATACCAGTAAACGAATTATGGTGGCATATAGTCGGTTATGGATTAAGTATTGAAAGAGTTGTCGGTTAAATGTGTAGGGACTCTTTGGAGTTTTCAGATCTGGAGGCAGATCATTCTATAAGTGAGCACCAGAATAGGCGAAACATGTTTTGTATAGGTCCAATCTAGGCTTTGAGACATGTAACAAATTTATGCGCTTGCTGTTCATTGCATTAGATTGAATCAGCGGCAGAAGATACTCTGGGGTATTTTGAGATATAATTTTATTCACTAATTTGGCTTTGTTGAAAAGGAAGCGCTTTTGAAGTGGTAGAAGTCTTAGATGACTGTACAAATTATTACTTTCAACGTGCTTTATGCCAGAAACCAGACGAATAGCGCGGTTTTGTAGAGAACATAGTCGTTTAAAATTAGATTTAGGGCAACCATCCCAATCTGTGGAACAGTAATCGAGATGTGATTGGATATAGCATGTATAGAATATTATTCGTGTGCTTTCGTCCAGGAAGTGCTGAATTTTAGCAAGTCGGTAAACTGTTTGTGCTATCTTCTTGGTAAGAACGTGAACATGAGAGCTCCAGCTCAAATGGCTGTCAATTAAAAGACCTAGTGTTTTATGTTCGTTCACATTAACTATAGGTAACGAGCTCAAGCGGAGTTCGAGCGGTGCTCCAGTTATGGCTAGTGTCTGTAGTTTTTGTCTGGTCGTTATTAGCATTGATTTGGTTTTGTCGATGTTAATTTGGATGCGGTTTTCATTGCTCCATCTAGTAAGATTATCAAGTTCCGTTTATAAAGAATTCTCTAATTCACTACGGTTTTCTTGACTAGTATATATAGTACAGTCGTCTGCAAATAGATCACAAGTTGTACTTATATATAAAGGAAGATCATTAATATAAACTGCGCAAAGCAGAGGACCTAGTATTGAGCCCCGAGGCACACCAATATTAAGCTGTGTGGGTCTTGATAGACAGTTGTTGAAGGACACGACTTGTTGCCTGTCGGATAGAAATGACGTGATTATGTTCACCATGTTGGTGCTTGTCTTCATTTGTTTTAGTTTTCTAATTAAAATATCGTGATCTACCATATCAAAATCTTTTTTAAAGTCTACAAACACCGCTCCACATATTCTACCGTTATTGATGTTTAAGTGCCAGTTATCGGTCATTTTTGTTAGAGCACTATGGCAAGAATATTTAGGTCGAAACCCAGATTGACTGTTAATTATTAGATCGTTGTTAATTAAATGGTGTAACGTTATTTTATGAATGTGTTTTTCTAGTGGTTTTGATAGCGACGAGAGTAAGGAAATAGGTCTATAATTTTAAATATTGAGCACAACCCACCACTGGCAACGCTGATCGTATTCTGGTATGAACCTAAGGCCTATCCACGTCAGTATGGAAGCACTATACTCGAGTTTCGCCCTCGTTTGAGCTCGTCAGTAGTGCATATCCCTGACCGGATCCGGAAACAAGCCCCGGATCACCGGCGTGTGAAGCGGGTGTGTAACCACGCGGCACACGTTGGACACACAGCCAAATTATCATAACAGAATATTACAACGTCAACCATCGTAGGCTATGCTCAAGATTGCCCAATCGCCGCGACTGACGTCCGTCAATCGATGTGGACCCGAAACGATCAGGACTTCTCACTGGCAAGGAACACCAGGCCTTCTAAATCCAATGAGCAATCATCAAATTGATTTATTTGGTTATTTCGGGATTTTAATTTTAAATATTGAGCACAACCCACCACTGGCAACGCTGATCGTATTCTGGTATGAACCTAAGGCCTATCCACGTCAATATGGAAGCACTATAATTACCCAAAACGCTATTATCGATTGAGCCATATTTAATTAGCGGAAACACTTTAGCAATTTTAAATGCAGATGGAAAGTAGTT
>JACEFZ010020326.1:97500-162745 GCA_014155875.1 Cepaea nemoralis
TTTTGTAGGCGAGAAAATGTTACATCCCATTTGTCTTCTTCTCCTCAATATTAATACATTAATTGTTTATATACTGCTACCAGTTATGCTAAAATGATGTATAAATATTGCTAATTTTTGTCCGGCCTTTAACAGGCTGAAATTCTGAACCTTGGCTTTCTGTCTGTTCCGGACTGTTTCCTGCAAGCATGTTGACAACTTTTACCCACGGCTTTCTGTCTGTTCCGGACTGTTTCCTGCAAGCATGTTGACAACTTTTACCCACGGCTTTCTGTCTGTTCCGGACTCTTTCCTGCAAGCATGTTGACAACTTTTACCCACGGCTTTCTGTCTGTTCCGGACTCTTTCCTGCAAGCATGTTGACAACTTTTACCCACGGCTTTCTGTCTGTTCCGGACTCTTTCCTGCAAGCATGTTGACAACTTTTCCCCATGGCTTCTGTGGGCCTTCTAGTCTTGGCTGGTCAAAGTTATGAAACTGTAACGTCCGCAGCCAGTTAAACATCACCCTGTCTGTCTTTTCCTGCGAGACAATGTGGGGGATGATATGTTCCTCCTTGAATTTCTGAAGAATCTCCAGGTACGGAGTCCAATCAATGCGCTCATGTACCCCATCAATCCAAACTGTTTGTTGTAGCCATCTACATGAAGTGCTTCCAGGACTAGGCCAAGCCCAAGTGCCTTCGGAATGTCTACCTTCTCTGGTCCCCATGAAGCTTCTATCGTGGACTCTCCGCAGTAACCCCGGAGGATGGCTATTGTCAGACCTATCATTTTACCTATATGATGTAACATGAAACTTTGCCCTTTCACCTCAATGGTCACGAACTCGATTCCTTCTCTGACATATGGCTCTGAGCACTCAAACTTTATTATGTATCATGATGCACACGCCTGCTCAAACTTTACTCCTGGAGTAAAATTGTGGAACTTGTGAGTACCAAGAAACCTACTCAAGACTGCCCTCACCCTGGTTATGATCTCAGGGTCTACTCGGTATTCATCTGTGACAAACTTTGTTAAAGGAGCAAAAGCATATGTTGGTGTTATGTACGTGTACGTTCGGCTATCACAATAGTGTTTGGAGTCAAACCCATTGGTTGAACGAGTGTATCCAATGACTCGAATCTGTGGCGGCAGGACTTCATTTATCTTAACCACAAGGTCTGGGACCAGAACCGCCTTCAAAGAGAATAGCTGGCCAACAGCTGAAACAACTTTATCAGTGCGAGAACCTCTCTGGAACCACATCTTGGATGGTGTAGCCATGTGATCCTGTGGTATAGCTCCGATCTTTACCAATGCTGGGAAGATTTCACTTTCAATGGTTGGAAAGCCCGGGTTTATTTGCACTCCGTAGTAGCCTGCACCATTGTAAGCAACCAGCATTGCAATCTTCCTTTATTTGTACTCCATAGTAGCCTGCACCATTGTAAGCAACCAGCATTGCAATCTTCCTTTATTTGTACTCCATAGTAGCCTGCACCATTGTAAGCAACCAGCATTGCCATCTTCCTTTATTTGCACTCCATAGTAGCCTGCACCATTGTAAGCAACCAGCATTGCCATCTTCCTTTTGTAGCCTTCTGACTTGCCCAGCTGTACCATTGTAAGCAACCAGCATTGCCATCTTCCTTTATTTGCACTCCATAGTAGCCTGCACCATTGTAAGCAACCAGCATTGCCATCTTCCTTTTGTAGCCTTCTGACTTGCCCAGCTGTACCATTGTAAGCAACCAGCATTGCCATCTTCCTTTTGTAGCCTTCTGACTTGCCCAGCTGTACCATTGTAAGCAACCAGCATTGCCATCTTTCTTTTGCAGCCTTCTGACTTGCCCAGTTGCACCATATACTGCTTTTTCTTCTTCTTCTTATGTCTTTCTTTGCTTGAATCGAACTTGTCAGTTTCAGCTGGCCTCTTCAGCCCAAGTGATACTGGTAAACTATCTGCCATTTTCAGAAACGTTGAATTTGATTTCAATCTGTTCAGATTTCTTTGAACACAATTTAACATCACTGTCTAAATAGCATCCCTGTCTGAGAAAGTGGTCAAGAACACATGGAAGGGGCAGATGCCTGTGAAAATCCCACATCAGACAGTCCTGTCTTGAGTTCTGGTGCTAGTGACAGTGCAAGCATAGTGGAAGGATCTACATCTCAGCAGTATGCACCTTGTCCTTCAGATAGACTTACTGTACCTGTTATGGCAAGTGCAGCAGTTGGAAACTGCCAACAGCAATCATCTGCAGAGTCATTAACCAGTGAAAACAGCCAACATCCGCCATTTGTAGAAAGATTGGCCAAGAAAAACTGTCAACAACAGCCGTCTGTTGATATATTTGCCAATGAAAACTGCCAACAGCCGCCGTCTGTAGAGACACTGACCAATGAAAACTGTCAACAACAACCGTCTGTTGATATATTTGCCAATGAAAACTGCCAACAGCAACCGTCTGCAGAGATATCAGGTGACTCGCATGTCTCAAGTACTAACACGGATGTGCTGATGGATGATTCTAGAAATGTTGCACAAAATCAATCCTAGAAGTATATTTTTAGAACCAGTATATATATTTTTACATAATGATGAGCGTGATCAAAGACAGACGGGAATAAGAGTAGGAGGTTATAACATAAACAATTTGCGATACGCAGAGGGCAGTATGGATAGCTGAAAACACAAAAGATCTCCAACAACTCGTGGACATTATAGAAAAAGGCAAAGGACAAATAGTTCTGCCTCATCTGAGGATTAAACCTGAATCACTGTTTTGGCAGGCAAGCTCACCAACCATGATGCCCCCATGGACAGTGTAAACAAGGTCTTGAATATCAAAAAACACAGAAAGATAACACCAAAATATATTACAGTAGAAGGAGAAATGCTTAGCTAAGTCAATAAATTCCTGTGTTTGGGGACAATCATAACATTCATAGAATGTCATTGTCACCGACCGTTAGGGTATTTCTATTGAAATAAACAGAAATCCCTATCCAAGAGTTTGCCGACAGTCTCTAGAAAGTATGGCTCGTTATCAGAATGTCTAAAGGGATGGTCCCGATAGGAGAGACTGTGATTCACTTGGTAGACAAAGGCAGAAGGTGAAGAACACTCGTGTATGTAGGAAGACCTAACACGAATGTCTAGTTTATCTGTCGGTGATCCTTCGTCATTTGATGAAGCCCCCTGTTTTAAATACTTTCACGCACTCACGCTCACGCCTTGCGTTCAAATGATCACGAAGGGAGTACGTTGGTACAAGTATAAAACAATAATACTCTTTAATAGTAAAAGAGATAATGAAAATTGTCGTTCAAGTGGTGAACTATGACAGTTACATTTATGTTACAGGTACAAAAATAAAACAGTTTTCTGATGCTTAGCTAGATCGCATATCATCATTCACACCATCCAGACAGTGACACACTCAGACCACATGTAGACACAGTCACCTGAGACAATCTGATCTCGTTTAGGAATAGTGCTGGATTTCGTTTGGATTATGTCTTGGAGTCAACCCTGGCATTCGACAGGTGTACGATGCTCCTCCGGATTCCAGGTTCCGTCTCCACTAGTTGGTGGCTCAAAGTTTCGGTAACCGGACCAGTTAGGTGTCAGCAGTATCAGCAGCGAGGCTCCTTAAATCAAACAAACATTTGCAGACTCCTTAGTGTCTTGACAATAACAATGTGTCTGAGTGTTGGTGTTGTGTGTCTGTTGTGTATGTGTCAGATGCAGAATAGGAACAAAACATAATTCCTCTCTGCTATTCTGTATCAAAAGCAAAGGGCCAATAGCTCCTATTAGCTTGGCTATACATTGTATGACATGGTGATACAAAGTGAAAAAGGGTCCAGAAGTGGACACATTCTAAGACCACATGGTCCATTGGAGTAAAACAAGTAGACACATCTTTGTTTGAAAAAGGCATTACAAAATGTACATGGCTGTAAAACTTGAAGTGACTCATATGTAAGAGTTACTGGTGCATTCCTTAACACCATGTTGAGGAAGTCCTGGGCAGCCAGGATGTTTCCCTAGATAGGTAAGGAATGGCCAACAATAATTCAACCTAATCCCACATCAGTCATTAGGCATAAAGCAATCAAGTGTCGCCACGAAGTCGTGAGGTATACCCCACATAATACACGAGCTAAAAGATAAGAAGGCCAGCAGGCAAGCAAGGGGGCTGAGATATTCCAGGCATTGGGCTTTAGGATGTCTCAGTTATCCCTTGTTGAGTTATTTACTCCCCAAATTCTGATTCCTCACCACATAGTATTTGCTTTGAACTTATGACCGTCAGTGTCGTGTAGTTCGGCATGGCGGTGAATCAGGGGTAAGCAAATTTATGTTTGAATGTAAATCGCCTAGTAATATTGCTGGCATGTGAGAATCATGTTCCACATGTCTCTTCTACTTCTGCCCACATGGCAAAATCATGTTATCATATTTTCAACAAAATATATACGTAAATACATTCACAAAATGCATATGAAAATAATCAGTAAGGTTTATACATTATATCTATATATTTTTATCTATAAATATATCTAGGCCTCACATGTTTTCTCTCAATGTCTCCCCTTTCAAATGCCACGTGTCATAAATATACATGGTCGGGAATGTTTGTGTTTTCCCAATATCAGAATATAAATGTGTACACACTTCTTACTATAATCATAATTATTATGTTACTACACTCACCCCCAGTCTTATTGCAGCAATTAAGATCTGTTTTGGTATAATCTACCAAGGATGCAATTGGATATGGCAGCTCACTTCATGTAAGGTCTGCCTAGCACAGGAGCTATGGTCGTTGTGAACCGGACGGAAGTTGTTAGTCACAATTTCCGGTGCCGCAGTACTAATAGCATATCGCCGTATTCCCGTTGCTAGGGAGTGACGGACCTATGTCCCCAGTCCGTAGACTTGGTATTAATAAGGGTTGAAGACAGGGGATTTCCCTTGTGACATCATTTGAATAGATGACGTGAAAATACACGCTGTCCCCAATGCACTGTGTAGTTTTAGTGCAGAAAATGTCTGCGTAGTCATTCTGACGTCATTATTAGTAATTTAGCTGATGTACTGAATTCATAATGTAAATAGTAATTCAGCTAACGTAATGTTGGTGGTATTCACATAGTGATCTAGACTCATCCCGTCACAGTCATAAAGAGAGTTGATATTTTATATGTAACCCCTTCTGTTGTAGGGCGGTGAGTCTTGGAATGTGAAAGCAAATTAGGATGATTGCCGACAGAGGCCAAATAAAGTAGAACTTTATATGTAAGTATAAGAAACAACAATTAGTAGACGCGGTTGTTGTCCACAGTGAACAACTAGGGTTGGAATTAAATTGTAAGAAGACACAGGTTATGGTCGTCACTAGGAAGAACAAAATACCACAATGTAATATACAAGTAAATGGGAATATTCTTCAACAAGTGAATAGGTACAATTATTTCGGAACAGTCATAACATCTGGTGGGAGATGCCTTGAAGAGATTAGAACAAGAATCGCCATGGCGAAAGTATCCTTTAGCAAGATGAAAAACATTCTGACCAATAAAAAGATGTCAATTGAAACGAGAAGAAGAGTGTTGAGGTGTTGTTCTTTTGTATGGAGGTGAAACTTGGACAATGTGCAGTCAAGCTGAAAAACATCTGATTGCTATAGAAATGTGGTTTCTGAGGAAAATGCAAAGAATACCATGGACAGACAGAAAAACCAATGACCATGTACTACAGGAGACAAATGAAAATCGTAAATTGATTAGAGAAATTAGACGTAGACAGTCAAAATTTGTTGAACATGTTATGAGAAGAAATGGATTGGAGAACTAAGTGACAACTGGCAAGATCGAAGGGAACAGACCAAGAGGAAGACCGAGAGGAAAATACCTGGATGGCTTGGCCACATGGCATGGACGATATAGGAACGTTGCGCTGATCCACGACGCTGGTGATCGCGTGAAATGGGCGAGTCATGACCGCCCACGCTTTCTGGCATGACACATGATTGATTGATTGATAAGAAAAGGGAAAGGGTTTTTAAAAAAATCACCTGGACTGCTATATCTACTCACCCTTAAAAGGGAGCTAGGAAATGTGGGAAGTAAAAAATCACCTGGACTGCTATATCAACTCAACCTTAAAAGGGTGTTAGGAAATGTGGGAAGTAAAAAAATCACCTGGACTGCTATAGCAACTCAACGTTAAAAGGGAGCTAGGAAATGTGGGAAGTAAAAAATCACCTGGACTGCTATATCAACTCAACCTTAAAAGGGTGTTAGGAAATGTGGGAAGTAAAAAAATCACCTGGACTGCTATATCAACTCAACCTTAAAAGGGAGCAAGGAAATGTGGGAAGTAACAAATCACCTGGACTGCTATATCAACTCAACCTTAAAAGGGAGCAAGGAAATGTTAGTTAGTTAGTTAGTCTTTCCTCTTGAGCCTAAGGCGGCGCATAGGGCAGAAGTCCTGTCTCTCCATGCTTGGCGGGTCGCTGCTACCTGTTGTAGATCTTGGATATTTACTTAGCCATTGAATGAGCCTTCTCTAAAGATGGTTCTACGCAGGGTCTCTCTTGGTCTTCCCCGTTTTCTTTTCCCTACTGGTGACCATATGAGGGCTTGATAGGGGAGTCTTGACTTGTCCATTCTGAGTACATGGCCGATGTAGTTCCAACGGCGTCTTCTTATGAAATTGGATACTGTATCTTGCTTAGTCTCTTGTCTTATTTGCGGATTGGTTCTGAAGTCTGTCCAGTGGATGTTTAGAAGTCTTCTAAGACATTTGTTCTCAAAATTGTCTAATTTTTTATCTAAAGCTACCGTTGATTTCCAACTTTCACATCCATACGTTAACACTGGAATCACACAACAGTTGAAGATTTTAAGTTTTGTGTGTTTGCTGAGTGTCTTTGACTTCCAGATGTTTGACAGTTTATTGAAGGCACTAGATGCCAGTGCGATTCTAGATGATATTTCTGGTGTTGAGTCCCCTGTAGATGTCATTTTGCTTCCTAGGTATGTAAAGCTGTTGACTTTTTCAAGAACGTAGCTGTTCAATTTGGTGTCATCTGAACTGTTGGTAAGGTCAATAGTCTTTGTTTTTGTGGTGTTAATTTGGAGACCAATTTGCCCTGAAACATTTTGGAGGTGGTTTATTTTCTCTTGGGCATCCGGGTGTGGTAAATGTGGGAAGTAAAAAAATCACCTGGACTGCTATATCAGCTCAACCTTAAAAGGGAGCTAGAAAATGTGGGAAGTAACAAATCACCTGGACTGCTATATCAACTCAACCTTAAAAGGGTGCTAGGAAATGTGGGAAGTAACAAATCATCTGGACTGCTATATCAACTCAACCTTAAAAGGGAGCTAGAAAATGTGGGAAGTAACAAATCACCTGGACTGCTATATCAACTCAACCTTAAAAGGGTGCTAGGAAATGTGGGAAGTAACAAATCACCAGGACTGCTATATCAACACAACCTTAAAAGGGTGCTAGGAAATGTGGGAAGTAACAAATCACCTGGACTGCTATATAAACTCAACCTTAAAAGGGAGCTAGGAAATGTGGGAAGTAACAAATCACCTGGACTGTTATATCAACTCAACCTTAAAAGGGAGCTAGGAAATGTGGGAAGTAAAAAAATCACCTGGACTGCTATATCAGCTCAACCTTAAAAGGGAGCTAGGAAATGTTGGAAGTAACAAATCACCTGGACTGCTATATCAACTCAACCTTAAAAGGGTGCTAGGAAATGTGGGAAGTAACAAATCATCTGTACTGCTATATCAACTCAACCTTAAAAGGGTGCTAGGAAATGTGGGAAGTAAACAGTGGCCTGGGTACTTTTGCCCACATCACCCATTGATTGCCAGTTGATATGTAAAAATATGGACCCGCCACCAATTACCTGGTATGCCACATGGCGTGGAAATGAATTCTTTGCTGTGTAATTCTTGTATGAAATAAATTCTCTCTGTGGTCAAGACTAATGAATTCTTTGCTGTGTAATTCTTGTATGAAATAAATTCTCTCTGTGGTCAAGACTAATGAATTCTTTGCTGTGTAATTCTTGTATGAAATAAATTCTCTCTGTGGTCAAGACTAATGAATTCTTTGCTGTGTAATTCTTGTATGAAATAAATTCTCTCTGTGGTCAAGACTAATAAACTCTTTGCTGTGTAATTCTTGTGTGAAATAAATTCTCTCTGTGGTCAAGACTATTGAATTCTTTGCTGTGTAATTCTTGTATGAAATAAATTCTCTCTGTGGTCAAGACTAATGAACATGTATTGAGACAGAATAAATGACAGTGTTCCTTGAAGAGGGATCAATGTGGAAAAACAAATTTTTAACAGGCCGCAATCACAATCATGTGTGGGTAAAGGCTTCTCCTAATAACGGTCAGGTCTTAGTCAGATATGACTGAGCTACCGTATGACAGTAGACGGTACGACCTGCTTCTGTTAGCGCCGAATGTTGGGCGGCGCTTACCAAACCTGACACCCCACATTGTGCCAACGGCTTCGGGTGGAAGAGTGCAAATGGGAGGGTGCAAGCCTTATCCTGGTGTGAGGTAATGGAACCTAAAGACTAAATGGCAGGGCAGACCAGGCCCTAAGCCTTGGTTGGTAACTGGTCTAGGATCGAAGCTCCGACAGGCGGACAATTATAGCATTGCTTTGCTGATCCGGCTGCTTCTGCAGCTTGTCTTGATCCAGACGTATTGGGGTCACCTTTCCCTTGGAGTACACTAGACAGGCCGAGAGAGGGATCATGCTGCATGGGCAACACACGGTCTCCAAATTCAGCCCAGGCTTTGTGTTATGGAGAGATAACCCCACTTTACAAACTATCGTCTGTGAAGACGGCAAGGTGACAGTCTAAATATTTATGGTATACGTACAAAATTACAACACATCATCACACTCATGCGCAAACCACACCTAAACTGTATACTGCTACAAAAACAAACATATATTCAAAAACATTGGCACAACAAATCACCACACAGCTAGGTCTTATACATTCATGCTTTAGTTTAGGCTATACACAATATCGGGTCAGGTACAGCTATACTGCCTTCGGTCTCCTGTCTCCAAGGTGAAGGTAGTTACGGACACGGTTAGTGATCCCTGCGTTCGAAACATAGCTGTGCGCGAATTGGCAGTAGATTTCTACGAAATTGTATGGGTGCCGGTTGTTCACAAAGCAATGGCAAACTACTGAACGTAAACTTGCCAAGACATCAAGAACAGCAAAAAATGCTGCTCTTGACTGCAAACGTCCTGTAAAGGATATGCAACTAACTTTTCTTTTAACAGTTATACTGTAGACATCAGGCAGGTGGGATATTATTAGAACACACACGGATTACCAGGGACGAATCTGCATAATACAGGTAGAAAATACTATACATGCATACACCATAGTGAACATACATGCATCACCACCTTACAATCACCAGCCAATTATTTACCAAGAATTATAGTCTGCCCAGAAATGAATGCCGTCATTCACGATCAATTATTTTGAAAACTGTCTGTTGCATCGTTATGAAATTTTTCCTGCCATCTTATATTTACCCCCACCCAAGGAATATGTCTTTGATAGGTGTAACAGCAACTTAAATCATGGAAAGCGGCGATATTTCTTTGATGTTTTGGTGAAAAACTAGTGATTTCTCGCTAACAAACTTGTTTTACAGTAATGAATGTCCCGCCAATTCAAATGACGACAATAGGCGTATCTGGATTTGTATGGGGTTGGGTGCATTGACCACTCTACTGAGACGGAACATGATTACCTGTTTTGCACAACGAGTATAGCTGTGAATGTCTCTGTAGCGGGCTTCCTTCATAACGGTCAAGATGTTGGTGCTCTTTTCATTGAAATTTATAGAATTATTCGTATGTTCGTGTGTTGTCCCCTATCGTAAGTTACCCTTTCTTACTTTAGTGTCGTCCCTGGAGTGAGGGGAATCAACAACCACATTTTTATTAACCCAATATTATTGTCCTAGAGAAACCACTAGACTCTGTCCACAAAACTCCGTCGGTCTGCAGACACCTCTTTCTTACTCTCACTCACCCCTGGATCATGCCCCCTCTCACTCTTCCCCAACACAACATACTCAACACCTCTATCTTTAACAAATAAATACAAAATAATTTATTAAAGCAAAGAGTATGTGTGTGAGAAGCGTGTGTGTGTGTACTGTGTAGAATGTGTGTCGAATATTCTAGTGTGTATGTAGCTTCAGAGCAGCAGATCAGGAGTCCAAGTCAGATGGTCATCACAGCAAGGGTACACCACAGCATGATAGCCTAGTACATGAACACCTCACCGATTGAAGCGCCTCTTCTTCCAGACGTTGACTTTCTCCGGGATCCACTGGGTCGACTTGATGCATGATCCACCAAAATTATTTATTGTTTAATCTCAATCATGGATCTGTCACTCACTATAAAGACTAAGGTCCCTATAACTCAAATAAGTACGGATCGCTGCACCGTAAAAACTAGGTTTCACTGTCACAGATCTCACATTTGTTCTAATCCATGTTCATAGATTGTCACACACAAACTGGTCTAAAGTACTTCTTCACTGTACTAAATTATTCCACGAGAACTTCATGTTCAAATGTCTTTCTCTAGACTAACTTATTCCACGAGAACTTCATGTCCAAATGTCTTTCTCTAGACTCTATTGTTCAGTGGTATGTGGTGAAGAAACGAGTATCACCCGACCTGGGTGAATCCCTATTGTAAAAGAATCGTTTATAATGTTTCTCTCACTTGAGCCCGGTTCGTATGAACCCTCTGGATTCTAGGCCTAGCATAAACAGTGCTGATTGTACTTTCTTCTGGGTATTTATTCATCTTATAAACATAACGTGAATGTTCATTGAATGTTCTTCTTAACGAGAGTTGACATCCATCAAACCCAGTGTAGAGCTTCCTCATAGACGTAGGGGAACCTGTTAGAGAAAGAGACCACATCTGGTGAAGGCCGCCTGATACTAATCCCTACTAGCTGAAAGTAGGCCTACTGCCCTGCTCAGAGATTTTTATCAGTGAATCAACTCTGTCATAGAGCAGAGTTGCTCATCCCCTCCAATCTGAATCAGGTTATGACAAGGAAAGACCAATAAACAGCGTGCAGAACCCCAGTGGGCAACCCACTGAAAGATCCCACTATTGGACACTTTCCCCACCTCCCAACCAATTCCTAATCTCTCCAAATATCACCCTGCTACACTATTCACACTAGCAGAGCTAATCATCACTTCACTACTCTAGCTAGTTTTACCAAGGCAACTGCTTATATTAATTAGGCTTAAATATTCTATCAATACTACCTTAAGCAATACCGCATCATTCCTGGATGGCCTCTACACTTTGCCATAAAGACACATGTTATTTAATTTTTAATTAATCTAACACTGTAGAGCTCTCCGAACTTCATAACTGCGGTAACAAAACACGTCAATCCTAGTCAATTTCCTTGGCCACACTAATGTACACAAGTCTTGTATCTGTCAAGATCTGGGAGTGTTCCAGTGAAGTCTTTGATGTCACGCAGGTGTCCCCCAAGGGCACTAACTATTTCCAGAAATCTTATGTCCCCTTGGTTTAATCAATGCAAAAGTGATTCCCCTTGTTGCAACTTCCAAAACAAGGTAGCGAGTTCCTGCATTCTCCCAACAACGGGTTTCAATAACAAGCCGCCAATTCGTTTGATGTCGGAGAATTCTCAATGACAGACGGGACTGTTTCATCTCCCGGGTTGGGCAATCATACTTGGATCCGACTTGTTTTTTCTGTATTTGTTAAAAACAATTGTGGCCCTGAAAACATGCCGTGAATCAGACTGTCTGTATTATCATCATCTGGTTAATCCACAGTAACTTCATGACATCCCCTCATTTGACAACGTGATTCTTCTCTCGTTTCTTGTTATGCCACAAAATGTCAGTTCCCACCGCAATATTACTCTTCGGTTGGTAGTCAATGCGTCTATAGTGCATTCACATTTGTTTGCCTCAATATAAACATCCATATCTCAGTAACCAACCGAGGGAAAATTATGAGATGTAGTATATAACCTTATCATTATGTCCACCCAACAAAAATTTTTTTGTTCTGGAGATTTTACAGCAGATTTCAAAGTTTGTTTATATGCGGTATATAATTTACGAAGTCTGAGATGAAATTCATAATTTTAAATGTATTACAGCGTAGCCAGACAATCAGCGCTCAATGTTGAATATTTTCACGGGATTGGCCTTATGCCAACTCACCGCGTTGTTTAAACTAGGACTGTTCAGGGGAGTCTCAAAATGTGGGTTATTTCATGAAACCTGATTAATATGTTTTTATTGTTAAATCTTACCACTTATCCCTAACATTGAAATGTGTGAATATTTTTCAATGGCATTGAATGCGAAATTGTGTATACACTTCAAAGAATCCCTATGAAGTTATACACATATTTTTGTTAAGAAGCTGATCGCAGGAAACTGTTTTATACTATTACAAATTCCGAAAAAGAACAGTGCATGCATTGGGTTTGAGTAAACGGTCATTTCGTCGATGGGTGCAATAATCTGGAATTAAACCACCACGCAATAACCAAACGGTAGGTAGAAAGATTATTGTAGACAGCTTTGACAAAGATGTCATAAGGCGAGCTATTATAAAAATGCTTTAAAAAGTCGCTTAAAATTCGACAGGGTCGACTTCATTGCACCGGGTTCTATTCCATATGGCTCGTTCTCTTTCCGCAGCGCGGAAAGCATTGCACAAAGCACGAACTTCCTCATTTTGTGAGGGCCTGCAATTCTTCTGAATATTTGTAGCAAAATATCCCAGTTGGTGTGCACGTGGATTAAGGTCTGCGATCTGCTCAGACCTTAATCTGTGTCGGACGATTCCAGTAGGTGATGACTGCTCTCGGTTGCATAAAATTCAATCCATCCTTTCTCCAATAGTCATCTTCCTCTTTCAACACATGGTCCTCATATTTTGTTCCACTAACTTTTATCAATATTTAATAGCGCGGTCTGGGTTATTATCTTGACGTCAGACAATTTGAATATAGAATTGTCAGCTGCCACCTGTCCTTTAATGTTAGCCCACACACGTTCTATAGGGTTAAAATGAGAATGGTACGGCGAAAGTCTCAAGCACCCATGACGATGCTCTTCTATCAACGATTTGATATTTCTTGCTTTTTTGGCGTCTGTTTTACAAGAGACAACAATTCTAGCTAGAAATACGTTTTTGGAAATGGTATGTTTTCCATTCGGAGCCATATCTTTATTGCTCCCTTTGTGCTCGAAGCTGTAGGTATTTTGTCTTCTTGGGCAACAACATTGATATCATGCATTGTCCATAATTGGACACGACGATCTATTAGGGATGGAAGCACCGTATTCTCTAGCCAATCTCTAAATACACTACCATTCATCTCATTATGATAATCCTTATTGTCTGTGTGCTTTGATACGAACACGAGTCCAGCATTCTGTTCTAAGCCATTATGCGTATTACCAGCATGGGCCATGACCAAAAGCTGTCCTATGCCACTGGGCATATATCGCTTTATCTGTCCATCCACTGATTGCCATTCTTATCACTTGTGTGGTACGCAATGATCCACGTTTCATCCAAATACACTATGCCATAATTTTCTTTGCCGATTTCCCTAATTTCACGAGGTATCTGTTTCTCATGGGTCTTAATACGGTTGCTCGCAAAAATATTTCTACCTCCCCTGTACTTTCTAAAAGTGAAGCCTAATATCCTTATAATTTTCCACAAAGTTGTTTTGGATAGATCTATGTTATTGTTATTTCTCAACCAAACCCTAAGTTTTCTTATAGTCACTGTTTCTTTGGTATCCAGCGCTTTTGTAATAGCTCGCCATTATGACATCCTTGTCAAAGCTGTGTACAATTGCCTTTCTACCTACCGTTTGGTTATTGCGTGGTGGTTTAATTCCAGATTCTTGCACCCATCGACGAAATGACCGTTTACTCAAACCCAATGCATGCACTGTTCTTTTTACGCAATGTGTAATAGTATGAAACAGTTTTCTGCGATCAGCTTCTTGACAAAAATATGTGTACAACTTCATAGCGATGCTTTGAAGTGTACAACATTTCACATTCAATCCATTGAAAAATATTCACACATTCCAATGTTAGCGATAAATGATAAGATTATAAAAAAAAAATCAGGATTCAATAAAGTACCGACACATTGACGACACCTCTGAACACTCCCAGTTTAAACAGCGCGGAGTTCTTGTCATAAGGCCAATCCCGTGAACCACGGAGAATATTCAACATTGAACGCTGATTTTCTGGCTGAAGGTGTAATACATTTAAAATTACGGACTTAATCTCTGTCCCGTAAATTAAATACGGCATATAAACAAACATTGAAATCTGCTGTACAATCTCCAGAAAAACATTTTTTTTTTGGTTGGGTGGACATAATGATAAGGTTATGTGCTAAACCTAATCATTTACACTCAGTTGGTTACTGAGATATGGATTTTTATAGGGAGGCAAACAAATTTAAATGCACTATAGACACCCTGCTGACACAAACATACAGAGGACAAAATGTTATCAGTGTAGGGGACGTCAATTCTATACTATCAGATTTGGACATTATAGGGCGCGGGAAGTGGGGGGGGGGGGGGGGCAGGAATCAAAACACAATTAAGAAGAAGTAACAGGAATGGAATGCACAAACTGGATATACTGCAGGATACCACATTTAACACACAATTTAACAGACGGTTTCAGACACAGACACCCTAATATCATTGCAACAACACACAAACATATGGCATACAACAAACTAGCCAGACTAGACATAATATGCACACCTGCAACACACCAAATAATACACACAAAAACCCACAAGAAACATTACAATACACAGATCACAAAGCAGTACTAGCATATATCACTACAGACACTACAAATGCACGGCCCTCAAAGCGATCACCCCATTGGCAATTCAACAACACACTACTCCAAAACACAGATTGTGTACAACACATGACGCACCTCATTTTTTCACACACTAATAGTACACTCGCCGACAACATAAAACAATTTGGGATCTACTAAAGAATACAATACGTAATAGAACACAACTTGCATCCAACATATACAGACTAAAACAAGAGCATATCATGCAAACAGCAATACAACTCACAAAACAGACTGACAGGATTGCACTATACCTACACACTGGAATCATAATTAGAACAACATCAGCAACACAAATTCTGGGGCTACTCCTTAGAACTAAACTCACTACCATATCACAAGAAACTCACAGCAAACAACACATGAGAATAGAACAAAACATACAGCATAACAGACAAATAGAAGCAATGAAGGACATGCACGGAATCACACAAACAGAGGCAACACATATATTAGAGACATTCCAACAGTACTACACTGATCTATATACATCAGTACCAGCCAACACACAAACACAAAATAGGTTCGTACAATTTACAAAGAAACTGTCTGACACAGATAAATACACACTTGACACAGAGCTTACATTAGCAGATATAACACATGCACTCAATCAAATGAAAAAAATACAAAATGCCAGGACTAGATGGACTCACTGTGGAATTCTACCAACACTTCTTTCCCATCCTAAGCCGTTCCTTCTAAACGTCTACCAAGAAGCTTTTCACAAACAAGAACTCCCAAACACTTGCAACATATAATACATAACACTCATACCTAAAGGCAGCACAGACAATACACAGCTGAAAAACTATAGCCCCATCTCATTATTAAACACAGACTACAAAAATATTGTAAATTTAGACGCTAGTTGCAATGTTTAATGTATGATTCACTCGGTGATACAATTAAACTTGTTTACATATAATAAGTGATTGATAATATTTGGAGTATGAAAGAATTTCTATTCAGTCAATCAGGTGCCGTCTCCACAATGAAGATTGGCTGCAATGCATCTCCAACACTGTCTTTCTCTCGCCTTGACTGTACATTCTGTCAGGCTGATGTTCGTCCATCTCATGATGTTATCTTCCCACTTGTATCGTTGTCTACCTCATGCTCGCTTACCCACAACCGTGCCTTCCAGTATGGTTGTTAAAAGAGTATCATGTATTTTTAACGTGGCCAAAATATTTCACTTGCCTCCATCTTTATTTCTTTCATCAACTCTCATTCATTCCCAGTTTTTTCTAGAACCTCTGCATTTGATTGTTTTTGTTTCCATGAAATACGACATATTCGTCTGTATATCCACATCTCCAGGGCTACTATGCGACTTTCTAGTTGCTTGTTCAATGTCCAGGCTTCCGCGCCATACAGTAGCGTTGAATATACGTAGCATTTGACAATTCTCATGTTTAATGCGTTATGAATCTCTGTAGATGTTAATACTGATTTCATGCCATAGCTGATTTCTTGTTATTGAATTACCATTGCTGTCTTTGGGATATTACGTGGTGAGGTCCCAATCTCTTCCTGAACATGCCTCATGTGTGCCACACACACTGCTGTTTCGCTTCCGAAGCCGTTGATCTATTTAGATTCATCCGCCTTCTTAACCGTTCCAGTCTTTGTGTACTAGGGATGGACATTCCCTTAGTACAGGGGTCACCAAACTTTTTTCACGGCGGGCCGGATAACTGACAAAATGACGAGTGCGGGCCGCATACTCATTCTGTACACAATTTTGCTTGTCTCCGTGGCGAAGGTCTTACGGACGCGGTTCTTAATCCCGTATACCAGCGTTCGAAATACAGCTGCGTGCGATTTGGCAGCAGGATCAACTGCAATGGCAAACTACTGAAAGTAAACTTTCCAAGACATCAACAGCAGCAATAAATGCTGGTGTGTATTGCAAACGTCCTGTAAAGGATATGCAATTAACTTTAACATTACTTGCAAGCAAGAACGAAAGCACTGGGGAAAAAGACGAGAAACTAAGTTAATCATGGGTGAGTGGCGTGCAATGCACAAAACGCACAGACAGGCACTTCAACTTGTTTAAAAATTCTTTCTGTGGATAGGTTGAAGAGGCTTGGGGACAGTACACATCCCTGCCGTACTCCTCTTTTTATCTCTATAGGCGACGAATAGTTATTACCGCATCTAATAGACGCCACTTGTTCCCAGTACAAGTTACTAATAAGTCTGATGTCCTTTCCGTCTACTCCTATATCTTGAAGGCACGTAATTAATCGTTCATGTTGTACTCTATCAAAAGCTTTCTTGTAGTCCTATAAAACAAACATATATATATTTTTGGAACTTCTATATATATATATATATATATATATATATATATATATATAACACCGGGCGCTGGAACGCAAATTATTCCTCCCCACGACGCTTGACGGCAGAAGTGGAAGATGATGATGATGATGATATATTTTTCAATTAACATCCTCAAACAGATAATTGCTTCTCTGGTGCCGCTGTTTTTACGGAACCCAAATTGTTCTTCAGCTTCTTCCTCATCTATTTTATGTTGAATTCTTTCTTGTATGGCCTTGAGTAGTATCTTAGTTATGTGGCTCATTAAGCTAATAGTTCTGTAATCCTCACAATCAACAGCTCTTGGCTTCTTTGGTAATGTGATGAAAATGGATGTTTTCAAATCCTTGGGGATGTACCCGGTATTATATATATATATATATAATTATGTGATAGTTTCAATGCCAAAGTTGTATACGGATTTTATCATCTATGTTGTTATCTTGTCAGGACCCGCAGCCATTCATTCTTTCATCTTTTTAATAGCCTTTCCTACTTCAGCTTTAATATATTTGGTCCATCTTGAGTATTATACAATGTTTGTCTATTGATTTTGTTGTCCCAGAATAAATCTTATGTGTACTCTGTCCATCTTTTTGTTATGCCAGTGTTATTAATTATAATTTCTCCATTTTTTCCTGTGTTATATTATTTTTCTTGTTTGTAAATCTTTTTATATGTTCATATAATTCTTTCGAATTGTGTTTTATTTCCAGATACAATAATTTATAATTGAAAATAGTAAATTTAAGACACATATCAGCCAGGAGGTCTCTGCACGTGTGAAGATCTCCTATTATTCTAAACATAATATTTACATTTAAATTGTTCGAGTACCGTCGGCGGGCCGGATGAAATGACGTCGCGGGCATAAGTTAGGTGACACCTGCCTTAGTAGGATATTACCCCCTACTCCACTCACGGAGTTTAGCCAGTCAGCCAAGACTGTTGCCCGTGATGTGGCCACCGCCGTACACAAGCGGTATTCGTGGAGCCTATACATGAGCTAGGTAAACAGATGGGAACCAAATAGGATCCTGGTCCGTCCCTTGGGATATGGCTGCTACTCACCGTGAAGTACTATCCCTCTCTCTTTACCCTAAACCACGAATTTCTGCTGGAAAAAGACACAAACCATAAATTGTACGATTTATTGCCTGGCACATGTCGCTGCATCTCGTAGGGTTATTTCAAAGGACATAACTAAGTGTAGCATAACTCTATTATGTCTTTCAAATAATGGTAGCATTTATCTTAATCGTTTATAAAGTCTTTATAGAATTAAATGTAAATACTAAAGGATTTAAAACAGAAGTTAACAATTTTAAGTTGGCTTCTAAGATTTTGTAAAAATAATGGCTTTAATTTACATGTGAGAAAATGTGATAATTTATCTTTTTCATTTCTCCTCGATATTACAATTGCTGTCTTGGGCTTCCACGACATTTAGGTTATGGCATATGCCGGTGTGTCCTCGTGGGGAAAAACATATTTTTGGCTGGCCTGTTAAAGACCAAAACATCCTATGTTCATTATATCTTTTATTTTCACCATTTATGTGTTTGAATGGTATCCATCCATCATGTGCCATGTCGATAACCGTGGGCAGCCTTGATTCGCCATTACGCTCGATCACCAGAGTCGTGTATCAGCTCAGTCTTCTTGTCTCAACCATGCCACGTGGTCCAGTTAGTTACTTCTTTGTCCTCCCCTATCTGTGCATTATGTTTGTTTGTTTTTTTTTCTTTATTTTTCTTTTTTCTTATAGTTGTATATCCTTTACAGGACTTTGCAGTCAACACCAGCATTTTACTGCCGTTTTTTGGTGGCATGGCATGTTTCACGTTCAGTAGTTTGCCATTGCTTTCTGAACGACCGGCTCCCATAACAACACGTTAAAACCAGCGCGACAAGGGTGTTACACAGTCTGTATATGTTACTGAAAGCATTAAGCATGTTTTATCACTAAAATCGCTAAATCAATCTTGGGGTATATTAGACGATGCACCCAATTCCTTGTTGTTCATTATGTGTCACTGAACACTTTAAATATATTTTATCATTAAAAACACACATTCTTAACTCCGATCATTGATTGAGGAAATAGTTCCTGCTCGCCTTTTATCTCTTTGGATAACAGACAATTTGGGCATCGAATGGACGTGTATGCTTTGTGAGTTCTTGAATATTCAACTACAATAATCTATACAAATGTATTCAAACATGGCGCTTCCTTTTGTGGAATTAAGTGCCCAATATTGCAATGGGAAGAAATTACATCTTCCACGGACAATTATGTTAAAGGTGAGTGGAGTCTGTGTGGCTATTAAAGTTACGCCGTTTTTTTTTTTCTTTACACTAATTCACTGCCAAACAAAAAATGGGTTTGGACCAAACAGAAAATTATGGCAGAAAATGTGAAGTAGGGGGTGTTCCACAGTAATGATCTAAACATAGTTGAAATGGTAGCAGATATTTTGTATTATATATTAAATTAAAGGAGATTGCCCAAGAAACATGTCAGTATTGCTACAATTGCTAGAGGTTAGAAATATTATAAAATAATATTAGATTTTCTTTAAAAACAAATTGAAGACATAGGTGACAATTATTAAACATTTCCACTTACCAAGGCACTACTTCTTAATCGCTGATGATAATCCATTGAAGTTTACTGAATAATTATAAATACACCACTTTACTTTCACTAATATCACAAGAACTGCCCCGTAACATCAATAAAACACAATTAAAATTTCATATTTTAAAGCATTTTTGTATAATATATAGAATATGTTGTAGAAAATAGAACAAGATAGAAACACGAGATTCAGATGTGTAACGAGAAACATTAAAAACATTATTTTTTATTTAGTTATAATTATTATTCTTTTAAATTTAATTATTTAAATACTCCTGAGCTTATTTGTGTTAGGCATAGCAAACTTAGGGGCACAAGTGTGGCCCATTAGAGCGAGCATAATTCGACATGATGACGAACTTTCACGGTTAGTTTTGTTTTCCATTACGATCTCATGCTAAATAATTTATTTTAACTGATTAACCACATTAAACACGTGCTATCAGTTTAGAACCGTTCGCAAAGTCATTTAAATCAGAATAACTATAATCTAACATTGTTTAAAAAATATTATCTAATGTAAATATGCGAGGCCGAAAACCAGAGAGCGTGCCATTTTTAAACTCAGAAAAGTAATTACAATTTAACTAAACATTTCTGCTCAAATTTTAAATAATTTCTTTCTCTCGTGGGCTGTTTCAAAATGACAGACCTTCTTTCGGCGTAAAACGTCATTTACAAGGTATTAAAATTAAGGAAGATACGCGAAATGAAACAAATAACGAACTGTCAAGAATCTAACACTAAAGTGGCCCTTGGCAGTTAAGCTTCGATTCCTTCTGTCACTAAAGTGGCGCTTGGCAGTGAATCGGTTTTTAAACATCGTTCTATACGGCCCGGCCGCCGTCCCAGCTGAAGGAGTTCTATTTATATAGGTTCGAAATACCAACCAATAGCAAAACTAGATGGCATTTTAACTGCAATCAATTGGCCTTTGAAAACGTGTACAACACTTTACGTAGGGAAAACAACAACAAATAATTAACGTACCCGACATCGAAAAGACGTACAACATCTAGAACGAGAGAAAGATGGGGTTACCATTCATTGGTTACTTAATACAACCAATATGAATTATACCTGAGGAAACAGTTCTTGCCCGGCTTTTTATCTCATTAGATAACAGACAATACCGGTATCCCTGGCCAAGGGTTTAACGACGTTGTTCGTAAGTTGGTATATTCACGTGGGGAAAACAGCTGCACGAGATTCGGCAGCGGATCGTGCCGCGCTGGTAACTAACGGGGTATGTGTCAGGATCTTGCGGTAGCAAGACTCTGGCTCGTTGGCTGACAAGTGAGATAACAAAGATTGTCACTTAATAACTCAATGTGACACAATGCAAATACTTTATTTGCGCATCTCGCGTTTCACAATTAATGCATATCTCGCGCAATCACAAGTCATCATTACAATCAATACATGCAATCAATCAATACATCAATACAGCAATACACTTACACTCTTACAGGCTAGCTCTCGAATCACGCTCAAACATATAATTCAAAGCACACCGCATTCAAACGTCTGTCCTCTACGCTCTCCCAAGGCCTGTCTGACCAGCCGTTCAGCATTCGCGTCAGTCGGGGTGGAGTCCCCTTGCGTGCTACACACATTGCACGCTGTCTCCTGACTGACCAACAACGGCTTAACGTCGCTCAGACTTGAGCCTGGCTGGACTTCTCAGGCGTCGTCGAAGACGCCGCGTTGTAGCTAGCGTGTTTAACACTGCTCAGAGTTGAGTATGGCTGCAATTGTCTGGCGTTGGTACAGACGACGCGTTGCAACCTATGGGTGAGAATCTGACATGCTCCCACCTTCCTTTCCATGAAAGGGGATCCTTTCATGTTCTTTATACACCTTTATTATTTTCTCTGTCAGAATCGAACCATGTAAGTCGTCTGACGTGACTCTTTGGTTCATATTCACATATACAGGTAATGGTAAGTTATATCTGCACGATCACCAATATCGCCTTAATGCAACACACATCAAGTACACTCATTTGAATGGATAGTCGCCTCAGCTGTCATATGACACAGCAAGTCCGGTAAGTTACAGCATACACGCCCTTACCTCACAACCACTAAAAAAAAATTCAAAAGAACAGGTCAAACTGCGAACATCTACCTGTAAGATGTTCCAACCTCAGACCCCCAACCTCACTTAGTCGGAGAGTCTAACGAAGGTCTACAGCTTTGGTAACTCTCTCCATGTACAACTGACGTCATCCTGACGTGTCAACCATTAGGCAACTTGATGATAGATTTACCACATATTACACATTACACACATTCTTGATTATGTCCCTTAGTGGTAATACAAAGGTTCGGGACGGTAATTTTACCATGCTTTCAAAAGAATACATTACATTTATAAATTCATTTCTTAGTGTCATAATTTGGTACTTCTTGACAAAAGTGAACACAATGTCACTGTTGTGAACAAGTAAATCAAGTTACGATGCTGAGATTACATATTTAAAACAATCCTCATATACAATTCCGTATATGGAAATATTAGACTCACAAAAGTTGTTTAAAACGTAAATGTTTTGTGAGTATTTTAGTATAGTCTGCTATCTTTCAAATTAATATTCATACACACCGGAAATACACAACTGTGGTTTTAAGTTGACAATACCACACAGTAGTTTCGTTTGGATGATACATAAAAATAAACGGAGTAACCAGTTCTTGAAAACAGCTGTTGGATGGTTTCTTCGGTGTGGATTACAGTGTTCTTCTGGGATACGGCTGTCACAGTCTCTCTTCATACTGGTTAAAATACCGTGGGCCAATCTGTGGTGTAGGTACGCAGGATATTCGCAGTTGTTCAAGCACAGTAAGTTCTTGGATCCTGTAGTACTGTTTTGTGCCCGTCGTCGTACATGTTTAGTACATATTAAAATGACATACACATTCTATCACATATCTCACAACTATTCGATACATTCATTCGCATAATGATATAATATACATAATATATTTACAATGGGAGATTAAATCCCTATCACATACATTTGCACAGCGTTCCTGAAATATTTTCAACTTTGGCTGTGGTGCTGAACACTTACACTTTGCAGTTTATACAATCTATGCATTGTACTTAGGTGGTTTATGGCTATTGGTTGAGTCGTATGGGCATCTCGAAAGAAGTTCGGCCAGTGAATTCTGTGAGTCACTTATGTGCTTCACATCGAAGCTAAAGTCCTGCAAAAGAAGTGACCATCTTGCCACTCTATGGTTACTTGGCGAACCTCGAGTGTTAATAGTCAAAGGGCTATTGTCTGTCTCAACAATGAAATGTTTTCCTAATAGGAATCTTGACAGTTTTCGAACTGAGAATACTAAAGCAAGGGCTTCAAGTTCCGGCGTGCTGTAATTCCGTTCTGTAGCTTTAAGCTTACGGCTGATGTAATAAACAGGGTACAATATCTGATCGTGTTCCTGAAGTAGTACCCCTCCAATCGCTACGGAGCTCGCATCACATCTTAACCTGAAAATAGTGTTAAGATCAGGTAATTTGATAATAGGTTCACTAGAAAAATAAGATAATACGTTAGAGAATGCAGGTCGTAGGCATTCGCTATTCACAATAACATTATGTTCTTTCTTTGTTAGTAAATTAGTGAAGCATTCTGTCAATTCAGCAAAATGTGGAATAAATTGTCTGTAGTAATTTAATAGACCTAAGACACTTCGCAACTCTTTCTTAGTTGTCGGAAGCGACAATATTAGAATTCTAGACATGATGTTATTGTCAGTCGATATAAAGCCATTTGAGATTTTGTAGCCCAAAAATGATATTTCTTGATAGGCTATCTCGACTTTAGATGGTTTCTGTAACAGTAGTTGGGTAATTGGTGTTAGGTGGGAAAAGACTACAGCACGATTGAGCATCGAGATGGAATGAGAGGGGGTATGCTCAAGTCGTGACGTAGTGGGTTGTCAAGGGAGTTTTTTACATCTAGAGACAGAACTGGGAGGACGCCATATTAGGTCCAGGTGTCATCAAGAAGAAATAAACTATTTATAAAGAACCAATTGAGTCAGTTCGTCTTCTCTGAGTTCGCATTGTTACATTTCACTGTTAGTCCGTGTTGTCTGTTTCTGTCGAATGTCTGCTGTAATGCTGTTATGTGGTCTGTCATGTTCTTTGTATGTATGCAAATGTCGTCCATGTACCAGATTATGTTAGCAATGTCTGTCAAAAGGAGTCTTGTCATTCTTACAAAGGTCGCCGGAGAATTAAGTAAACCGAATGGCAATCTGCACCATTCATATAGTCCCCAAGGCGTGGCAAACGCTGTCAGATGTCTGCTGGCAGGGTGTACTGATATTTGCCAATAACCTTTTGTCATGTCAAGTTTCGTGAAGTACCGTGAGTGTGTCAGTTCTGTCAGTATGTCTTCACAGTTGAATTGGTTCTAAATCCAACTGTGTAATGCTGTTGAGCCTCCGATAGCCCACACAGAGTCTTATAGTGTTGTCCTTTTACTTCACAGTGACAATGGGAGAACAAATATGTGATTGTGATCGTCTGATGATGTTGTTCTTTTCTAAGTCAATAATTTCCTGATGAAGTTTGTCCTTGTAATGTATGGGGATGGAATATGGTCTGCATTTTATGGGTGCGTCAGATGTCACAATAATATGATGATGCACTAAGTCTGTCTGTCCTGGATTGTCAGAAAAAATAGTACTGTAGTCTTGTAACAATTGTCTGCAACTGTCAGTCTGTGTCTGTGTCAGGTTAGGATTGACCTTTATGCCATGCAGGTTGGCTGTCGGGTCAAGTGATGGTGTCGGTATTTCGTCAGTATCGTCGTCATCTGTTTGGTCCACTATTGTCGTGTTTGCTGTAGTCTCTACTTGGTCCTCGTCCCTGTTATAATATGGTTTAAGCATGATTATGTGGACTGTCTTGTGTTTGTCCCTAAGTGCAATTTCGTAATCTACAGTCGAAATTTGTCGTAACACTTTGAACGGTCCTTACCATGAGTCCGTCAGTAACTGTCTGTCAATTAGCAATAGGAGAAGATCGTTCTGTCCTGGCGTCAATGGTATCGTCCTGTTTCCTTTGTTAGCGTACTGTCGGTAGATGGCACCTGATTGTTTCAGTGCCTCTTTGGCTAACACATAAGATTTCATTATCCTATCACGCAATGATGTTACATGTTCATACGATGAAATGGGTTTATAAATAGTTTCACTTTCAATCAACATGGAATGGTACATAGATAATGGGCCGCGTGGTTTGGCACCATATACAATTTCAAAAGGTGAGAACCCAGTGCTGGAATGGGGCACTTCCCTGTATGCAAACAATATAGCAGGTAAATATGTATCCCAGTCTTCGGGATGTTCCTGGGTAACTTTTTAGAGCATGTGCTTAAGATCCCCATTGATCTTTTCAATGATACCCGTTGAGTGGGGATGGTAGGGGCTGTTGAAACACTGCTTTACCTCCAACATTTTGGTAAAGGCTTGAGTAGCTGATGAAATGAATTGACTTCCCCGATCTGAAAGGATGGTATCAGGGAACCCTACCCTCGCAAGAATATGAAAGAAGACTTCCATGATGTTCTTGGAAGTTATATTTTTAAGCGGAATCGCTTCTGGCCTACGACTACAGATGTCAATTGTCGTTAGAATATATTTATTGCCTCTGGATGTTATGTGGTTGAGAGGACCAACTATATCGACCGAGATCTTTTCAAACGGTCTGCTTCCCAAATCTGTGATTTGCAGTTCTGCTTGTGGGTGCTTACCCTTTTTGACAAGCTTCTGGCAGATGTCACAACTTCTGCAATACTGTTTGGTATCGCTGCAGAATTTGGGCCAGTAGAACTGAGATAGTAACCTTGCTCTCGTTTTAGCGTAAGCCATATGTCCTGCAAATGGTATGTCGTGCGCTAGATGTAATGCTTGTTTGCGGTTTTCTGATGGTAGCACCGTTTGTTCTGTAGTGCTAGAACCTTTGGTATAGTACCGTGTCAGAATTCCATTCTTCAAAGCAAAATGTCATCTAGCGTTCTTTGTTACGCGTGGCTTTTTGCCTATTAATTTAAAATATTTCTGCAAAGATCGATCGGCTTTTTGGGCGGTTATAAAGCTATCTCTGGTTATTTCAGGAGATGTTACAACTGGGCTTACCATTTATAAAGCCTCTGTCTGATCGATTCGATCTTGCATTTGAGCAGCAGATCTGGTTACTGCATTTGTCATATCAAGGTTATCAATCACATTACAAGTAAGTGTTACTTTTATACTACTACATTCGTGCGCTGCCGTTACAGAATTGGCATACAAGCACACATTTACAGGTGGTAATACATCATTAGTAATGATTGAAGATGATCGTGACATGGTATTATCAATGTTACAAGTGACAGTGGATGTAATACTGTCATGTGGCATATCATTGACCTCAGGAAGGTTACCAATTATAATATCACAACACGGGTTGGTCAGTGCTGCACATTTTACCTTTCCTGTAAGAAATGGTGTCTCTATATATGCCCATGCCAGAGGGTATTTCTCGATGTTACCTGAGAAAGTTCTGCATGTAGCATATTTACCAGTATATTCTGATTCAGACTTTTTGGCATCTAATTCTGCCTGCTTCAAAGCACTATCTCTTTAAGCTTCTGCCTTTTTGGCATCTAACTCTTCCTGCTTCAAAGCCCTTTCGGCAGCTCTATCCTCACGTTCCCTAGCCTTTTCCTGCAAAAGGAGATATTCTGCATACTTTTTCTCACTCCAGTTATTCAATTCTTCACCAGACAACTTCAGCTTTAAACCCATTTCAATGAAATCATTTAAACTAGACATGATGACATACGTCTGATGAAATGTATACACACAAAGTTAATTATGATGTTAGTAATTCAACCTCAAAGCTTTGTACAATATTTCCTAGTACAGCTTATGCCTCGACCTCCATACCAAAGTATTAAGAAGAAAAATTTATACTCAAGTGTTTCTTGAAACTTGCGTCGGACAATGGCTGTTCGTTACTGCCCGGAAACACAATGGATCTTACTTCAGGTCGGCAACAAATGGAATTTACAATCAACAGGAACTCTCATCTCATCTCATCTCATCATGTTCCTCTTGTACCTTGCGGTGTCGAGGTGAAGTATAAACTTCGTGAGAGTGCCCGGTTATGGGCTTCGTATATCGACATTCCCATGGATTCTGTTATTCCCTCCGTCCAGCGTTTACGTGGTCGGCCTCTTCCTCTGTTTCCATCTGGTCTGTACGTCATTGCTTGTTGTGGCATGCTGTTGACTGGTAGCCTACTTGCATGGCCAAACCATTTGACTTGCTGCTTTCTAATAAAATCTAGAGCAGCTTTAACCCCCACTTTAGTCCTGATTTCTTCATTTCTGATCTTATCTCTTCTTGATACGTTGAGTATTCTTCTCAGGAACCTCATTTCTGTTGTTGTGATTTTTCTTTTCTCTTTTTCTGTCATTGTCCAGGTTTGGCATTGGTAGCACAGAGTTGGTAGGAAGATTGTGTTGTAAAGTGCTTTCTTAGTAGTTATTGATACATGTTTGTTCTTTAGTATTGGTGCCATTTGTCCAATGAGTTGATTTGCCTTATTGCACCTATTTTCGATCTCGTCTTCTGATCTGCCATTTGATGATATTATACTTCCTAGGTACTTGAAGCTCTTTACTTGTTTCAAGGGATGTTCGTTTAGGTGAATTGTTGCTGTTTGTTCTTCTTTAGTTATAGTCATTACCTCTGTTTTGCTTGTGCTAATTTTCATGTTATGTTCCCTACACATTTAGTTTAGACTATTCATGTGGTCTTGTAATTCAGCTTCTGATTTTGCTATTAGTGCTTGGTCGTCCTCAAACAGGAGTTCTCTAATGGTTAGATTTGCAGATGGTTCTTATTCTGTGTTCTCGTCATGCGGTATTCTTGCTGTCTCTGCTTGGCTGGTTTCTTTACATATGTTGTCTATATATGTTATGAACAAGAGAGGGGACAGGACACAACCTTGTCGTACTCCAGATCTTATGGTGAAGGGTTCTGAGTGTCCTCCAGTTGCTCTCACTATGCATTCACTGTTGTCATATAAACTTCTACATAGGTTTGTTAGATGTGTACTCACTCCATATTGTTTAAGGATTTCCCACAGCTTGTTTCTATCTACCCTATCAAATGCCTTTTCTTGGTCAACAAAGGCTAAGTAGAGTGTTTCATTGAATTCAATTGATTTTTCTATAAGTTGTCTAAGAGCAAAAATGGCGTCTGTGCATCCTTTGTTTTTCCTAAATCCAAGCTGCGTTTCGCTTAGCTGGGGTTCTAAGGTAGTTCGTAATCTTTTTTCAAGAATTTTGCAAAATATTTTCCCAGTATGACTTAACAGTGAAATGCCGCTGTATTGTGTGCCAACAGGAACAGATGACACACAAACCTGTTGGTTTTGGAACGAAATAAATTAGGACTAATACAAAGTGTGGTGTATGCAATGTTATCTACGTTTTGAAGGTTTGTATGTCGTCAAGTATTCTTGTTAGTCGATCTGTCGTCTTTTCACCACAATCAACCACACACTTAACAACCTTTCCGAACTTTCCGCTTACACACACTACCGTTCACATCTACTGAGGACGTAGACCCCACGTTCGCACTTATTTTACACAAACGGTTACAAGCTGGACGTAGACCCCACGTTCGCACTTGTCAGGATCTTGCGGTAGCAAGACTCTGGCTCGGTGGCTGACAAGTGAGATAACAAAGATTGTCACTTAATAACTCAATGTGACACAATGCAAACACTTTATTTGCGCATCTCGCGTTTCACAATTAATACATATCTCGCGCAATCACAAGTCATCATTACAATCAATACATGCAATCAATCTTCATCAATACATCAATACAGCAATACACTTTCACTCTTACAGGCTAGCTCTCGAATCACGCTCAAACATATAATTCAAAGCACACCGCATTCAAACGTCTGTCCTCTACGCTCTCCCAAGGCCTGTCTGACCAGCCGTTCAGCATTCGCGTCAGTCGGGGTGGAGTCCCCTTGCGTGCTACACACATTGCACGCTGTCTTTTGACTGACCAACAACGGCTTAACGTCGCTCTGACTTGAGCCTGGCTGGACTTCTCAGGCGTCGTCGAAGACTCCGCGTTGTAGCTAGCGTGTTTAACACTGCTCAGAGTTGAGTATGGCTGCAATTGTCTGGCGTTGGTACAGACGACGCGTTGCAACCTATGGGTGAGAATCTGACAGTATGTGAGGCGGTCGTTCAGAAAGCAACTGAACGTAACATAAAAAACGTGCCTAGTTTATCAACAGCAGCTGAAAATGCTGGTGTTGACTGCAACGTAATGTAAGGGTTATGCAACATTTAAAAACAAATACAACCAACAACGAAGGTCTGGCAGCCTGTGTTTCAGCAACCAGCCATGACGTCAAAGCTGAGGTGTCTCAGCTGAAACAAGGAGTCAGGAAGTGGGGCGGTTTGTGTACACCAAAGCAAGACGTTCCAGGCTGTATGGAAATATCTGTGCCCAGTATAACGGACCCAAGATATTGGATTCTGTTCACAATACCTGGCCGGAAACCAACCTGTCCGCACTGTGGGCTTGATGTCCACAGGGCAGATAAATGGGACAACAATCATCTTCGGATTAATTTGCCTGTGAGGGTAAACCCAGGACTATCATTCTGAGCCATTGAAGGACCCTAACAATAACTTATCCTTGAAGTTAAACAGGCTATGGGTAAAGGTAACATCAAATCGAGTCGAACCACGCCCCACAGTGGCCACCACAGAATGTATCACTATTGCATTGGGGATGTCCCTCCACAGTTGCCGCCGTTGCCAATGCAACGAATATATCACTCTGCATCAAAAGACACAGGTAAAGTTCAGGAGACAGAAGAAATCAACACGACACAAACTGTCCTTTCTGATTCTGATGATTTATTTTGTTAGAACCATCATGAGCGATTTAATTATAATTATTTTAAATATGTGTGGTCTTAGAACCAAATTACAGAACAATGTACAACCCATACACTAATTAGTAATATAAACCTGTTTTAATACTCTCAGGAAACCAACATAAAGACTGACACATATGCATCGAACATTACAACACAAGCAGACCTGAGACCTCGGATTTTAGTTTAGCAACACACAAAACTGTATCTGACAGCCATTTTGAAAACATCAGACCGATGACGGCAGAACTGTAAGATGGTGATGATTATTATTAGTATACCCTCCTTTTCTTGCTTCATTTGTGCCGTGTGAACCACAAGAAAATACAAGATACAAACACACAGAAGACAATGTGTTGTGTTTGTCGTATTCATTTACTGATGAAGACTATTCACCGCAACGCCCTTTACTTTCCGTAATTGTGTTATATTAGTTAGTTGCATTTCCTTTACAGGACGTCGCAGTCAACACCAGCATTTATTGCTATTGTGATCTCTTGGCAAGTTTACCTTCAGTAGTTTGCCATTGCTTTCTGACCGACCGGCACCCATACCATTTCGTAAAAATAAAACAACAACGCAAGACGGTCTGCTGCCAAATCACCCACAGTTGTGATTCTAACATGGGTATACGGGATCATGAAATGAGTCCGTAAACCCTTCGACACGGAGCCGGCTTGTGTTATATTACTCCGTGTTCTGTTCATATTATTTACATTTCTACAGCTTCACCTCGGCTCCATTCATTTCTGTCATTTCTTCCAGCTCGCTAGAGATCTTGCCGTCACCTCGGCTCCACTCATTTCTGTCATTTCTTCCAGCTCGCTAGAGATCTTGCCGTCACCTCGGCTCCACTCATTTCTGTCATTTCTTCCAGCTCGCTAGAGATCTTGCCGTCACCTCGGCTCCACTCATTTCTGTCATCTCTTCCAGCTCGCTAGAGATCTTGCCGTCACCTCGGCTCCACTCATTTCTGTCATCTCTTCCAGCTCGCTAGAGATCTTGCCGTCACCTCGGCTCCACTCATTTCTGTCATCTCTTCCAGCTCGCTAGAGATCTTGCCGTCACCTCGGCTCCACTCATTTCTGTCATCTCTTCCAGCTCGCTAGAGATCTTGCCGTCGTCTGGGTCTTGGGTTTTATTAATCGGCTTGTCTGCCTGCAAGATCTTGCTCATGTATTCCTTCATTCGTGCTATCTAGCCCTGCGGTTGTATCTTTTCCCAACGGTGCTATTCCTGTGGCTGCTTCAACACTCCATCACGCCTCACTATATGGCGTATTGTGTATTTGTTGACAGGAGTAGTGCAGCAGCCACATGTTCGTGTTTTCCAAATGTTTAGATGTGTACCCGACCAAGATCGCGGCTGGCTGAGAGTGAGCACTACTTTTTTTTTTTTGGATGTTGCATATCCCTTACAGGACGTTGCTGTCAACAATAGCATATTTCAGCTGCTGTTGATGTACAAGGCAAGATTATGTTCAGTAGTTTGCCATTGCTTTCTGAGCAACTGGTTCCCATACCCCCTTAAGTAACCAACGCGGCGTGATCCGCTATCGAATCTCGCGCAAGTGCGTTACTCACAGATTATACTGGATTACAGAGAAAGACGTTAAAACCTACGCCAGGGAGACCGGCTCGGAGCACTGTTTTCTGTGGTAAAGTTAGTTGCATTCATGACATCCTTTACAGGACGCCGCAGTCGACCCCAGCATTTTTGTCTGTTCGATATTTCTTGGAAAATGTACATTCAGTTGTTTGCCATTGCTTTCTGAACGACCAGCACTCATGCATTTCTTTAAAGGAAACGAAAGCAAGGCGGTAAGCTTACGTATCGCACTCAGCTCTGCCCGTAACAAAAAAACAAAATTAAGTATATTGTAATAGCGAATAGTTTTCATGTAAAAAAGTTAAATGTTTGCATATCCTTTACAGGACATCGCTGTCAACATGAGCATCTTTCAGCTGACTGTTGATTTCTTGGCAAAATTATGCTCAGTAGTTTGCCATTGCTTTCTGAGCGGCCGGCTCACATACCCCGTAAGTTACCGACGCGATTCGAACCACTGCTTATTCTCACCGTCGTCACGTTACCTACGAGAGTATAGGAGATTACGGATACAAGTCGCTAACCTCTAGGCCAGGAAGCCGGCAGTCTTCGTGTAGACATATTTTATTTACTTGCACCACAGAGAATGCCTATGTGACACGCGCGCGTGTGTATGTATGTGTGTGTGTGTGTGTGTGTGTGTGTGTGTCATCATCATCAAGTGCCCTGCCAGCTGGCGTAGGCATTCATGGCTCTCCATAGATCTCGGTCTTTGGTGTTCTGGATCAACTCTGCTGATGATATTCCTCCATGCCACCGTCTCAATCTATCCAGCATCATTTCTCTTGGTCTGTCTCTGCCTCTCTTCTTCTCGATCTTTCCAGTTGTCAGGATGTTCTCCAATGCCTCTCTTCTCATCACATGACCGAAGACAGCTGTTTGCCTCTTTCTTTTTGTTGTATATAATGTTCTAATTTCATTAGCCTGTTTCAGGCAATTGTTGTTAGTTACTCTGGCAGTCCAAGGAATTCACAACATTCGTCTCGGGATTCGCATCTCTGTTGCTTCTAATTTCTTCGTAATATGTTGATTTACATTCCTAGATTCACTGCAATACAGTAAAAGTGGTTCTATTTAGCATTTTAGCACTCTCTTTCTTACATTAATTGATACTGACTAATTGCATAAGATACTCTTCATTTTCTTAAATGCGGCTTTTGCTTACCTTGTTCTGCTCTTAATCTCTGTTGTACATCTTCCATCTGATGTTATAAATGGCCCTAGATATTTAAAATTATCCACTTGGTTAAAAATTTTCCCTTCTATTTCTTTGTCACATTTTGGTGTCGCCATTTTCTTTGATATTAGCATTGTTACTGTTTTCTTGATATTCAGGGAGAGTCCTTTCTTTGCACTCTCTGTTACTACAATATTCAACAATTGTTGTAGGTCTATTGCATTATCCGCTACCAATACTGTGTCATCTGCATAGCGTATATTGTTTATATTATAACCTCCGATTAGTATTCCTGGCTTCACTTTGATCTCTCTCATTATTACTTCGCTATAGAGGGAGAACAGGGAATGCACCTTTTGGTGGTATCTTGCCTATGGACAAGGGGGGGGGGGGGAGGCGTGTGCTGGTGGAACCAGGTGGAGAAGGTGGAGGAATATATTGAGAACCCATATGTGGAAAGAATAAGATTGCGGGGGATCGGCAGGGGTTCTGGAAGAATCTCAACACTGAGAGGGAAAACCAGGACAACATTTAATCAGACAGCGGTGCGAACGATTAGTAATGTGACTCTTCGCTGGCTGTTGAACGAGGGGACTGAGCACGTATGGGAATGTCCTGAGCGCAGTGATGTCGGTTCTTAACTTAACTCAACTCAACTACAGAGGGAGAAGAGACCCGATGACAAGACACACCCCTGTCGTACTCCTAGCTTCTTTTTGTGTGTGTTCGTAACTGCCCTCTTTATTTCCCATTTTAATTGCTGCTAACTGGTTCCAGTAAATATTCTTTATTATTCTTAATTCTTTCCCATCAATGTTGATATCTTCCAATATTTTAATCAGTTCATCATGTTTTACTTTATCAAATGCCTTAGAATAATCTATGAAGCACAAATATATGCCTTTCTGTGTCTCTATTGACCTTTCTATTAGTGTCCGTAATGTATATATTGCATTGTTTGTACCTTTTCCTTCCACATAAAACCACATTAAAAGGAACACATCCAATTGGAGTAGTGGAAAGGGACATAACAACATAATATCTAAATCAAGGGATATTACATAAAGTTACATATGTGTATTTTGTGATTTAAATAATATTAATAGTCGTGTTTGTCTTATTTTTTTAATGAGTTTCTATAAGCAACAGAAGTATGCCGCATAAAAGAGGCGATGATAATTTTCTTCTAAGTTTCTTTAAAAGTAAGCGGATTATTTTATATGCGTAAAAATGTTATATCTCATTTTACTTCTTCTCCTCAATATTACATTAAATGTTTATATACTACTGCCACTTATCCTGCAACTTTATTTTATTCGTAATTTTTGTCCGGCCATAACAGGCCGCAATCACCATCATGTTTGGGTAAAGGCTTCTCCTAATAAAGGAGGACCGCCTTTTGACAACAATCACCTTCAAATGAGAAGGCAAATCTCATGTGCACTACCACACTCACGGGCTGAGATTTATATTCACTCGATACAGAGTTGACAAACTCTTTGGGAAACATTGTGAATCCGCATTGTCAGAAGCATATTTTCTGACGTGTCTATTTACGCTATTTCAAAACCGGATTATTCACTATATTTCAATTCAATTTTCAAGGACATACTGTGCGTTATTCTTTGCATATGAAATTCTTAAGGATACTGTGATTTTTTTCTTTTTACCCCGAATATGGAGGATATGCATTGAAACGGTTATGGCCTCTGGAGTGTTTATGCTCGTGGCTACCGTTTGAATTTGCATTTTCCTCATGTTGGACTGGAAATGCATAGTTCCGTGGCCCTGCTACTGAGTTGAGTGCTTGGCGCGACACTGTGAGCTGTGAATTTCGTGTGAAATGCTTTTACTTCTGTCCGCGGTTGTTTGTAGCGTGAACTGCATGTTTAGAGTAATGGCAGCTGGCTTTGTCGCAAAACGGACTGGTTTACCTTATGAAGTAATGTGTGGCTGCTGGTTTTCTAGTGACTGCCGCTTCCATCGACGATGAACTGTATTTTTCGTGGAGGACTTTTGTCTTGGCATTCTGGCGCCGCCATTATGCACAGTGAACCTGTGCGGCTGTTGGTTTGTAGAGACTTGTCTGTTCCATTTTTCACATGGGGCAGTGAGGAGCATGTTGTGTGATATTCACTGGCACAGGAAAGGAGCATAATGGGTACGACCCGTTGCTGTGAAGTTGGAACCGAGAGTAAATAAGTTATTATTGCCGAAAATAAAAAGTTATCGATATGAATTCAAACATCGCTACATTTGCGTTCCAAGGGACGACTACGAAGTTACGCAACTTCACCAGCCTAGTACTGTAGTTTACTCAATAACTGGTCCAGGGTCTGCGGCGAAATCGACATCAGCTTTTATTGTAAGTGCATTACACTAGGTGGTACTTTCACCTGTCAACAGAAGGGCAGAAAGCCGTGTATGAGAAAGTTACACGGGAAAAAGTTCACTTTACCAAGCTTAGGGATAGACATATCACTAGAGCATCTAGAGAAAGGAAGAGACAGGCTGACCATTCACTGATTGCCTGTCACGATTACTGCTGAAGGAGTTAAAAATACTTTTGCACAGTGTTACAGGGGAGGATAAAGCTGAAGTCTTCACGCTGAACAATAGGTTTCGCAAGTGGGGTGCACTCTGCAACCCAAAAAGGAAGTGCCCCATTATAAACGGATCTAAACACCTGGGGTTACTAACAATAATCACAGCGTACTGACAACGATGCTTTGGTGAAAGGCCAATTGCCCTACGTGTGGTCAAGACAACCACTGAGCAAATAGATTTTCTAGCAGACGACCACCGATAACACCAACAGCAGCAGCAATTGGTGTAGAAAGTCAAGAAGATTTCCCGCCTCTAGTGCGAGAAGCTCCTCCATAGAAAAGAACAGAACTGGTGCAAACTTTTGATAGTCATATCAACACACAGAGACGGGTACGCACAAGAAATCGAAACACAAGAAAACAAGCCAAGCAATGAAGACTGGCGGTTTTCAAATCGTCTGCAATCCAAAGAAGAGAAATAGGGCAGACGAAAGATTATTGCAGTCACTAGACAGTCTAGACATTGTCACTGACAATCTTTCACCAACTAGACCCATACCGGAAAAGAAAGAAAGAAAGAACCAAAGACATTGAAGAAAGATCACAAGACAAGGCTGAATTCTGAATGTCTACGAGAAATAAGTCGTTTACGAGAACCAAGCGATGGCTTGGAATTTGCAACCATGGTCAGGCTGCGAGAACAGTAAGTTAAAAGAGGTGTGGCCAGACAAGAAGATTACGCAGGAAGCCGATGCAGATTAATAAACCAACACAGAACTGGTGTCGTTCTCCGCCACACGTTATGGGATTTACTGTGGAGGGGATCCGAGCACTTATGGACAGAATAGTTCGATGTGCAATGAGGATGATCTGTCGACTAACTAACTAACTAACTAACTAACTAACTAACTAACTAACTAACTAACTACCTACCTATCTACCTAACTAACTAACTAACTAACTAACTAATTAACTAACTAAAATGATTGATTGATTGATTTAGGAACCGACATCACAGCATTCGGGATATTCCCATAAGCGCTCCATCCCCATTCTCAGCAGCCAGCGAAGAGTTCCAACACTAATAGTTCCAGTAGAAATCTGATTATATGTCCGTCTCGCTTTTCCTCTGAGCGTCGAGCGTCGGCCAGATCCCCTCGTCACGCCTCGCTGCCTCATTCTTACCACACTATGGTGATCCAATTGCTCCTCCGAGGTGTACATGTGCTACCACAAGGCCGCAACCACGTCTACCTTGGCATGCATCAATACTCCACCAAGTTTTGCCGAGCCAGCCAATCTGTCCGCCTGTTCATTCCCCAGCACACCGGCATGCCCCGGAGAAAAGATCCAGGTGATGCTTGCGACCCGTGACCTCCGAAGCGAAGCAAGCCACTCTGCGCCAAGACTGCCTGTTCTCACCCTCCTCAGCATGCTTTCCGAGTCAGTTACAATCACGATGTGTGTATGTATCGTGTTCTCCATCCAACGGAAAGCTGCACTGACCGCCTCCACTGTCACAATGCGGCACTCTTGTTCTTCTGTTTGTAATTAAATGGCTATGCCCACCGTGGGGTCTACTCAACTGCCATACAGACTTAGCGTTCAGAGAGTGCACTGTGAGTTAGCTCGTTCTTGGGTTCCCTGAAAGCTGAATATCCTGCCTCTGTATCTGCACTCTCTTATACAAGACGAGACAACTGTCACACTTAACAACGACTTCAATGCGCATCAGTTGAGTGATCAGTTATATATATTTTACAACTGGCCGGCAACAGGTGATGACATATAGTGTACATAATAATGATAAGACCTTCAGGTGCTTTCATACATTTGACACAGTCTCAATTGTTCCGACAAATCTACTCCTACTGGGCAAGGGTGTTGGGTGACTATCTTTAACTCGTTACCTGTGTCTGTGATGTGAGAAGAAGCTACTCATTTGAACTTTCGCGAACACACACGATGCTGAGTACCAGACTCTTCAAGCCGCCGAGTTGCCGATGTAGAACTGCATGCATAAGCTTGTGTCATCGTTGTCATCCTCTTGATTTGTGACTAACCTAACCACATACAGCTGGGCATCGTAGACTAACTGTACTAAAGGCAATCTACGCTTCTACGTGTGAGTCGTGTGGTGGCTGGCGAACAACTGACTCACGACAACCGTTAGGTTGTCAATACACGCACTTGTGACGTCTCATTTGTTCCGTCCAAGTGCTCTACGGTGCTCATTTTATTAGCTTCTTCTAATTCCATGTTCTGATGCACTTGCTCACTATTTTAATTCTTTCTGGCTGTCATTCGAGCCATGACATCCACCTCCATTCCTAAGCTAGATGTTGTGTCATCATACGCCAGGCTCTCCTGCACCAAACGCCGACCATTAGCTTTTGCTAAGAATCCACAGGCACTTCTCCTATCTCTCAACACCGAGCCATCCGTGTAGATAATCACATCACCCGGGCGATAATTATCATGAATTAGTTGCTGAATTTCCACTTCCGTGGCTCCTGCTAGCCACTCCCTGCACTCCCGGCTCAATGTGATTATAACTCTGTACAAGTCTGACTGCATGGCTGGCACTCTGACCCACTCCTCTCCTCGCCTGATGTTCTTCAAGGTGCACACCTGTCTGATCTTATCTTCCGCCTGAGCCATCCATGATTTCCCTCTTATGAGTCTCTGACCCTCAACTACTTCCAGCGCCTCATGCAACGGGTGATCTGTGTCTGCAGCTATTCTGAGGTATGCCTTCGCTTGCATCACCTTGTGCCTACTAGCAACAGTAGGCAGACCAAGGATGTAACGCATACACACTACTGGGATGTCTCTGGTGCATCCCAGAATGACCCGCATAGCTTCGTTCTGTATGCGCTCTAATGTCACCAGCTGACTCTTTGAGACAGTGAGCAGTCCTAGTCCATAATCAATCACATCACTGAGAGGATCAAGTGTCCATTGCAGCCATAGTTTTAAGTGCAATGAGTCCCTTTCGAGATCTTGTCACAACCGTCTCCACATGGTCCTTGAAGAACAGACTCCTGTCACTAACTAACTAACTAACTAACTAACTAACTAACTAACTAACTAACTAACCAACCAACCAACCAACCAAACAAACAACCAACCAACCAACCAACGAACCAACTAACTAACTATCTAACTAACTAACCAACCAACCAACCAACTAACCAACCAACTAACCAACCAACCAACCAACCAACCAACCAAACAAACAACAAACTAACTAACTAACTAACCAACCAACCAACCAACCAACCAACTAACCACCTAACTAACTAATTAACTAACTAACTAACTAACCAACCAACCAACCAAACACCTAACTAACTAACTAACTAACTAATTCACTAACTAACTAACTAACCAGCCAACCAACCAACCAACCAACCAACCAACTAACTAACTAACTACCTAACTAACTAACTAATTAACCAACTAACTAACTAACTAACCAACCAACCAACCAACCAACTAATTAACTAACCAATCAACCAACCAACCAAACCAACTAACTAACTAACTAACTAACTAACTAACCAACTAACTAACTAACTAACTAACCAGCCAACCAACCAACCAACCAACCAACTAACTAACTAACTAACTAACTAACTAATTAGCCAACTAACTAACTAACTAACTAACCAACCAACCAACCAACCAACTAATTAACTAACCAATCAACCAACCAACCAAACCAACTAACTAACTAACTAACTAACTAACCAACTAACTAACTAACTAACTAACTAACTAACCAACTAACTAACCAACCAACCAACTAACTAACTAACTAACTAACCAACCAACCAACTAACCAACCAACCAACTAACTAACTAACTAACTAACCAACCAGCCAACCAACCAACCAACCAACTAACTAACTAACTAATTAACTAACTAACTAACTAATTAACTAACTAACTAACTAATTAACTAACTAACTAACTATCTAACTAACTAACTAACTAACTAACTAACAAGACAAGGGATAATGAACAAGAAGAACCAGAAGGAAAACAAGTACTAGACGAATAAGACACATTCAGCATACCAGACACTCTCTACGTAGACACCGAAACAAGTGGCAAGAACGAGCATCAAGCGGATCCACTGGCATAAACATTTGTTACTGGAAGACTTGCTGCCCAGACATGTCCATCTTGGAAAACGACTTGCTGTGCGAATTTATCTAGCAATTATATCTCCTTCACTTGTTTTACTCAAAAATACGATGACAAGTGATATAATTATTATTGCTTTAAATATGTGTTGTATGCGTACACAATTACAGCGCATCATCAAACTCATATGGAAACACAAACCAGACTTTATACTACTACAAGAAACAAACATATATTCAGAAACATTCGCATAACAAATCACTACACAGCTAGGTCTCAGACATTCATGCTTTAGTTTTGTGTAGCTTGTCGTCCCTGGGGGAAAGTGGAATCAACAAGCACACCTTTAAAATCCTTCTTATACTGTGGAACTATTGTCAGACCTTTGTCTACACTCCCCCGTTATGTCTTCTAATCACTATTTCTCTCTCTCTCTCTCTCTCTCTCTCTCTCTCTCTCTCTCTCTCTCTCTCTCTCTCTCTCTCTCTCTCTCTCTCTCTCTCTCTTTTATTCCTTCATAACATACCCACACAACATTGTCCTCTAATAAATACTAACATATTTATTGAATAAAAAGTGTCATGGGTGTGTGTAGATTGTATGTAAAGACGTTGTTGGTGTGTTCTATATTGTAGGTGAGATAAGATTGACAGTCCAAGATTCATCTCACTGTTCTCATCACACAACGGCATAGATAATGTCACCACAGCACAGAACTTGTTTACGCTCACCGGGTATAGTGTCTCTCAGACTGATGATGATGATGATGTCTTCACAATATCCTTGACAACGTTAGAATTAAACAGTTAGTTTACCACTGCGTGTTTTAATAGATAATGTCTTTCCTTGTGAACTATCCAATCACATGAACCACATGATATTCCAGGTAATGTTTATACCTCCGATATCATCGAATGACTTATCGTCTCTATATGGATACATAATTCCAACAAACACTGTCTATAGAATATCACAGATTCACGGTGTTCATCTAATTCGTTACCGTTCTGTTCATCCAATCATAAATTCTGGCCTTATAGCCTCTTCATTTAAAGACAGTTCAGGTGCACCATATTGAGCTTCCGATCTACGTTTAGCTGCACTTTATTCTGCTGTAAGTCTCTTAACCAGAATGCCTTATAGGTATCCGTTAATGCTAGAACTTGCTGACCTGTGTGTCTGACATCCCACTTCAGTCTGGCCGATGTTTATTACTTTACCATATTAGAGTCCCTTCCTTCTTTTCAGGAGTGTTGCTATTGCTTTGTGCATGGGAACCTGTCGAAAAGCAATATCAGGTGCTATCAACCTAACTCAAACTCATTAGAAGTGAGAGTAGACTTATGGCCGTTATCAGTTTTACTTCTATAGATTCAGAGAACTGACCTCTGACATAAGACATTGGAGTTATAACCATAACCAAAGACTAGGTACAGAATGAAATGTCATAAAAGAGCTCAGAAATCCCAGTATAACAACCTCAAAAAAAAAGAAATCTCAATAACAACCGAATGTATCCTTTGATGCCCGGTCTTTTTAGACGTAGACAGTCAAAATTTTGTGGACATGTTATGAGAAGAAATGGATTGGAGAACTTAGTGACAACTGGCAAGATCGAAGGGAACAGACCAAGAGGAAGACCGAGAGGAAAATACCTGGATGGCTTGGCCACATGGCATAGACGAGACAGGAACACTGAGCTGATCCACGACACTGGTGATCGAGTGAAATGACGAGACATGACCGCCCACGCTTTCCGGCATGGCACATGATTGATTGATTGATCTATACTAGAATCTCGTATCATACTTAGCCTATCTTATCATAGTAATTATTCTATCGAGTGCACTGGTACTTTACACAATCCACTTCGTTTCTACTCAGCTAATTTCGGCCGACGCCCATTATTACGGTCTCACACTCAAATACACTATGTTAGATTTATACTCTACATCACAACTACCTTATAACAGGCTGAATCGGGAATACTAATTGCACAATAAATACAAAATGTCCGTCAGTATTATCCGACTTGAAACATTGTACTCCCTTTTCATAATCACTCAAGAATAAACCACCACTTCTTGTGGAAACCAAATAGCACACTAAATTCCACTAGAATATCCAGCCTATTAATACTCTGTCTCTATACGACTATATGGGCTTATTCCACCAATTTCCCCCTGTCCTCTTCATCTTTTTCTCAATAACAACCGAATGTATCCTTTGATGCCCGGTCTTTTCGGGACATCAATGATTATTTACTCGTCTTCTCCGACCACAGACATTCTTCTCCGTTATCCCAAAAAGCTGTGAAACGCCGTGATCGCAAATCTCCGTTTCCCACTTCAAAGGTTTCTTGAAATAGCTTTATCGCGATACATCGGTCGTCCGTTAGTTCCCGTAGACTTCGCTTTCGTCTTCAATCGTTCCGATCGTTCAATCAAGGCTCTCTCAACAAACAAAATGCCGCGGCTTAGGACGCTGTTTGTTATTCTAGTAACATTTTAGATCGTTGACCTCTAGTATTGTGACATTTGGGCTACACAAAATCGGGTCATGAACAGCTATACTGCAGACATCAGAGAGGTGGGATATTATTAGAACACACAAGGATGACCAGGGACGAATCTGCATAATACAGGTAGAGAATACTATACACGAATATACCATAGTGAACATAGATGCACCACCAATTACAATCATCAATCAGTTTTTTAACCAAAAGTAGACACTCCGCTCAAACAAAACACATTAAAAAAAATAATTAACAGATCAAAAAGCAGCACTAGTAACTGTACAGATATAACAACCACACGGCCCTCAAAACGATCACCCCATAGGAAATTCAACAACATTCTACACTAACACACTAATTATGTACAACAGACGATACACATTATTCTTGTATACACGAACAGTACACACTTTCATGCAAATTAAACACTTTCATGCTATCACACATACACCCAGACCAACAGTGCAGTATTCAACACGGAAACATACACCAAACATACACACTTCAGTAGAGATATCACATACGCCTACCAGAAAGAATGAACAGACTCTTTCTTGTCGCTGGACAAGGAGAAGGCGTTTGACAGAATTTCACACTAATATTTACACAAAGCACGAACACACTGTAACGTAGGACAGTATTATAGACAGTGGATACAAATCTTGTATAAAACATCTTGAATGTAAGGTACATGTGAGTCATTTACTCACGGCCAGTTTCAGGATCACAATACATGGGGGTCCACTATCACCAATCATATTTGTACTCTCATTAGAACCAATCCTAGAAGCAATCAGTGAGGACACTAACATTAAAGGAACAGTCATACATGAGTCTGGAGAGCGGAAACTAATTGCTTATGCAGATGACTCAACTTTCTCCCCTACAACATAAACATCCATAGTAAATATACTCCATACCTTCAGACAGTTTGGTGAAGAAATTGGGACAAATACTCCTACATAAATTTAAAATAATGAGTCTGGAAAAGTGGAAGAATAAAGCGGATTTCCCCCGGGTCTAACAGTCACAGACAACATAAAGATATATGGAATCACAATTCCATGCGATGCCCAAAACTAACAGACACACAGAAACATGGCATTCACTGACAAAACAAATTACAGACATTCTACATAGATACAAATACAAGATGTCAACAATTTTTGCGAGAAGTGCAGTTGTAAGCAGTTCCATCATTCCTAAGATAATATATTTAGGTACAGTGTTATATCCCCAAAACCAAACAATCTCAGATATAAGCAAACACATCAGACATTTCACCTTCAGCAAAATAATTCACAGTATACAACACAAAACACAAATACAGGATACGAAACCAGGAGGACTGGCACTACAAGAGTTATACACAAAAATACAAGCACTAAGAATCAACCATATAGGACACAACATCAATAAGTAATGTGTAGGTAATTACACCATGCCATGAACATAATATTATCATATGTGTATATTAATGTATATGTTGTATTCGCAACATGTAAAATAAGCACAAGGCACTTTGAAAATATACACTGTTTTGTACGTAAATAAATTATTCTGTTTTGTAAATACAAACCACTTTAAAAGGAACACATCCACAATTGTATTAGTGGAAAGGGACATAACAACATAACATTTATTTCAAGGGACATGAGGCCAGCATGGCTGAATTGATAAGAACGCGTGTTCTTAAACACCCGGTGTGCTGATGTCGAGGTAAGGGCTTCAACCCCTACACTGGACAGTTGCAGTAAAATGTTGACCTCTCGTCCTTGACGTGGGGACGTAAATTACAAGTACCTCTGAAGTCGGAGTGGGTCCGCCTGATGGCGAGGGATACTGGTAATAGGGAAAGCTAGTCCACACGCAAAATTCAGTCCAGCACTACTAGAAGTAGTGTGTATGGACTACGCTTGAGTTCAAAATCGAACGAGCGGAAAAGAAAATGTCAAAGGGACGTAACTTAAAGTAACATAAATGTGCTTTTTGATTTAAATATTTGTAGTTTTTGTCTTTATCTTTTGTAGAATTTTTATAGAAAATAACAACGGTTGAATGCACCATAAAAGACTAGATAATAATTTTAAGTTAATTTCTAAGATTATGTAAAAGTAACGGCTTTATTTTACATGTGGGGAAAAGTTAAACACCATCTTTCTATTTCTCCCTGATATTACATTCAATATTATTTTAATGGTATCGCAACGTCCTTAAATTGTTAACTTCATATTTTTGACTGGCATTTAAAAGGCCACAACCAACCTCAAATTAATACACTGTGTGAGTAAAGGCTTCTCATGATAAAGGAGAACCCGCTTTGGACAACAATCACCTTCAAATAAGATCGCAAATCTCATGTCCACTGTCACTTCCAGCCGGCTCCGTGACGAAGGGGTCAAGGACCGCAGTTTGTAATCCCGGAAACTCGCGTTCGACATACAGCTGCGGGAGATTTGGCAGCAGACCGCCTTGCATTTCTTTTTTACGAAAATGGTATGGGTGCCGGTTGATTAGAAAACAATGGCAAACTACTGAACGTAAACTTGCCAAGTGATCACAACAGCAACAATAAAAAAAAGCAGGTGTTGACAGCAACACCCTATAGAGGATATGCAGCTGACTAACTGTCACAACCACGGTTCATATACTCGCGATATAGAGTCGACAAACAATTCGCATTGTTGGAAGCATATTTTCTGACGTGTCAATTTACTTCTTCTTCTTCTTCAGCGTTCCGAGCCATTGAGGTTCTTTGGTGCAAATACAATCCGTCTCCATTCGTCTCTCTGGTGGACCTTCTCTTGCCAGTCGTTGATTCCAAGTGCTTGCAGGTCTGTACAATTTACGCTATTTAAAAATAAGACTATGCATTATTTTTCAACTAAATCTTCAAAGACATTTTCAAGGGCGTTTTTCTTTGAAATTGATTTTTTTTCTTCGCTCTCTTTGAAATCAAGCGTAGTCCACACACACTATTTATAGTAGTAATGGTCTTTGACATAAGCTTGGGTCATTGACAGTGAGTTGAGTGACCGGGCATGAGAAAGAATGGATGAAAGTGGGAGACAGTAAAGTGACTGACCTGGCTATGAGAAAAACAGCCAGTCCTGAGAAATAAAATAGTGAGGGTAGAAAAAACCACTAGGGTGGACGGGGCGAGAGATAGGGTATTTGTGTGTGAAGTCAGGAGACTTCAGTGAGTTGATGTTTTGAGGCCGAACGGAACGGTTGTCGAGGACGTGGGAGTTTCGACTGACGGTGGGTCAGTTCTTGTGTTGTGTTGTTCTCCGAATGTTGAATGAAGGCTTGAACCCAGAGTGGGTTGGATATCATTAGCAGAGGCTAGACCCAGTGTGTGAGTTGTGATGTGTGAGGTCCAGCGGTGGATAGGAAATGGATTAACGGTCGTGTGCATTTGAGATTCTGCAGCCCGTGAGAAGACAGTAATGTGTGCGTGTTAATGTTGTGAGGAGGATATGGATATTCTATGGATTATATATATATTGTTTCTGGATATATAAATATGTTCCGTGGGTCTGTGTTATTTCTGTATTAAAGGATTATGTGCGCCAAAATCGATCTTGTTTACTGACTGGTGAATGTGCACTGCGGGGGTGAGTCATAGTGTAAGACAGTGAGAGAGCTCAATTGACACACCAGGAATATCGTTACCTAGACAACGACCATCTCACGCACTTATCATCAACAACATCGTGAGAGTCTTAATGTTGCGTGTGAATTAGCTTCCCTAATAGCAGTGTCCCTCGTCATCAGGCGAACCCACTCCGATATTAGAGGTACTTGTAATTTACGTCCGAAAGTCAAGGACGGCAGGTCAACATTTTAGTCCGGTCTAGGGGTTGAACCGCTTACCTCGGCATCAGCACAAAGGATGTTTAAGAACACGCGTTCTTACCCATTTGACCATGCGAAATGAATTCAGATATCACTACATTTGTCGTTCCAAGGGAGCACTACCAAATTTAGCAACTTCACCAGCCTGGTACTGTAGTTTGCTCTATTACTGATCCTGGGGCTGCGGCGAAATCGACACCAGCTTTTATTGTAAGTGCCTTAACTGGTCCAGGAGGTGTGCCTTCTGGGGGATCATCGACCTGCACAGGTTCGAGGTTCCCACTAGGGGGTACTTTCACCTGTCAACAGAGGCGCACAATGCCGTGTATGGCATGTCACATGGTAAAATGTTCTTGTCAACATCTTATATTGCATACAGGCACTCTCGCTACTTCATCCACACCTCAAAGAAACGCTAGTTGCGTGGATGGAATTTATACATTTTAAATTCAGGCGGACCTGAGATATTTATACAATCATGACCAGGCGGTGACTGCCTGTCTAAACATACAGTGGTCGCCTTTCTTCACAATTCTCATACACAATCAGATACAAAACTCAACTCTCGCTATCTGTAACTTGCGCCCTCGTAGACTATATATTGGCTCTCGGAAAACCACACACGTCCTGTCTGGATGGCTGTCCTGTCCCGTCTCACTAAGTTCAGTCGGCTGGCTGGCCTGGTCGTCCTAAATCCCGTGCGGTCAGCAAAACCCCGTGCTGTTCTATTCGTCACGTAGTACAGTAGTCTTGTTCATGCCAACCTTGGGTTGTACTACTGCTTAGTCTGTTACGGATGTTGTCCCGTGAACTAGCGTCCCCCGCCCTATCCTCGGGGTTGGTTCCGCTGGTGTCCTAGATATGACACGTCCGTGTCCCCATCAAAGTCCTGTCTTATGACTGTTCTAAGTTATAGCTTGCGTTCTGTCTCTACTCTCTGGTGTCCTAGATATGACACGTCCGTGTCCCCACCTAAGTCTTGTCTTATGACTGTTCTAAGTTATAGCTTGCGTTCTGTCTCTACTCTATCTACTCACTTGTAGAGGTCCTTGTCTACGTCCTATCTGTCCTTACCCCTCTTCTCTCTCTTGTCCTATCTATGTCCTACCCAACACTTTGACAGTTCTCTTTACAATGCTTAGGGATAGACATATCACTAGAAATCTAGAGAAAGAAAGAGACAGGCTGACCATACACTGGTTGCCTATCGCGATTATTCCTGAAGAGGTTTAAAGAAAACTGTTGTATTGTGTTACAGGGGAGGATAAAGCTGAAGTCTTCAGGCTGAACAATGGGGATGGTAAATGGGGTGCACTCTGCAACCCAAACATGAAGTGTCCCATTACATATGAATCTACACACCTGGCGTTACTCACAATAATAACAGAGTATTGATTACGATGCCGGGGAGAGAGGCCAATTGCCCTCCGTGTGGTCAAGATAACCACTGGGCAAATAAATGTCCTAGCATACGACCACCGATAACACCAGCAGCAACAATTGGTGTACAAAGTCATGAAGATTTCTCCCCTCTCGTGCGAGAAGTTCCTCCACATTAAAAAAAAACGGAATTGACACCAACTGTTAATAGTCAAACCAACACACATCAAGGCAGAAACACACAAGAAAACAATCCAAAAATTACAGACTGGCGGTTTTCAAATCGTCTCAATCCAAAGAAGAGAAAACGGGGCAGACAGAAGATAATGCAGTCACAAGACAGTTTAAATACTATTCCAGACAATCTTTCACCAACTAGATCCATACTGGGAAAGAAAGAAAGTACTAAAGAAATTACAGAAGACCACAAGACAAACGAAAACGAACAAGAAGAACATGAGGATAAACAAGTACAAGACGGATAAGACATACTCTGCACAAAATACATTCTCTTCGAGGACATCGTCGCAAGTGACAAGAACGAAGATTCAAGATGATCCTCTTGTATAAACATTTGTTACTGGAAGACTTGCTAGCCTAGACGTGTCCATCTAGGAATGCGACTTGCTGTGCGAATTGATCTAGTGGTATGTTTACACAATTACAAACGATCATCACACTCATATACAAACACAAACCAGACTTTATACTACTACAAGAAACAAACATATATTCAAAAACATTCACATAACAAATCACCATACAGCTACATCTCAGACACTCATGCTTTAGTTTAGGCATACACAAAATCGGGTCCGGTACAGCCATACTGCAGACATCAGACAGGTGGGATATTATTAGAACACAATATGTGAGTCAGGAACTGGTAGCTATTAATTTCTTGTGTAGTAATGATGAGTGAGCGCATACTGCATGATGAGTGTGTCAGGTTTTAGTCAGATATGACTGAGCTACCGTATGACAGTAGACGGTACTACCTGCTTTCTGTTGGCGCCGAATGTTGGACGGCGCTTACCAAGCCCGACAGCCAATATTGAGCCAACGGCTTCGGGCGGAGGAGCGCAACTGGGAGGGTACAAGCCTTATCCTTGTGCGAGGAAATGCAACCTAGAGCAAGATGTCAAGGTAGGGCAGACCAGGCCCTAAGCCTTGGTTGGCGGCTGGTCTAGGATCGAAGCTCAGACAGGCGAACAGTTAGAGCTTCTGAAGCTTGTCCTTGTTCCAGATGTTTAGAAGAGACAAATGAAAATTGTAAATTGATTACAGAAATTAGTCAACATTTGTGGTCACGTTATGTGAAGAAATAAATTGGAGAACTTGGTGACAACTAGCAAGATTGAAGGGAAAAGAACAAGGGAAAGGCAGAGAAGTTAATACCTGGATGGCTTGACCCCGTGGCATGGACGAGACAAGAACATTGAGATGATCCACGACTCTGGTGATCGTGGGAGATGGCGAGACATAACAGCCCACGCCTACCAGCAGGCTTGTCCATGGGACATATTTTTCTGTCCCATCCCTAGTTGTAGCTTGAAACAGGGCCATCACATTTTTGTTTTCGGAATGAAATAATAATAACAATGTTAAAACACACCGCGTTAATTGCATGCATCAAATGTTAATTGAGGAGGACAAAACATTGCTTATGAACATAGCTGTAAACATTTGTGTTTGAGTGCCATGAATATTAAAAATGTGCTTAATGTTTAGAACTCAGGGTTTCCCCTGGCCAAGAGCCGTCCCACGAGGCTCCAAGTTCCTGTATGTCATTGTGATGACAACCTCCGCTGGTGGCCATGACCAGATCAAGTGCAGATAAGTCAGTCTACCCTGAATCACTGTCGTCCTACAAGAACAGAAACTACACTTTGAACTTAGCCAAAATACCTTGAAACAATTCAAAGTGCTGCAATGATGTACAGATCAGATAGAAACAGAGGAAGTGCCGACCACGTAAAAGTTTGGACGGAGGGAATAGCAGAGCCCATGGGAATATCGATACATGAAGCCCATAATCAGGGCACTCTCACGATGTTTATAGCATCACCTCGACACCGCAAGGTACAAGAGGAACATGATGAGATGAGATGAATAAACGTTTATTTCGTACAAAGCAGTTTGTATTTACAAGGTGCATTGTGTGTGTTTTCGTTTTTACATTTTCGAATTCAACATATACGTTCATATACACATATTACTTGTTGATGATGGTGCTGAAGTAATCATTTTCTCAAATGCATCCTAACATCTTTCAATAGAAATTCTTTCATACTCTAAATATTCTCATTCACACTTAGTTTTATTTAAACAAGTTTAGCGGTATGACTGAATCGTTCATACTCCAAGTATTCCCATTCACCCTTGCTTTCTAAAAATGGTATGTACCTACGAAATGTTCCGTACATTACACATCTCAACAAGCATCCCATATCCCATTTTACAGAGTAAACTGTAAAAAAAAGGGGGGGGGGGAGAGACAGGCAGACAGGCAGGCAGACAGACAGGCAGACAGACAGACAGACAGACAGACAGGCAGGCAGGGCATGACTAATGAATGCATGAAGTTAACTGCACTAGATAACAATACAAAGTGCTGAATATTTAGCATTTTTGGCCTTTTACAGGCCGGACAAAAATTGTGCAACGCTTCATAAGCTACCTGACATTAAAACAATAAAACATTTAAATCTAATATTGATGAGAAATAAGAAAATGCTTTATAAAATTATCAAATATCTAAAATAAAGCCTTTAATTATAGACAAACTTTAAAGATCACTAAAATTGTTACTTCATTCTTTCTGTAGCATATAACAATCATTAATGTATATGCAAATTACATCAAAAAGTAAGACATACTCAAATTTTAAATCACATAATACATGTATGATATTTTTAGTAATGTCCCTTGAAATAACTGTTATGTTGTAATATTGGGTGGCGGGGCAGGGGTACTGCCCTATCAAAGGAGAGGTAAGGTGCCTCCTTCCCTCCGCTAGCCTACGGGACACCCTTGGGCATGGTGGAGTTCCCGTCTAGCGCCCCCCCCCCCCCTCCAATCAGGGTTACGCGAAGCCATGTGTGCAGGTGGTGGATGAAGTTGAAGAGCAGCCAATAGATAGTTGTATGTTATGGTCTCCAACTTCACGACGGTAGGCGGAGGATCTCTTGTTGGGAGACAATGACTACCATCATAGACAAGTATGGTCACTACTAAGAAGGAAAGCAATGGCAAACTACCTTCTTTACGGATGCCAAGAATAGCAAGTATTGCAATCTCATAGAAAGTCCCCAGATCTTTTTTTCCCTGTACAGTAAAAATATTTTCAGAAAAGTAGAAGATATTGATTGATTGATTGATTGATTGATATAGGAACCTACATCACAGCATTCTGGGCATTCCATAAGCGCTCCGTCCCCATCCTCAGCAGCCAGCGAAGAGTTCCAACACTAATAGTTCCAGTAGCAATCTGATTATATGTCCGTCTCGCCTTTCCTCTGAGCGCCGCGCGTCGGCCAGATCCCCTCGTTACACCTCGCTGCCTCATTTTTACCAGACTATGGTAAACGTTGAAGATTTGAAAGGAATCACCATTGGAGGAATAAACATCAATAACGTTAGATATACAGATGATACAGTATTGACTGAAGACAATGAGCAGGATCTGCAACATTTAGTAGATGCGGTTGTTGCAAACAGTGAACAGCTGGGGTTAGAATTAAATTGTAAGAAGATTGTGGTTGCAATTAGGAAGAATCAATAACAACAATGTAATATACAAGTAAATGGGAATATTCTTTAATAAATAAAGTGTTACAATTATCTCGGAAGAGTCTTAACATCTGATGAGACATATCTTGATGAGATTAGAACAAGGATCGCCATGGCAAAGGTAGCCTTTTGTAAGATGGAAAATATACTGACGAATAAAAATATGTCATTTGCAACGAGAAAAAAGATTGTTGAGGTGTTATATAGAACCTGCGCTTTTGTATAGATTGGAGGCGTGGACAATGAGTAAACAGGTTGAAAAACATATGATGTCAGTGTAAATGTGGTTTCTTAGGAAAATGCAAAGAATACCACGAACAGACAGAAAAACCAATGACCAAGACCTTCAAGAAACTAATGACAGTCAACATTTTTCGTTTCGTTATGAAAAGAAATAAATTGGAAAACTTGGTGACAACGGGCAAGACTGAGGGGAAAAAAGAGGAAAGCAGAGAAGTGAATACCTGGATGGCTTGACCAAGTGGTATGGTCGAGACAAGAACACTGAGGGGATCCACACTCTGGGGATCGAGATTAGATGGCGAGACATGACCGCCCACGCTTACTGGTATGGCACATGATGATGATGATGATGATTTTCTGTCCCTTTTCACTATTTCTTTTACATGTCTTCCGTTTAATGTGATTTTATTTCGCACAAAACAGTGTATTACAAGACTGTATGTTTTCTTTAACATTTGCAAACACAACAAGACACACCACGTCAAATGCAGCAAGATTCTCAAAATGTCTGTGTAATAACTGCATACTATTCATTATTCTGGAACGGCAAATGTAGCAATGTTTGAATTCATATCCATAAATTGTTGTTTTCAGTAATTGAAATTCCAAAGAAAAACTTACAGTTCCCTTTAGAATAACACAATTGAATCCTTGTAAATACTTCAGTTCAACTGATGAACGGACGTGAATCTGTAATAAATGATGAATGTTTTATATGAAATAAGGTTTTCGAATGGGTTTTTCCAAAGTGCATCCATTCTTTTAAGTTTTAATGTTGTTAAATATGGGATCGCGGTTCACTGTGGAGGGGGAGGGGGGGGGGGGTGTCAGACCCAGCGCATCAGGTCCCACGACCCTATTTGTCATTCGGATGTCCGCCTGTGCATGTAATCCTGATAAGATTAAGTGCAGATGGTACACTGTGACCTTAGCCAAGAGGTCGAGAAGCGAGACCCATTCTTTTATTAAGGTATATGGCATGAAACAGGCCCATGACATTGTGGTTTTCTCAATGAAATAATAATAAAAATGTTAAAAAACAGAGATAGTTGCGTGCATCATGTGTTATTTAATTAGAAATAAACTTATACATTGCTTATGAACATGGCTGTAACCATTTGTGTTTGAGTGTCCTGAATATTAAACATTTGCCTAATTTTTAGGGCAGAGGGTTCCCAAGCAGCAAGAGCCGTCCAATGAGTTTCCAAATCCATGTGTGTCATTGTGATGACTACCTCTGCTGGTGGCCATGGCCAGATCAGGTGCAGATAAGTCAGTCTACCCATAATCACTGACGTCATACAATCCAAAGTGCTGCATTCTTTTGTTTTAAAATTTCGTACAAAGCAGTTTGTATTTACAAGGTGCATTGTGTGTGTTTTGGTTTTTTTTACATCTTCGAATACAACATATACATTCATATACACATGATAATATTACATTCATGGCATGGTGTAATTACCTACATATTACGTGTTGATGATGGTGATGGAGTAATCATTTGCTCTAATGCATATTACAATCTTGCAATAGAAATTCTTTCATACTCCAAGTATTCTCATTCACACTTGCTTTCTGAAAATGGTATGTACCTCCTCCTCCTCCCTCCTCCTCCTGCGTTCTCCTCCTCCCTCCTTCTCCCTCTTCCTCCTCCCTCCTCCTCCTCCTCCCCCTCCTCCTCCACCCTACTCCTCCCTCCTCTTCCTAATCCCTCCTCCTCCCTCCACCTCCCTCTTCCTCCTCCCTCCTCCATTTACCCAAGACAGACAGACAGACAGATAGTCGGGAACGGGATCTTATATGACTTACTTATATGATTTAAATGAGATGCTCTCCACCATGGGCTGGGCCGGGTCAGACAGACAGACAGACAGACAGACAGATAGATAGATAGACAGACAGACAGACAGACAGACAGACAGACAGACAGACAGACAGACAGACAGACAGTCGGGAACGGGAACTTATATGACTACATATATGAATTAAATGAGATGCTCCCCACCAGGAGTTGGGCGATGCCGGGCCGGGTCAGACAGACAGACAGACAGACAGATAGACAGACAGACAGACAGATTGTCGGTAACGGGAACGAGAACTTATATGACTACTTATATGAATTAAATGAGATGTTCCCCACCAGGGTCTGGGCGAAGCTGGGTCGGGTCAGGGTCAGACAGACAGACAGACAGACAGACAGACAGACAGACAGACAGACAGACAGACAGACAGACAGATAGACAGACAGTCGGGAACGGGAACGGGAGCTTATATGACTACTTATATGAATTAAATGAGATGCTCCCCACCAGGGACTGGGCGAAGCCGGGCCGGGTCTGCTAGTGCTTTATAAACTTCTAAAATATCTCAAATAAAGCATTCACTTTTACACAAACATTAAAGGTAACCTAAAATTATACTTAATTGTTTCTGATGCATATAATCCTCGTTAATATGTATTAAAATTATATCAAAATGTAAGATAATTACTCAGTTATTTAAATCACACAAAACATGTATGCTATTTTTAGTAATGTTCCTTGAAACAACTGTTATGATATTATACTGGGTAGCCAGCTAGGAGTATCCCTCATCATCGAAGAATGGTGCCTCCTTCCCTCCGCTAGCCTACGGGACACCATTGGGCAAGGTGGAATACCCGTTTAGCCCCCGATCATGGTTATATGAAGCCATGTGTGCTGGTGGTGGATGAAGTTGAAGAGGAGCCAACAAATAGTTGTAGGTTATTGTCTCCAACTTCACGACGGTAGGCAGAGGATCTCTTTTTTTTTTTGGGGGGGGGGGGAGGGGCAATGGCTACGGTCATCGACCAGTATGGCCACTGCTAAGAACGAAAGCAATGGCAAACTACCTTCTTTAAAGATTCCAAGAATAGCATTTATTGTAGTCTCATAGAATATCCCCAGATCTTTTTTGCCACGTAAAGTAAAAATATTTTCAGAAATGTAGAAGTTATGAAAGGAATCACCATTGGAGTACGAAACATCGATAACAATAGATTTGCAGATGATACAGTATTGACTGAAGACAATGAGCAGGATCTGCAACATTTAGTAGATGTTGTTATTGTCCACAGTGAACAACTAAGGTTATAATTAGATTGTGAGAAGACGCAGAATGTGGATATCATTAGGAAGAACGAAATAACACAATGTAATACAGCAGTGCCGTCTCCCTGGCGAAGGCGTTAACGACTTTCTCCGTAATACCGTATATTCACGTGGGTAACGCAGCTGTGCGAGATACGGTAGTGGGTCGCGTTTGTTGGTTAATTACGGGGGTATGTGAGCCGGTCGCTCAGAATGCAATGGCAAACTACTGAGCGTAATCTTGACAAGACATTATCAGCAAATTTAAAATGCTGATGTTGACTGCAATGTCCTGAAACGGATATTCGGAAACAAAACATATACAAGTACATGGGAATATTCTTAAACAAGTAAATTGTTACAATTATCAAGGAACAGTCATAACTTCTGATGGGAAATGTCTTGAAGGGATTAGAACAAGAATGGCCATATCGAAGGTAGCCTTTTACAAGATGGAAAGGGGCTGAGTGTTCTCGAAGTATGGTGTCCGCGTCGAGTGGCTGAGGTCCCTGGTTCAAGTCCTGGTGAGGGCCGGGATTTTTTCGCGTGGACTTCTAGTAACAAAATTTCACCTGGTCTCTGGGTAGTGAGATCGGACGCCTGTTTCTACTGTTGCGCAAGTAAAACATCTCTTGGCAGTTGGAAATCGAAAACGAGTAGCTTAGCGGCGCTGCCCCGGCAAAATCTCGAGTTAAATATCTACCCAAAGTATTTCAGGATCCTCGCCGGTGCTACGGAGTTCGTATACTGATCTGAGATTCTGCGGACTGAAGTTTGAGTTAGGAGTAGAACGGAGCCCTTAAATGGTACATCCGCCAGCCGTGATGATGTTCTGTCGACTAAATTCAAATAAACTAAGATGGAAAACATACTGACCAACAAAACATATGTCATTTGCAACGAGAAAAAGACATAGAACCTGTGCTCTTGTTTAGATTTGAGGCGACGGCAGTGAGCAAATAGGCTGAAAAACATATGATGACTGTGGAAATGTGGTTTGTTAGGAAAATGCAAAGTATACCATGGACAGAAAGAAAAACCAATGACCAAGTCCTACAAGAAACAAATGAAAATTGTAAACTGATTTGAGAAATTAGTCGTAGACAGTCAACATGTTTGGTCACGTTATGAGAAGAAATAAATAGGAGAACTTAGTGACGACTGGCAAGATTGAGGGGAAAAGAACAAGAGGAAGCAGAGAAGTAAATACCTGGATGGCTTGACCACATGGCATGGTCGAGACAAGAACACTGAAGTGATCAACGACTCTGGTGATCGAGTGAGATGGTGAGACATGACAGCTCACGCCTACCGACAGGCTTGTCCATGGGACATATTTTCTGCCCCATCCCATCCCAAGATATATAGCCTGAAACAGGCCCATCACATTTTTGTTTTCTGAATGAAATAATAATAACAATGTTTAAAAAAAACAGCGATAATTGCTTTCATCATATGTTAATTAAGAAGGACAAAACTTACACATTGCTTATGAACATAGCTGTAAATATTTGTGATTTAGTGTCCTGAATATTAAAAGTCTGCTTAATGTTTAGGACTCAGGGTTCCCCAGGGGAAAGAGCTATCCCTGAGGTCCCAATTCTCTGTGTGTCATTGTGATGACAGCGTCTGCTGGTGGCCAAGGCCAGATCAAGTGCAGATAAGTCAGTCTACCCTTAATCACTGACGTCATACAAGAACAGATACTACACTTTGATCTTAGACAAAATGCCGTGAAACAATCCAAAGTGCTGATTTTTTTTTTTTTTTAAATAAACGTCTATTTCGTACAAAGCAGTTTGTATTTACAAGGTGCATTGTGTGTGTTGTTGTTTTTACATTTTCGAATACAACATATACATTCATATACACATGATAATATTACATTCATGGCATGGTGTAATTACCTACATATTACGTTTTGATGATGATGGTGTAGTGTTGTTTGAACATCAAAATGATGATGACCATTCATTTCATCCAGTGCGGGTTGAATGTGTGGAGCCGTGAGTTCTAGGATGGCTGGTAAGGCCTATTTTGGCTCGAAATGTTCTTTGACAATGTGGGAAAATAATGCTTGACATTCCAGGAGGTGGTGTAGTAATCATTTGCTCTAATGCATATAAAATCTTTCAATATAAATTCTTTCATACTACAAGTTTTCTCATTCACACTCAGTTTTATTTAAACACGTTTAACGGTATTACTGAATCTTTCATACTCCAATTATTCTCATCCACCTTTGCTTTCTGAAAATGGTATGTACCTACACAATTTTCCTTACACTGACCATCCCAACAAGCATCCCATTTTACAAAATAAACTGCGAAACAGGAATATATGGCGTTTGCTTGAGCGTTCACATGGGGGAGAGAGAGAGAGAGAGAGAGAGAGAGAGAGAGAGAGAGAGAGAGAGAGAGAGAGAGAGAGAGAGAGAGAGAGAGAGAGAGAGAGAGAGAGAGAGAGAGAGAGAGAGAGAGAGAGAGAGAGAGAGAGAGAGCAAGTCAAAGAAATGTATGAAGCTAGCTACATTAGATAACAATACCCAAAAAAAATGTTTTGCATATCCTTTACAGGACATCGCTGTCAACAGCAGCATCTTTCAGCTATCTGTTGATCTCTTGACAAGATTACGCTCAGTAGTTTGCCATTGTTTCTGAGCGGCCAGCTCAGTATCCCGCAAGTCACCAGCGGGGGTCGAACCGCTCCCAGTTCTCTCCCGCTACGAGACTGCGTGATAAACGGGATTACGGAGAAAGTGCTATAACTCCTTGGCCAGAGAGACCGGCTAACAATACAAGGTGCATAATATTTAGGATTTTTAGCCGTTTACAGGCCTAACAAAAATTCATGAAAGCATAAAATGTGAACTGATATTAACATAATAGGACCTTTAATGTGTATTATCGTCGGGAAATAGAAAACATTCCTTATAAAATTATCAAATACCTAAAATAAAGCCGTTACTTCTACACAAACTTAAAAGATCGCCTAAAATCATTACTCCATTATTTCTTCCGCCTATAACTGTCGTTAATTTCTATGTAAATTGAATCAAAATTTAAGACAAATACTCAATTATTTAAATAAGTTAATACATGTATGCTATTTTTAGTAATGTCTCTTGAAAAAACTGTTATATTTCTATATTGTGTGGTGGGGTATAGGTATCCCCTATCAAAGGAGGGGTAAGATGCCTCCTTCCCTCCGCTAGCCTACTGGACACCTTTAGGTAAGGTAGAGTACATGTTTAGCCCCCCCCCCCCCTCCCCCCGATCAGGGTTACTTCTTCTTCTTTCCTTCGCTTGAAATATGTCTGTAACTGCAATGTCGTCTCTTCTATGAATTTAGCTGTCTTTTTTAGTTCACTCGGCGGTCCATAGAGTTTATCTTCCACTGTTGTCTCTCTAGGCCAGAAGGTTTGCCTAGATATGTTATATTTTGGGCAGTCTTGGAGTATGGGCTCTGCTGTCTGCGATGCCAATCCACACGTGCCCATGGCTGTTTCACCAATCTTGAATTTTGTTTACATGTGGTTGCGTAATCCATTGTGTCCTGTTCTGAGGCGCAGAATAATGACTTGTTCTGGTCTGTCCATAACGTGGTAGTCATCTTGAGCAGGTTTTGGTGGCTTTCTAAATGAGTTGATCAGTCTTTTCTTTTAGTTTAGTATAGTTTACTTTAGTTTAGTCGATGGATCAACATCACGACACACGAGTGTAACCCATAAGTGCTCCCTTCTCCTCCTAACTTAAATATGAGTCTGGAGAAACTCAGCTCAGTGCACGAACTCCGTAGCACCGGCGAGGACCCTGAAAATACTTGGGTAGATCTTCTTACGTGCGCAACAATACACAAGGGCGTCCGATCTCACTATCCAGAGACAAGGGGAAATTGTATTACTAGAAGTCCACGTGAAAAAAATCCCGGTCATCACCGGGGCTTGAACCCCTGGACCTCCAACACTCGAGGCGGACACCATCCTCGAGACCACCCATCCACCAGTCTTTTCTTTTGGTGGTATATAACGGGCACATCAGGCTGTTCTTCTTTTGCTCATTCCTTCAGCCAATCTATCAGCTCTGTCGTTTCCTGGTACTCCACACTGGGATTGTGCCAGCGACATAATGTTTACTTGTTCGTTTCGAGCTGTAATATTGATGTTGCTCGCAACCTTGGGATTTACGGCTCGTTGGATCAATCGCCCTAGGTGCTGGTAATCTTATACAGGCTTGTGGCTTGAGGTTCTAATTGCGGCGATCGTATATATATATAAAAAGTCGCTTAAAAGTCTACAGGGTCGACTTCATTGCACCGGGTTTTATCCCATATGGCTCGGTCTTTTTCCGCAGCACGGAAAGCGTCGCACAAAGCACGAACTCCGTAGCTTTTAGCGACGACCCACAGGAGTCTCCGAAACATTTAACTCGTAAACCGAAAGGACGCGGCTCGGAATCGAATCCACGACCTTCGGAGCACGAGTCAAACGGCTTGACCACTTCGCCACAGAGACTCCCGATCGTATATATATATATATATATATATATATATATATATATATATATATATATATATATATATATATATATATATATATATATATATATATATATATATATATATATATATATTTGGTGCATCATGAATGTTCTCTGAGCGCCGGTATTGCAGAATTCACAACATATAATTCTTTAAGCCAACTCAACGCAACTCGATCAAACAACAGGACACAGTTCAAATTACACCTTCTTGTTGACTTCAGGTATTTAACAACACATACTATTATTTACGCCACATATCGGTTACGTTTACCTAGAGTCTACAATAACTTCACAACCTAACCACATATGTTGTAAAAGTCACTTTGTTTTAAAACGTATATATATATATATATATATATATATATATATATATATATATATATATATATATATATATATATATATATATATATATATATATATATATATATATATTGGTTGCGTATCTCTTACGGGACGTTGCAGTCAACACCAGCATTTTTCAGCTGCTGTTGATGTACTAGGCAAGTGTTACGTTCAGTAGTTTGCCATTGCTTTCTGAACGACGGGCTCCCATACCAGCACGTTATAACACAAAGCGACACGGTCTGCTGCACAAATCGGTCGCAGCTGAACTTCGAACGCCTGGTACCCGGCTCACGAACCGCGTTCGCAATCCTTTGGCGACGGAGCCGGAAAACAATATATACATTGTATAAATATAAGTGATATACAAATGGTATGTAAAGTCATTTGGTAAGTTTTATTAATTTCAGTTTTAGAAGCATCATTTTCCAGAAACGTTTGTCAAATGAAAAAGTATGTTTTTTTTTTTTTTTTTTTTTTGCGGTGGGGTAAATGTGCCATACATATTTAAATACGCATTTTTTGTCTACATTTACTCCAGTTCATATTATGTTTGTTTTTTTATAACGTCTTTAGTTGATCTTATATTTATTTATTTCAGCCCATAGTGAAATGAGTGGTGCAAGCAAGAAAACAATTTGTCAGTGTTCGTAGGAATATTTAAAATTTGGTTTCATAACCGCTGTCCACGATGAACGGTCACCTTTTGTCTTTTATGCCAACAAGGCTTGACCAACGAATCAATGAAACGAGATTGTCTTGAGGCACATTTGATGGCGAAACATAATGCTCATATTAATACAGATTTGAATTACTTTAAAACTTTAAAGAAAAATTTTGAAAAAAAGAGTAACATTAAAGTCTCTATTTACTGCTCTTAATGCAACTATCAATCATACTCTTGAGGCTAGTTATCAAATTTCATTAGTCATCGTTGAATCAGGGAAATGTCATACTATAGGGGAGAACTTAATCAAACCATCAATATCAGCATTTCTTAAAACTGTTCTGGAAAAAAAAGACGTTAAAGCTATGCCACTAAGTAACAATGCTGTTAACAGAAGAATAGACGAAATGAGTGACGGATATTAAAATACAACTTGAAAAGCTGAAAACAAGAAAATTATAGGTGCAAATGGATGAATAAACTTTGAGAGACAGCGAGGCCATTCTTATAACTTACGTAAGATATATTGATAAAGGTGATTTTGATGAAGAAATGTTGTTCTGTAAATCATTAGAAAGCGCCACTACCTTCCAAAGATATATATAGTAAGCTAAAACATTACTTAGATGTCAATAGATACCAATGAAAAATATAACATCTTATGCTGCGGATGGTGGTGCTCCTAATATGATGGGGAAGAAAAATGGTTGCTTAAAATTGATGAAAGATGAGTATCCAGAAATGCTTCTTGTGCATTGTGTTATTCACAGGGAAAACCTGGTAGCTAAAAATATTTCGCTTGTTCTAAATGAAGTACTAAATTTAGTTATAAAGTGTATCAATGCTATTATTCTCGCCCGGGTGATGTGATTATCTACACGGATGGGTCGGTGTTGAGAGGTAGGAGAAGTGCCTGGGGGTTCTTGGCAAAAACTAATGGTCGGCGTTTGGTGCAGGAGAGTCTGGCGTATGATGACACTACATCTAGCTTAAGAATGGAAGTGGAGGCGGTCAGTGCAGCTTTCCGCTGGATAGAAAACACGATACATAAACACATTGTGATTGTAACTGACTCAGAAAGCATGCTGAGAAGGGTGAGAACAGGCAAGCTTCGTGCAGAGTGGCTTGCTTCGCTTCGGAGGTCACGGGTAGCAAGCATCACCTGGATCTTGTCTCCTGGGCATGCCAGTGTGCTGGGGAATGAACAGTCGGACAGATTGACTGGCTCGGCAAAACTTGGTGGAGTATTAATGTATGACAAAACAGATGTGGTTGCGGCCTTGTGGGAGCACGTGTAAACCTCGGAGGAGCAAATGGATCACCATGGTCTGGTTAGAATGAGGCAGCGAGGAGTGACGAGGGGATCTGGCCGACGCTCGACGCTCAGAGGAAAGGCGAGACGGACATATAATCAGATTGCCACTGGAACTATTAGTGTTGGAACTCTTCGCTGGTTGCTGAGGATGGGGACGGAGCGCTTATGGGAATGTCCCGAATGCTGTGATCTCGGTTCCTAAATCAATCAATCAATCAATGCTATTAAATCTAGAGCCAAATATGAACGTCTCTTCAAGTTAATTTGTGAAGAACAAAATGAAGACAATGTGAGACTTATACTCCACACTGAAGTAAGATGGCTCTCGAAAGGGAACTGCTTGAAAATATTTATAGAACCTGTTTGATACTCTTAGTGATTTTTTAATCGACAAACCTGAAATGAAAAAATAAATATGTTAACGGTCGATGATAAAGCATTTGTGAGTTATTTAGACGATATCTTTGAAAAACTATATATATATAAATAAACAACTTCAAGGAACAAATAAAACTCTTGTCAATGCAAAAGCGAAGGTATTTGGTTCCATTACCTTTATTGAATTATGTCAAACATATATTTACAACAAACATTTAGAAAAGTTTCATTGGCTCCAAAAATGTGAATACCGCTTTATATGTTATTGTCGATCATCTGAAAATTTTATCGGCTGATTTAAAAGAAAGATTTTCTGATTTGAAACAAATTGATTTCCCAACTTGAATGATGCAGCCAATGTTGATGGATTTGTCTGATATTTCAAATATGTAGTTTCAAGAAGAACTAGCATAATTGCAAAATGATGAAGCAATTAAAACTGTATTTAATATACAAGGAGCGATGGCATGGCTTTGTGAGGAAACCGAAATCAAATATCGAAATGCATACTGTTTCAATTTTCATATTTAGATGAATGCGGGTTTAGTGCCATAAATGATTATTTGCTGCAGTTAAAAAAACGAAATTGGCTGGATATAACATCAACGGGGGGACTTGAGACTGAAGTTAAATAAATTGGAACCTGACATAAAATCTCTTTGCAGCAAGCATCAAGCGCAAGGATCTCACTAAATTTAAATAATAAATAATTACAAATGATTAAAATAATATAGAAAAATCTTTCATAAAATTATTTTGTATTTGAATTTCAGTTCTCCATTATATGTTTTGAAAATTTACTTACTGTGTTTGCTCAATAATTTCCTGATGTTTTCTTCCTAAAACCTATCATTCAAGTTTCTTTAGTGACCATTTTAATTTTTGAATCTTAAAAAAATTATGTAAATGTTAAGGGTGGGGGGCATAATAATTTTTAGAAAGGCTTAGGTGGGGCATAGCCTAAAAATGGTTGGGAAACACTGATCTACATTATCCCCGTTTTGATGCTGAGCCGCCAGCATCTGCAGCCTACCTTGTTCCAGACGTATTGGTTATCCATTCCTCTGGAGTAAACAAGGCAAGGCCGAGAGAGGGAACATGTCGTTTGGGCACCACATGTTCTCTGAAGCTCTGCCCAGGCATTGTGATGGAAGTTTGGCCACATTCCAACTCACACACTTTAGTCTGTCAAGACTGTAAGGTGCCACTCACTCACTCACATTATCCCGAAGACAGTTCTTGTCAGTATTTCATGTCTTAAGTAGACTGCTGTATGACCTTTCAATAACAATGCTCGGTTGCGCACGCATAAGATGTTTACTGGAGAAAATATCAAGGTGAGACAGATAATGCTGGTATGCGCAAGGGAAATAACTCGCATACTATTATAGATTAACAATTATTTTATGAAAGTGACTAAGTATTATACTTCAACTGAATTTTTTTTTTTAAATTACAATAAGTATTTATGTTAAACCTACTAGGAATAAGACACTTTTATACGTTAATTCGCTTATTTCTCTATGGTATTCGATTCCTTTGATAATATTTTAAAGCATGCTAGGCTCGTACTTTATTGAATAAGGCTGTACACGGCCATACCGTTACCCTACAAAGACAACATTCACCGTCGATTTTACATACCTGTATACAGAACTATCATTCTGAGTCGGTGACGACTTCTCCTTGACGTTGAATGAAATAGGAGTAATGGTGAAATCGAAAGATGGACCACCATTATCGATCATCGACCTCCGCGCTGGAAGATTCAGTCCCGTCCGCCTCGCGTCGACAACCCCGCTGGCGTCGCCAGCCTCCCGTCGACCGCTCGCCTCGCTCTGAGACACCGGAAGTACCAAAAACCGCAAATTTGGAAAAACTAGGTCAATTGAGTCCGCTTTAGAGATGTCCGTTGGAAGTGTTATAACTCACATAAAAGGATTTACGAGCAACAGACCCCCGACGCGAACCCCATTTGGGGATTAGTTACCACATCTCTTAGTACTATTGTGCGTGTTTTTGTTTTTACATTTACGAATACAACATATACAATCATATACACATAATAACAGTACATTCATGACATGGTGTAATTACCTTCAGATTACGTGTTGATGGTGGTGGTTTAGCAATAATTTGCTCAAATGTATCCGAACATCTTTCAATATAAATTCTTTCATACTCCAAGTATTCTCATTCACATTTTATTTTATTTGAACACGTTTAGCGATATGACTGAATCGTTCATATTCCAAGAATTCACATTCATCTTTGCTTTCTGAAAATGGTATGTACCTACAAATTGTTCCATACATTAAACATCTCAACAAGCATCACATTTCACAGAGTAAACTGCAAAACAGGCATATATAGCGTTTGCTTGAGCGTTCAAACGGGAGAGAGAGAGAGAGAGAGAGAGAGAGAGAGAGAGAGAGAGGAGAGAGAGAGGAGAGAGAAAGAGAGGGAGAGGAGAGAGAGTCTAAGGAATGTATGAGGATAGCTGCATTAGATAACAATGCAAGGCGCTGAATATTTAGGATTTTTGGCTTTTGAGAGACCTGACAAAAATTCCGTGGAGCACAGTAGATAAAATTATATTTAAACAATCAGACATTAAATATAATATCGAGGAAAAATAGAAAACTTCTTTATAAAATACTCAAATATCTAAAACACAGCCTTTACTTTTACAGAAACTTGCAATATAACCTAAAATTTTACTTCATTATTTCTGCTGCATATAACTGTTGTTAATGAATTATATGTAAACTAGCTGACCCGGCCCGGCTTCGCCCAGACCCTGGTGGGGAGCATCTCATTTAATTCATATAAGTAGTCATATAAGTTCTCGTTCCCGTTACCGACTATCTGTCTGTCTGTCTGTCTGTCTGTCTATCTGTCTGTCTGTCTGTCTGACCCGGCCCGTCTTCGCCCAGACCCTGATGGGGAGAATCTCATTTAATTCATATAAGTAGTCATATAAGTTCCCGTTCCGACTATCTATCTGTCTGTCTGTCTGACCCGGCCCGGCATCGCCCAACTCCTGGTGGGGAGAATCTCATTTAATTCATATAAGTAGTCATATAAGTTCCCGTTCCCGACTGTCTGTCTGTCTGTCTGTCTGTCTGTCTGTCTGTCTGTCTGTCTGTCTGTCTGTCTGTCTATCTATCTATCTGTCTGTCTGTCTGACCCGGCCCAGCCCATGGTGGAGAGCATCTCATTTAAATTATATAAGTAGTCATATAAGATCCCGTTCCCGACTATCTGTCTGACTGTCTGTCTGTCTTGGGTAAATGGAGGAGGGAGGAGGAAGAGGGAGGTGGAGGAGGGAAGAGGAGGAGGAGGAGGGAGGAGACAGGAGGAGTAGGGAGGAATAGGAGGGAGGAGGAGGGATTAGGAGGAGGTGGGAGGAGTAGTGTGGAGGAGGAGGCGAGGAGGAGGTAGGAGGAAGAGGGAGGAGGAGGGGGAAGGAGGGAGGAGGAGAACGCAGGAGGAGAAGGTATCAGGAGGAGGAGAGGGAGGGGGAGGGAGGAGTGGGAGAGGGAGGAGGGGGAGGAGGGGAGGGGGAGGGGGGGGAAAGAAGGGGGAGGGGGGGGGAGGAGTGATGAGGAGGAGGGAGGAGGAG